>VZTY01025206.1:358639-412771 GCA_013400935.1 Turnix velox | reverse complement strand
TTGAAAAAAAAAAAAAAGAACTGAATTATAGAAAGTTAAAATCCATTCCTATAATGAATTGCATATTATTTACGTAGGAGAAGCACTATTTTGTCCTGGATTTTTGGACACAAATTTCTCCTCTTAGGTTACAGAACTCACAGAAAGAACATAGAGCCAGTTCTTTCAGCCACGTACACACAGAGATTATACTTTGCAAGGTTTGTTTCTTAAACACTTGAGGAATGATTCCTCTCCTGGATAGTTGCAGGTGAAACAGTTTCCCCATAGCATGTTTTGGTGTGTTGTGCAGTACCTGCCAGTGCTTGACTCACTGAGAGATCTGTGATCCTTTTGGCTTCTGTCCTTGTTTGGTAGGTGAGTCTGAACTACCTCAGTACCTGCCCATGGGCACACGGTGCTGACCAGTCAGGATCTGCTGCTACAGGCCTGTCTCTTTGTCCTCAAAGGTCTCCAAGAACTTTGAGGTCCCTTCCAAGACTATTCTATGATTCTATAATCAAGAAACTATTACTCCTTTCTTTATCTTCCTATATTATTCAGTGTTGTTGTGTAGACCCTCAGTTTGATTTGCTTAATCTGTAGTTCATGTTGTCCTTTCAAACACTTCTCTGATCATTCCTGATCTTTATCTTTTGTGTCTCTTTTATCAGTCCATGTCTTCTATTAGAGTTCATATATCAAGTGCACAGAATGACGCTCACCAAAATCCTCACTGAAGTTGGTTCTTTTGCCCTAGAACTTGGATGTTTCTTCTTAATAACAATCTTTTGAGATTACTGAGTTGAGCAAAATAACACCATAGGTGTACACCATGGTTTTACAGCTTCCACTTCCAGGATGGTCACCTGAACTGGGAGCACATTACACCTCTCCATTTCTGTTCAGCTCAATGAGATTGATTCCTGTCTAAAGATCCCTGACTATTTTTGTAACACACAAGTAGGCAAGCTCATCATTTCTGATAGTGGGAATAGCTAAAATGGGATATACATCTGAATTTATTACTGTCTTAATGTATAATTTAGAGAGCAAAATCTCTCTTAACAGTTTTGTGAAAGTCATCTAAAAATTAGAAGCTGTTCCCAATTCCTGTCTCCCAACAGGAGACTAAGATCAATTTAAGTTGAAAAAAGATATAACATTAACATGATTTAGGAGAGGGAAAGATCAAGACAAGTGAAAATTTGAATCCTTTGGCAGCTGAAATCTGTATTTCCATTGCCATAGCTAAGCAGTGTCTCTGTACTCTGATTCATTTACCATATTTCCATCTCAGTTTCCCAGACACTAATTGATGCAAGGCTAATTTCTACGCTTCTCTATATAGCTTTAATCACAGTATGGTGGTTTGCCTTTTTTTTTTTTTTAAATTTCTGTTCTACCAAACTTGTTTTCCACAAAATCTACCAGACAACATTTCCTGGCAAACTGTGTGTATCCTATAGCCCTGACTGATTAAATATTATTTTAAAGTAGAAATGAAAGACAATTTTATATTTTAATTTGAGGTTAACTGCTGAAATCTGTGCTTTCAGGCAGGAACTGCAGATATACAGACTTGCTGTATTTACCAAAGATGTGAAAAGTAAGTGAAGCAAACCGGTCATCTGGCAAATACAAGACAACTACAGGGTGGAATTCGTTTCTGGTGGTTGGTTTATTTTTAGGAAAAATTTTAAAGTCTTCCATTGAATATTGTCATTAAATTATAGAATTAAATTTCTTAATTTTGTTTGTGAATGTTTGTGAAATTTGGAAGAATGAAAAATCTGCTGCTTGTAGTTCTGAGTGAGATTGCAATGTTCAGTAATTGGAGCCATATTTAAAGAAAAAAAAGAAAAATCCTCTCTTTAGTTTGCTGAAGAAAGGCTAAATAGGATTGACTTGTAACCACTACCCCCCTGAGACAAGCCAAGCTCCTCAGAGAGGAGTTGGTTTACCTATCTCTTGAGATGATAAATAACTAAATAATCTTAAATCACACTGTCTGCCCAGGCATATTTACAGTACCTCAGGGTAGCAAGACAATGACCATGTTGCTAATTATATGTAAGCAGACACTTTGGTTCATTGGCAACTTCAGTTCCAGTCTTTTGGTGAATTGCATTTAATTTCTTGCATTTAGGATATTTGTTAAAGGAGTTCCCTTCCTGAGTGAAAATCAGTAACATTTGGACATTTAATTGCAGATTGTAATAATACACTTAATTTTCATCACAAAAAAACCCTGTTCTGAGTAGTAAACTTCAGACAGTGCATTATCTTTATTTACAGTTTCATCTGAATTGTTGCAGTTGAGTGGCATAGAGCAACCTCACAGTGTGATTCCCAAGCAGCCTTTTTGTCAATAAGCAGCTAAAAAGTGCATTATGTACTTAAAGATATCAAACGCATCAGGGGGAAGAAAGAAATTGAGTTACTATGGTCTTGTGTTGTTCACATTGTGTTCTCAATAAGACATTTAATTTCTCCTTGTTTGGAAGGTGCCAAGTAAGGTTTTAGTACTAAAAAGTTCTCTTTTGTTTTTTCCATGATTGTTTACATTGGACCTCACATACTCCAAGCTCTTTTTTTGTTTTTCCTAAAAAACATCAAAGCCTGCAAACAATCTGCAGCTGATAAAGCAATGTCAATTGCCTTTATGTCTCAGGCTAAAAAGCAGCAAGGCAGATTAAATGGCATCCCACCCTTTGAAAAGTAACAAGAAAGAAAAGCTCCAGGAGTGCAAACCCACTTGTTCTTCACTTTCACAGTGAGTCTCTTGATGGATAGGTAGCTATAGAAGAAGAATGAATGCAAGACATTTTATGGAGACAGAGGAAAGTTCAAGATTGATTACTCACCCTAGTTTCGCATAGTGGTGCTTCTATAAGTAGTATCAAATCCAGACTGGAGAACAAAGGTAAAATATTGTAGGATGTACTGAGAGTGGCTTTCAACTGACTCTAAGGCCATCTCCTTTGCATTGTGTTACTGATTTTATTTACATATTGTAAAAATGCTCTGTTGAAAGGATGAATCAAGCCAGTAGGGTAAATGAGTGCTCAACTATGCAGAATTATTGCAGTTGGATTTTATATAAAGCAATACTACACTTGCTCATTCTGACAGTAAATTGAATGCTGAGAAAAAGGAATAAAAAATTATGCTTGAAGAATAATTTTTAGTTACCCAGTGAAAAATACATGGTGTTAATTCTAGCTTCTAGTAACATAGTAGCAGCAGAAGTGGCTTGTTTTCCGTCAAAATTTTCTAATCATATATCAAAACAGGATTTTGTTGTATAATTTTTTTTATTTCTAGAAGTCATCTTGGCCATTATATCCATTCTTCCTGCTATCCAGTAGAGCAGTAATTCTATTCCACCTTGTATGGAGGATCTTCATTGGAGTTATGAATGGGTGCATATTAAAAAAAAACATATGCACAAGGGAGAAAGATGTAGGTTACAAACTTTGAAGTTGGTCTTGTCACATAGCAGCATTGGCAGATTCAAGAGCCACCTCACCCAGAATCCTGTATCCTAAAGCCACCAAAAATGGATAGCTAGGAAGAATAAACAAGCAAATAGTGATATTTCCCCTGAATTCTTTGCTGGCATCTGGATCAGAGTCTTCCTGAGACAGAGGCCGTGCAGGCTTGATCCAACTCTTAATGGATTTTTCTTCCCTCACTCACTGAATGAATCCAAGGAAACATTTGTCATTCTGGTCCCAATTTTGCAACAACCACTGTATACCTGATTTAAACAGATTGCAATATGGGACAGTTCTGGGGATCCTGACCCTACTGAATCTGACTGACTTTCCCTGATAAAGGACTCCATGCTTCCTTCTAGGGACACATATTGTATCTGGCATACTAGTCATCAGGGAGTCCAGTTATCAAAGAATGGAATAAAAGACCTCTAGGGAAATTTATTTACACTCCACCTGTCTTAGACTCGTTTTCTGGATTTTATAACAATCAGTTTGTATTAGTAGAGAAAATTAGAATGTTCTGGCAATATGTTACTGTGCAAATTTATTTACAGTTTGTGTTTCCTTTCTGTTTACTGAAAGAGAAAGATAATTACGAAAACTTCTTTTTTAAAAGACCAAATTATTATTTCTTCCAGGAAGAAGTCATAGAGATATTGCTAATAAGGGCAGATTCCTTTGATGTCAAGCTTCATGCTGTATAAGCTTCATGGACCCATCATTAGTTCTTGTCATCTCTTGGGGTCTTTTGGCTTGGGGCCAAACAATTGATATAGTAGAGAGCTTCCAGCTAAAATAACAGCCTCTGCATCTTTATCTTCCCATCCATCAGATTGCTGGTGGAAGATAGGGCTAATTTGTCACTCTACCCACTTGGAGAAGTCTGATAAATGGCTTAATTAGACTTTTTAATAAAAAAAAATTTTTTTTGAGAACTAGAGGTTGGAAAACCAATGGTAATTCACTAAAGATCAGAGGAAACAAGCATTATGGAAGCTCCAGGAGAAGTGGAAAAAGCACAGTTGGATGGAAGAACTTTCAAGGGAATGAAAAAAAAAAAATCCATACTAAAAAATCCATCCATGAGCCAACCTGCTGGACCCCAAATTACAGCGCACTTCAGCCTAATATGGCAACATTTTACCAAGAAGAACATCTAAATGCATAATTAACTACCTCTGTGTAACGCTTTTTAAATATTCTAGCACGTTATCTATAGTATAGGAAAATGGTGCTTTCTGGGAGGCTCCTGAGGTTAGTGCCTATGCTAGTCAAAGTCAGAACTTTGCTTCATGCCGCATGCTTAAGTTTTAGGACAGAAGAGCACTGGTTCAAGGTTATATGCAGTTCTTCTCTTGATAGATCAAAGACTGAATAAGTTTGGGTCACAGTTTTTGAGCGTTCTGTTTAGAACATGCTAAATATTCCTTTTTGTGAGGTCATTTCATGGCTTATGAATCTATATCCTGCATAGATTAAAAGCCATGGCTTTGATGGTTTTTGAAGTTGCAGCCAAGAAAAAAAAGAGAGCGAGAAGGTGAGCAAAGTTTTTGTTTTGACTCTTGTTTCAACCACCAAATTTGGCTAGTTATTCCTCTACTTTGTATGCACAATGATGACATGTATTCACACATGTGGATGTGTCTGTGACAGCTGGTAAATCTTAGCAAGATATGTCTGGACTTTGTATTTCTAATCATCTTTTTATATAGCTCTTCCTGAGTTTCTGAGAAAATATATTTATTCTTTCTCTGATTTGACATAAATTAATGGGACGACACACTGCATCCTCCTTTTGATAAAGTGGCCAGAAATTGGATGTAATGCAGAATTAATTTTAAAACAATTTCACCTCTAGGCAGAAGCTTATTTTAGTAAGGAAGAGTCAAATATTTTTCAATTAAAAAGATTTAGAATCCCTTTCTCTGTAGTAGGCTAATCTGAAATGACACTGAGGGGTAATAGGTCTGATATTAGTACTTCCCCAAGGAAATGTCTTATCATTTGCACTAAATTAACTGTGTCTTGCTCACACAACCTAAAGCTGTTAGTTTGGGTATTCTGTGTAAGGAACCTTCGTCTGATTTAAAGTTTTTGAGAAGAGAAACAAATGTCTTTAAACATTAATGTCTTTAAACATTAATGACTTCTTATACCTTTGCCTCCCTCTCTGAAGTGGATAGCCACTAACATTAAATCATAACACTCCTGGAAAGATCACAGGGACAAGCTGTGAGAGTAGCCTCCATATGGGTCAAATCCTGGAGGCATTAGTTGTGTAAAGACATAATGGTAAATGCCAGGATAAAATGATGATGAGTTGGGATAACACAGAGGTCTGAATAATGCCAACATTGCAGAGTTTTGCTGGCCAGCCTCCAGGCAAACAGTACAGTTACCAGCAGAAAAGATTGCGAAGTTATTCCTCTGAACAATCCTGAGTCCTTGGTGGGCCTCCTGATGCTCCATAGTCACCATGCAAATGCCACCTTGGAAGTCCATCTCTGCAAGCTGACATCACCTTAGTGACCCAGTGACAGCAACTGCTGGCATGCTTCTGGCATGGCTTGCAAGGTGGGATGGTGCAACTCATTGCCATTTCAAGAGGAAAAGCTTTTGCAAGCTATTGCAGGAGCATGAACTCTTGAAATGTGGGTACAGACAACAAGCAACGACTTGACAGAAAGTTTGATAGCTTCCTTGCACTAGTTTGCAATCTGAGACGTTGTAACAAGTTATCAGAAGCCTTGCCTGGGCTACACCTGCTTGCCCTCCATTATTACTTTCATTTGAGGCTGTGGCAGGAGGGTCACAAAGATCTCCATCTCCGCAGATACTGCGGAGATTGTCTGCAGAGCAAATTTTGAAAAAATACCTCAAGCTATTCTGCATCACCCTGCTGTTGACATCAGTTGCTCTGTGTTACTATTTGTGGATGAGTACTTTAGGTTGGGACTTGTTGTAACAGTGAGACATCTTTAATGTAATAAGGAAAAATGGTGTAAAATAGCATCTCATGACCATTTGATTTTCCTGGCTATAGTTTACTTCTTTGTGTAGTGTTTTTACTATCCTGTGTTAGAAAATGAAGACTGACTCTACAAACATTTTCCACCTCAGGGAGTGATTTGACACCCCATGACTCCCAAGAACAGCATAATGGTCATGGCTGGAGCAGCTGGTAAGTTATTCATGCGCAGATTTACAGGATCTGATCCCAAGATAGTAAATGCCCATATCACTAGTGAACTGAAGCTAAGCTCTGCTTGCAGTGTTAGATCTTCACTAGGAAGTCAGATTTATCTAATCGCAGAATCTAAAGGTTCAATGAAGTGGCTACACATTGGGACATGAAAAGTGCATTTACAGGATTATTTGTCACTGAAGGGAAGAGAAATCAAGCATTTACTGCTGTATAAAGAGTTGTCTTCAACACGAGGCAAAAAAGGAATATGTCTATTCCTGTGTTGTTGATCTGCCATTACACAGAAATATATGCAATATGTTTTACTATATTTAAAAAATAACACCTGTCAGAAATAAAACTCATGAAGTATGGAATAATTATTTTTGATTCAGAGATGGTTTTGGACATCACAGAATCACAGAATGTCAGGGATTGGAAGGGACCTCAAGAGATAATCTAGTCCAATCCCCCTGACAAAGCAGGAATACCTAGACCAGGTCATGGAGGAACAGATCCATGTGAGTGCTAAATGTCTCTAGAGAAGAACCTACAACCGTTCTGGTCAGCTTGTTCCAGTGTTCTGCCACCCTAACCATGAAAAAGCTTTTTCTAATA
The DNA here is from genome assembly GCA_013400935.1 of Turnix velox. Classification (NCBI taxonomy): domain Eukaryota; kingdom Metazoa; phylum Chordata; class Aves; order Charadriiformes; family Turnicidae; genus Turnix; species Turnix velox. Next base: position 405,487 of record VZTY01025206.1, on the reverse strand, counting down.
TATATGTGGAATCTCCTATGTTCCAGTTTCCACACTTTGCCCCGAGTCGTATCATTGGATGTCAGAGAAGAGCCTCTATTCTCCTGACACACTTTCCATATTTATAAACATTAAGGAGGCCATCCCTTTGTCTACTCCAAGCTAAAGAGACCCAGCCTGCTCCCTCAGCCTTTCCTCATCAGGGAGATGCACCAATCCCCTCATCATCTTCGTGGCTCTGCACTGGACTCTCCTAAGCAGTTCCCTGTCCTTCTTGAACTGAAGGCCTCTGAACTGGGCACAATATTCCAGATGTGGTCTCACCAGGGTAGAGGTGGAAGAGTACCTCTCTCAACCTACTGACTACACCCCTTCTAATACACCCCAGGATGTCATTGGTCTTTTTCACAAGGGCACATTGTTTTCCACCAGGAGTCCCAGGTCCCTTTCCCTTCACTTCTCTCTAACAGTTTGTCCCCAACTTATGATACATGCTCAGATGCAAGGCTCTACACTTGCTCTTGTATTTCATTGAATTTCTCTCTGCCCAACTCTCCAACCTGTCCAGGTCTGGCTGGATGGCAGCACAGCCTTCCAGCATGTCAGGCACTGCTCCCAGTTTTGTGTCACCAGCAAACTTGCTGACAGTGCACTCTAGTCCTTCATCCAAGTCACTGATTGAATATATTGAATAGCACTGCTCCCTGCGCCTTGAGGGACTCCACTAGACACAGGCCTCTGGCTAGACTCTGTCCCATTGACCACAACTCTCTGGCTTCTGTCCTTCAGCCAGCCCACTTGGTTATGTCTTCATAAAAGGTTATCAGGTTATGATCCTGGCTCCTGTCGGACAGGGGCTCCGGGTTGGAAGAGGGGAGATTTAGGTTGGAGAGAAAAAGATCTTTCCTGTGAGGGTGGAGAGATACAAGAACACGTTGTCCAGAGGGGTTGTGGATGCCCCCTCAGTCCCTGGAGGTGTTTAAGGCCAGACAGGATGAGCTATTGAGCAATCTGGTGTAGTGGGAGGTGTCCCTGCCCATGGCAAGGGGGTTGGAACTAGATGATCTTTAATGTCCCTTCCAACCCAAACCATTCTATAACATCTTGCTCCGAAAATCTATTTCTGCCTCCGCTTCTACGATGGAACTGAGCCTTTCCACTTCCTCACGCAGTTCCCCCACCACCTCTTGCTCACAGCGCAAACAGCTCCTCAGAGCTGCCCCTCTGTAGCAGTCAGAGGCTCCGACATCGCCCTTAGCCACTCACCGGGACTCTGTACTTCTCCGTGCCAGCGCTCTCTGGCGGTGGGTGGGAGCGCAGCCTCCGCCGGCTGGAGACCACCGTTAAGTCCTCACAGTCGGTGCCCTTCTTAGTGCCAGGGAAAGCCCACTCCCCGCCTGTTTCCGCCCCTTTTACCGGTGTGAGGGCGGGGCGGGGCCGTTGGTGAGTTGGCGCCTGGTTTCAATCTGCCGCCGGGGGCAGCGGCTCCGCCCCGCGCTCCCTCACTGGGCACCGCCTCCCGGAGCTGCCGGGATGGGGCCCGGACTCGCAGCTTTCTCCGCCTTCCAAAAGCCTCTAAAACGAGCTTCTTGCGCTTCTTTATGCCGAGATTCCCTTCAGCAGGACAGGCTGTGTTTTGCTGGAGCTTGTCTACTCTTAATATTTCGGATCAATTCAAGGTAGTTTGAATTGCTCTGCCATTTTGTTTGCTTGAAAGTTAAAACCACTTAAAGCAGCTAGATTGAGTTTAAGTCAAACTACTGCATAAAAAACAAGTCAAAGTCATGGTACACTTCAGGCCATTAAAAACGAAACTTCTGGATTATGTAAATAATTGACTTCAATTTACATGCATTAGAAGCCAAACCGAAAACTTGACAGGTACTTTGAAAAGAAAAACAATTCTCCACACTTTCACCCTGTGATTTGCCATAAGAACAAGGGTCAGAGACTGAGATTTCTACAGATACTGAGTGTGTGAGGAGTGAACTGGAATTATCTGGAAGTTCTGCAGCCAAGTCTGTTGTAAATGCAGACATAACTTTCAGGTTTTTCTCTCTGCCTGGATTTGTTGTGGTATGACTCCTTCAGGCTGAAGGAGCTGGGGTTGTTAAACCTGGTGAAGAAACGGCTCATGGGGGACCTCATAGTAGCTTATCAATACCTGAAGGGGGCCTACAGAAAGACAGGGGTAGGACTTTTTAATAGGATATGTGATGGAAGGACTAGGAATAATGGATGTAAATTGGAAGAGGGGAGATTCAGGCTAGATATAAGCAAGAAATTCTTGACGGTGAGGGTGGTGAAATACTGGAACAGGTTGCCCAGGGAGGTTGTTGATCCCCCCTTATGGAAGTGATTAAGGCCAGACTACTTAAAGAGAGGAACTTGGGGTCCTCTATTTTTTTTACATATATATAAAATACTAATTGCAAAATTATTGTAAATCTGCCATCTATTTACTTGCTTATGCATTTGTTTAAATAAGTGCAGAAAAGCCTGCTTCATGTAAGTAGAGATGAGTATTTCACAACCTGTTAAAATTCCTACAAAGAAATCCCATTTAAAATGAGTCTATCTTAATGCATGAAATGCAGCATACTTCTATNGGTATGACTCCTTCAGGCTGAAGGAGCTGGGGTTGTTAAACCTGGTGAAGAAACGGCTCATGGGGGACCTCATAGTAGCTTATCAATACCTGAAGGGGGCCTACAGAAAGACAGGGGTAGGACTTTTTAATAGGATATGTGATGGAAGGACTAGGAATAATGGATGTAAATTGGAAGAGGGGAGATTCAGGCTAGATATAAGCAAGAAATTCTTGACGGTGAGGGTGGTGAAATACTGGAACAGGTTGCCCAGGGAGGTTGTTGATCCCCCCTTATGGAAGTGATTAAGGCCAGACTACTTAAAGAGAGGAACTTGGGGTCCTCTATTTTTTTTATATATATATAAAATACTAATTGCAAAATTATTGTAAATCTGCCATCTATTTACTTGCTTATGCATTTGTTTAAATAAGTGCAGAAAAGCCTGCTTCATGTAAGTAGAGATGAGTATTTCACAACCTGTTAAAATTCCTACAAAGAAATCCCATTTAAAATGAGTCTATCTTAATGCATGAAATGCAGCATACTTCTATTATTTCACCTTGCAGTAAAGTTCTAGCTTATTTTATTCAAACTAAATTCTTCATTGATTTATTCAGAGCTTTAGCTCAAATATATGCTTTCATATTTTTCGTAAAATTCTTGGAAAATAAGACTTTCCAGTAAGCGTTTGATGTCCCTGTTTTTATCCAGTTGACAAGTTTAGACTGAAGAGAGGACAAACAGAAGCAAGGGGCCAGATCTACTGAATCAAAAATACTTGCACAAATGGATCCCAGTTGGAGTTCAGTCTGGAATAAAGACTTCAGGATTTGATCATAGTGATGACCTGCAGATTGCTTAGCTGTAGACCGAGTTCACTTCTGGCAAGTGTAGGTGGAGTCTACCACAATAATGACCCCTTCCCTGAAATGAAGAAAAATGCCAGCCTCCCACATCCTCATGGCACAATAATCTTTGAATAGCAGTTTTGGTTATGAAGGACTCTAGTGTTGGGATTTGTCTGATAAATGGGAATTTTGTTTAAGTAAAAGTGTATAATTAATGGGTTGATCATTTGGGTGACAGCTGTTTTCAGAGGGGAGAAAAATAACACAGTTAGGAAAGAGCTTCATTGTCACTCTAATGAGTTTAGTAGTAACAGATCTTCAGTTCGTCTGGTCTAGTATATCAACTGAGATAATCTCTGTCTCAAGTTTTTAGTCCATTACATATTGCTATGAATTAAATGAACTACATTTTCTTTTAAATATAGATTCCAGCTGCTCTTGGACTCACTAAGAAGGTAAGAGGGAAACACAGTGATGGCTGGATATAAAACCCAGAGCTAGGACATAAACCAGAGGATATTTATGTGCTTAAAATGGTTTATAACATTTGCTTTGATATTTAAATGTAAACCTAATGCTTATTTCAAATAATTGCTTACCAGAATCAAGTTTGCCTTTTTCACAGTGGCATCAGACTGGAGGTAATGATAGCAGCATGAAAAATAACTTCTAAGTTGACAACATGAAAAACAGCTTCTAAGTTGTTAATGTTTTGTATTCTTTTGGCATCTCTTTTCCTGTAGAACCAGAAATTGAATGCATTATCCTTTCAAAATTCTTTGATAAATCTCATTCCCCATAGGATTAAACATTCCTGAACATTTTCCGCCTCACAGAGCTCTTTCAAACAAACATAAATTAATACATTAGCTGAAAATTTATACTCATGAGATCTAATTCCCCTTGCCTCTAGCATTATTCTATTTATGTTCAGCAAAGTGCCCATAATGTTACTCTTCTGATGTCTTACAAACCCACTTTGTGCACTGAGAGAGGTACAGAGAGCATCCATGTCACTAAGCAGTGAGAAACAAGACTCAGCGTTTGATTCTGCAGTATCCTGTAGGGGCAAGTCAAACATCAATTTTAGATGCAAGCCCAGGAGACTTTTGTGCTTTATTTGCATGCAATTGCAGGCTTACTCACTAGGTACTAGCTTCTCTGTGATTTAGCATGTCTCTGCTGAATCCAGGCTGAACAAATGTATAACAAGAGTTGGTGCCTCATATACTCACACACAAATATTTGCAAAGTTGTTAGCGGCACAGCATGACTCAGCTTCTTGAAGTAATTGAGCTACCTGATTTATACCACTCATTTTTGTTCACTGTGCTGTAAACACCTGGAAGATGACTCTGTTCACTAGAATGTGATATGAAACACAGAATTTTTGGTGTTTTTTTCCTGCAGGATGGGTACTGCACTGAAAATAATGTATCTATGAAGTACAGAGGTGTGCAAAAAAATAATCTACAGTAAGATACATCTAAGTGGTGTTTCACTTTGCATTTGACCTGATGTTTGGCTGCTGAACAGTCATCCTGTAATTTGACCTATAAAATTACACCCTCATTTCCTTTAGTGACAGGGAAACTGCTAAAGGAAGTCTCTGCTATACTCTGTTTAATTTAGATGATCATCCAAATGCACAGATGTTTATTCCAATCTCCTCTAGAAGAGGAAGTGGGACTCTTCCAATCACACTGCCGTGATGTTTCCAGTCCTCTGGACAGAGAGGGATCTGTGTAAAATTGCTCTCCCTTGGACTGCAGTATTGCTGCAGTCACTCCAGCGAGGAGTGAAAAAAACGGGGATTTTTTTTGTTTAATTAGCCTGAAAAATATATTTTTTAAAAGTGGTTACATTTTGTGATTAAAATGTCAACTTCTATTCTTAACTAGTTTGATGCATTTTTGCATATTATAGATCTAGTTAATCTGAAGGCATATAAATTCAAATGAAAATAAACAGAGATGATCTATAATACTAAATTTTCATGTTTCCATATACTGGCTTCTTATTAAATTTCTAGTGGGAAGTTTAGAATTTGCTGGTGCCACTGGTGCTATGTTTATATTAAAAGTTATTCCCTGACAATGGTATATTTTTACTAGTTAGAAATTCAATCACATTCCTATTACATCTATTATCATCTGAATGCATTATGTATTAAAAATAGGCATCAAACCTTTCCAGGTAAAGAACAAAAAAATGAAGTAATAGCACATAAATGTCATTTCACTAGCAGTGGTTTTATGACAGCTTAATTCTGTTGACTTCAGAATTGCACTTTTGATATCACTGACCTTTCTGAAAATGAAGAAATAAGGAGTGATAAGCAACAGTTATCTATTCCACTGGCACAACAGAACTCTCACTAATCAAGTCAGTCATCTCTAAGACACTAAGTAGTGAACAAAATGGTTATTTTTAGCAACACAAAGGTACCCAAGAACTTTTAAAAACTATATGTGCCATTGTTAGTTCTCAGGGAGTTTCCTTACATAAGGATTTCTGCTGTTCCTCACAAGTATTTATTTTTACTTCCGGTATGTATGTTATCCTTGATTTTTCTACTGTATTTGCACAACCCTCTTGATTATTTTTTTCAAGATTATAAAGTGGTTACCATTCAAAATTTGCTTTTTACATTGTGCACACAAAGTGACTGCAGAGAAGGAGTGTTTAATTTAATATCCAATCTAATATTTTATCTTAGAGGAGAGATTAACTTAAAAAAAATACTAACCAAGTTTTGAAAGTTCAGGAAAAGAAAAACTTCTAGTTAAAACCAAACAAGCGGTGAAAGCTCCATATCTAAAATGGTTAAAGTATCCTTTAAGAAACTTTGACTCAATGCCAATGTACATTCAGCCCCATATCATAACTCTATTCTGACGGAAAAAAAAATGAATCACCATTTGGGAGTTATATTTCCTCAGGTAACGCTAATAAAGCACATAAAATTCCTCCTGCTTATGCCAATGTAAGCTCATGAAATCTGCATCCTTCTATGAAGTGTTTATAAAAGTGTACTGGTTTTGGACTCTACCTGCAACAGCCTTTCTGTAGTAAATGCCAAAAGAAGTACCATGCAGCGGATATGTTTTTAATATTTATAAAAATACTAAAAAAACAAGCTCAGCCAAACTTGTGCTCCAGGCTTGGACTGTGAACACTGACAAATTCTCTCAGCTGTGTCCTGCTGTGGAGGACAGGGAGTTTGAGAAGCGCACAGTCTGTATGTTCATCCTGTGTGCCTCATACCATCCTCATGCCCAAATGTCCCAAAGTCATCTTATGAACTCCTCTGTGTGGCAAGGAGTGATGCAATTCAAGTTTAACAAAGAAAAGTGAGTTTTGTCTTGATGTATGACTACGGAAGAAAAAGAAAATTAAGTTCAGTTGACCCAAGCAAGTAGTTTTGTCTGTCTGTATGTGTGTGCTTGTGTGTACATGCATTTGTTTTTAGCCTGCTAAAAAAATCAACATGTTCTGATTGTCCTGGAATATTATTCTCAAACAGATTTTAACTTTTGAAAATTATAAGTTCTCTCTTTCTATCTTATAATTGTTTCAATTAGTTCAGTTCCAGCTTGCAAATAATTTTCTCTCTAGAGTTGTTTATAGAGTTATAGAAGAAAAAATTGATTCTTCAGCTCTGAATTTAAACAACCTCCTTTGGGTACCCTTCTCTTGTAGGCAGTGGCACCATTCAAGCAAGAGAAGCAACAAATACTTAAATGATCTTCACTCTAGAAGTAGCAATATCTCACGCTGATGAAGGGCCTTGAGAAAACAAACAGAAAGGCTGGCACATGTACCATAACATATTAAATTACTATAGCCGGGATAGATACCTAAAAATGCCATTATGTATTAAATACCTGTTTTCATCAGTGAATGACTGCAATTTCCACCTCCATGAATTTCAGGACAGAACTTCCATTTTCCTGAAAGGACTCTCTTTTATGGGGGCATCTGGGACTGATAAATAAGAAAGCAAAACCACAAGTCCGTGCTGCCAGTCACCAGTCTGAATCTACTGTATGTGATCCCAACAGCCTCAAAAAGCCAGCAGGCAATTTACACTCATAATGGCAAGGAAGGCATCTCCAGGGTGCTAGGTCTGCTGCCATTGTTTATGTTGAAAAATTAATCACTGAAATTTATATTTTTTTTCTGCTTCCCTAAAATGCAGGATGAGCCCTCAAGGAAGGGATAATGGCATCCCTGCCCACCAGAACTTTACAGATCTCACTAAAATTTTTCTTTGCTTTTTTATCTTATTAACCATGTGCAATGAGCACATAATACAAGGAAGGTTATTTCTGTCTGCAACAAAATTAATAAATAACGAAAGGACTCTCTTTTAGAGCATGTCATAAGTTTCCATCCATATAAATACACATACATTTCTTGTTCTTTACAAGTGCTGAAATATGTAGCATGATCACTACTCATGTATCTGAGCAACTGACCTCTGTAGAGCTTTTCCTGATTGTCTCCAACAGCTTGGACAATAGGGAGTGGGAAATTGGGCTGAGCATAGAAAGGGTTGTGCTGGAGAAAGAAACAGGGAGGAACATACAAGTTAATACTTTGGCCTTGCTTGTATTATCTTGATGAATACCTCACACCTCCTTTGCTCAACATCATGCTCTAAAACCCACATTATATTACATATGTATGTAAGTAAATAACATCTGCAAGATTTTATGTTGTTTCCAAGGTTTACAGACAGTAAAAGCTCAGTCTGCATATTGCAAACTCTACATGGAGTTTGTTTGAGGATGCTGCAATTTATACAGGATGGAGAGATTTCATAGTTAAGACAAAGTTGAATCTTAACTATCTTTTTCACAGAATGAACTTCGCTGCTCAAATTCTAGCTAAGATACCAGGCGCACCACCACCATGGAACAGAAATTCCTTAGGTCTCCACTGGTGCTTCCTTTTTATCTGACCTAACAGACAGAATGGAATCTGGCCTGCAAAGCTACCATTATAATGTCAGTATAAATATAATTACATTTGCTCCAGCTATGGAATTAGTGCCACTAGGAAACGGAATCATTTTAGGTTTCTCCTGCTGGGTTTGTATGAGCTTGAGGTCAAACTGGCAACCAGGGAAATTTGGCCTTTGTGCTTAGTTAATGTAATGCTATGCTTTCCTCTTCAAGATGAAATTACTAGTAGTGGTATTTATGCCACAGGAAAAGAATTTTAGTTGCTAAATGCTTTGGTAGTTCAGGCTATTTTGTCTCACCACATAAAGGCAGTTATTTATAGAAACACACAGCTAGAGAGAGATTTGTATGTTGGTTTGAGATGTGTTTTTAGTGAAGCTATGATCTGTCTCATGATGAGCAATTTTTATGGAAAAGATGATGAACCTCCTAGTACCTTTTCCTGTATCCCTCAGCATGCTTGTTTTCTAAGATTTCTAAGAGGAGGATGAGGAATTTCTGCTGACAACTCATCAATTTGGTCCTGCTCTGACTTAACTATTCAGAGAGCTCTGAATACAAACTGCTCCATCTCCACAGGGAGCACTCAGTTGTGAGTTCCAGCATGCTGCTCCCTCTATCACCTTATGGGGGATCTAGATGGGGTGTGCTAGAGATTTCCTAGTAGGCCATGTGCCCACCGTCTTTCTGGTGAAAGCTAGGACTGGCAGTTGGGAAGGGTTTGGTTAACCATAGCCTAATTTCTCGGTTTTAGTGTCCAAGTTGATTAGGAAATAATAGCTGAAAGTTCCTAGAGCATTTGTTGTGCATCAGGAGATTCACTCCCCCCTTAGTATCACAGGAAATATGGTAACAGTTTAAAGTGATGGGGAAAAGAGAATTCTCCCTATTTGAAATTGTACCTCTGATGCCAATATTGCAGCGGGCCAAACTGTTCTCTGGAGTGTTCTCAAATGAGATAAAATCAGCAAACTGAAGCTAATTTCCTTTACACATAGCCATAAGCCTTTTGCAATGAAGCCTGAAATTATACCACCCGAAAAGTATTTCAGCTGCTGCCCAACTACAGTGATTTAGAGCAAAGCCTGCCAAAAGCAAGGTAAAATCTGTGCTCAGTCTTGTCTGCCCAGCCATATTCTGAGTGCAAATCATGCCCATGTACTGCCCTTATTCAATGATGAGGGTGCAAATAAAATGAGGGTAGGTTGCTGTTTTCATTCTGATCAGAAATGCACTTCTGAAACAACTATTCAAACTTCTCCCACTTACTGTGCTATTTCTTGCTCCTCAGTTCAGAACATACGAACAAAATTTTTGGGTTAAACCAACATTGGCAAGGTAGTCCAGGAGGGCAATTCTTGTGCTTCAGCCAGCTGGCACAAAGGACCAGGCTGAAAAACCAAACCACGTTTGTACTATGTACATGGGGCCCTCATTACTACTTGTAGACCTACTACTCCTTGGCTCTTTAGCTTTCTAATTTAGATACAACCATCTGATGCCCAGAGTCCATCCAAAGGTTAAAAAAATAATATTGCATTACATAATGTTGGTTTTACTACTAAAGTTGTTTCAGATTAGCACTGGAAATCCTAAAATAGTGTAATGTTCATGCCAAATGAATTATTCTCATGATTTAAACTCAAGACTCTCAAATCCTTAGCAAACAGGGTTGTTTTCCTTTTCATCCCAAGAAGCTGAAGTCCTGTGAAGAAGCTGAAGAAGTTCTTTTGAGATACTCTGCTAGCATATGCATGCTAGGAAATAAAAAATCTCATTTCTAGTTTATATGCCAAATGTGCTTATCCTAGGTAGAATGAATCTTGGCTTTAATTACTTTTAATAGCAATTACATGCTTTTAATCTGTGGTTCAGTGATTTATCATTTACAGCTGTAGTGGGCAAAGTACACATCAGCTGGGGGAATGCATCCTTCTGTAGATGGCCGCTGTAAGTCCTTTTTAAACCCTAACAAGCTTTATGATTTAAGGCATAAGTAGTTTATAGGCTTTGAACAAGTGCGCATGTTTCAGTCTTTAAGGACATGATTGCCATCTCCCTATTAGATACACGACTCCCATTGTTACTCTAACTACTTCAGATGTTTAAAATAATAATCAAAAATGCTTGAGTGTACAGCCCAAAAAAAAGTTTGTCAGAGAATACTGGAGATCTCATACTTTCAGGTAGGATTTTTTTCAAACATTCTGTATTGTTTTAAATTTTCCTTGTTTTTTCTTTTTGTCTTTGCTGTGAAATTGCAAGTGGCTTAGACTCCTGAAATCAGTATAGGATAAATTAATTCAGAAGCCTTCTAGGTCTCTAGATTTAAATTTTTTACTTGGATCAATTTCTAGTATGTAAAGATCACGTGCTTGTTTCAGTCTTCCCTTCTGAACATCTGAAAATGACAGCATTAAAGAATTAGTCCCCAGAGCACTATTATCCACTTCTAAGCAACGGGTTCCAAAGAGGCTTGCTGACTTCTTCAATACACTGTGGTAAAGCTGGGAAAGGAACCCAGATGTCCTGGTTCCTCATCCTGTCCCTGAACCACACAAACCACAAGTCCTTGCCTTATTAGTGACAATCAGAGCACATGAAAACAGACTATTTATATCTAAATATTTCATCTGTTCTCACTCATTATTCCCTAACACACCAATGTAATTATGTTGGCAAGGCAACAATATCTTTCTCTCAGTAAGAGCAAACAGATCATTAGGTTTTCTGCTGAGATACAAACTGCAGCAGGAGAACTCCCAAATAACTAAGATCCTAAGGACTGTTTTTTATTGAAACATCCTTAGTAATGCAGCAGTGGGAGAAAAGATTTCCTAACATCTTTCTTGGTTGACTCTTACAGCTGTCTTAAAACCACTGATCAAGAAATGTTAACACTGGAAAGAATATGGACCCAGAACAAAATCTGAAGAAATTAAAAAATATCAAAACACAATAAAAAGTGGATTTGGAACATTCCAGTTCTTCAACCAGTTCACTTCCTCCTCAGTATTCCCTAAGATGGTGTACTTCCACAAATTCCCAGTGGGATGTCCCCTGTGCTGGAGTAAGTTTCTTGCTGGAACCTTCAAGGCTCAGTGAGTGTGAAAAACCCATTAGAAGTGGCGCAGGGCTCAGGGGTGCTGGAGGCTTTGGCTGGGTGTCACAGCTCAATTCCTGTTGTTTTTGCAGCATTGGGAACACATCTGGAGACAGCTTGTGGTGGAAAGGTTCACAAGCCTGCAGAAGAAAGATGGGATTTTGGCAAGACTTGTGATAACAGAATTGAAATGAACAGGGAAAAAAAAGCTGGTAGCTTTGGCTGAATTTATATTTGGTGAAACAAACAGAGCCTTGCTAGACTTTTAGTAGGTAGTAAGCCAAATGTTTTTTTTAATAGAAAGAAGAGGCATAAAGGAGGAAGCAGTAGGAACAACAGCTTGAAGTTGTTGAAGGCATTCAAGCGGATTCATAATGAAAAGAACAAATTGATTAAGGTGAGCTATCAAATGTAAAGAAATCAATTCCTCCACATCAGTGCAAACCTAATAAATTGAGAAGTTTACGCTTTAAGGTTGTAGCTAGATCTATTTCTATGTTATTTTGAAATTAACTATTCATAGTAGTGTGTAAAAGTTAGTCAAGCAACATTTAACAGTCCTCAAGCAACTTTGGATAGAAAACTAAGAAAGTTTTTGCAAAATAAATCTCGAGATGTGCCCTTCATAAATATTGTTACAAATCGTCTAAGTGGTTACATATTTTCTGATTAGCAAAAAATCATGCTTCTTCTGGTAAGATGCTTGCTTCCATATATGGGGATTAATGATGCATGCTGGGCAAAACACAAAACTCACTGAGAATTTTGCTACTGAAGTCAGTGACACTAGATTTCTCGCTATAAAAGGCAAGGACATCTCAGCTCTTGAGACTGCTTGAGCTGCTTCATCCTGGGCCTGAAGTGTCAGCTCTAATCTGTGCCCCAGATGCAGATGTCTTAACATTGTATTATATATATGCCATGTGTATAACCCTTTTTATTTTTCAGACATGCAGAACCATGGTGGTTTTTTAGTGTGTAGACAACACATACACTAGTTCTTCTCAATAGGATACTGGAGTTTATCACCATAAAACTTTAGGTTACTAATTCCAAGCAGACTCCAGAGCAAATGCTGAGAATACAACACTGATTCACAATATTCAGGTTTCAAAAATGATCACCAATTAATGGGAACATTTTGACTACCATATTTAGTCTGCCTAATACAAACGCCTAAGAGTAACCCTAAAAAATTCCCCAGTATTGGAAATAAGCTGTATTTGAGAACATTAGAAGGAGAAGGTGGCTAAAGAACGCTCTCTTTTCATCTGTGATTAGTCAGAAACACTCGCCTGAGCATGTGCTTTGTGTTTTTTCCTGTCCAATGTTAGGTGACTTGATACAGCCCCAGTACAATCCTGAAACCCTCTCATGTTTAACACCAGAAGTGAAATGGGCACCATAACCTCTGCATGGCCCTGGAACTGCACAGCAATTATTTCCTGCTCTCTGCAAAGGAAGATGCCTTCAGATTTTGTTAAATGATAACAAGTAAGAAAAAGGAGGCCTCCCCTACTTCTAGCAATCCTATCCCTCCCACTGGGCTTTCCTAGAGGCAGCAGAGTTGAAACTCACAGGTTTTATTTTCAGAACATGGTCATTTCTCATTTTGGTATTTTAAAGTAAACAATTCTTGGTTCCCATGTATTATTCAAGTAAGGAGAAGTGGGCATATAGTGCATACATAATCAAACATCCAGCCTGCACTAGACAACCTTCTCAAATCACTTGAGAATTTTCTCCATTGCTATTGTTATCATTCTCCATTCACTTCCTCCAATTATTTAACACTTCAGACATGTTTACTCCACAGCTGTGGGGTGAGGTGAGGAAGAGCTCCTTCAAACTCCTTCTGGTGGTGCTGGGCCACTGGAGAGAAGAGGTGGCTGCACAGATGTTGCTGGTATCATGTTATTACACAATAATTTGTTGAAAGTAGATTTGTTTTCATACCTTTCAGTGAGAAAATATCAGTTTCAGAGAGAAGAATTAATGATTTTTAACCTGCCTATCATGCTCTTTCATTACCAGTGTGTAAATTCATTGTTGTTTGAAAGCTGTAAGTAGTATTGTTGAAGATATTTTCATTACTGTCAAAACATTTACATGAAACTGCTATTAAGATCAAATTATCTCAAAACTGCAAAGTGTGTGTGGATTCCAAATTATTCAACTTGGAGAGACTGTTGCATATTGAAATTACACATTAGAAATGAGCAAAACACCACCATTGCCTCAGATTCATACAAATGGAAAAAACAGCTCTTAAAAGAATTCTTCTCCTTAAATGCACTACTGTAATAGAAGCAGAATCCTGCTATGTTTAAACCAGTATTGTGTAATTGAAAAATTTTCTCTCTTTCAGGGATACTGATGGGTTCAACGGTTGTTTCCACAGCACTTCAAACATGATCAGCAGCGCTCAAACAGAACAGTGGCATGGGAGTCATAGATGCTAAAGTACAGAAGATAAAGGGCTATTACTATTTGTGAAATGACAGACTGAAAATGTAAATTCAAGGTGCAATAAACTCTAGGCCCTGGTCAGTTCTGTAGGATCTTACTAACTTTTAAAAAAATTTCTTTGTATCTCACATTTATCCTTCAGCAACACACCAATTATGGAAAAAATTCAAAAATATCACTAAAAAGATGACTGGGCAATACTGTGAATTTCTAGTCTTTGATGAACCATCATTCAAGGTATTTTGATGTGTTTTGCATTGCATAATGTTCTCAATTGTGTTACTGCTGCCTTTCACCAAGGATCCTGGGTTGCAATAAAAGAATGATATGGCCACATTAAAGTTGTCCCTGAGAGTACGGTGACATAAAGGTAATTTTCCAAGAATCACAGAAAGGGCTGTCTAATATGGCAGTAGGGGTTGGGGCGATGTCTTTTTGGCAGAGAGGGGATGAATGATGAAAACAGTCTGTGCAGAGAAAACTTAGAGTGATAAACCAGAAACTTAACTGTGCTGTCAGAAAAGAGCTGAAAAAAAGAGTAAGGGCTGTAGAAGGAGCTCACCGGTGAGGAATATTGAGTGTGGCACTGGAGTGGGGTCCTTTGCCCTTTCAGTCACTGATGATTGGAGATTAACATCTAAAATTTGTGCACCTTTTTTGTGCAAGTTTGTACTTGATTTGTTCTCATTCCTGCAGTGAAACATCCTGAAAAGTATCAAGAAAGCAATAGGATAAGACAGGCTTCACAGATGTTGTGAGGTATGTAATAGAACATATGCACTCTTTCAATACACTTTTATTGTGGCATAAAATCATATTATTTCAGAATCAATAATATAATAATCAATAAAATAATATTCTGCACTGGTGAGTGTTCTGTGTACAAAGGAGTCCTAAAAAAGGCATCATGTCTAAAACATTCTGTTTCTCTGGGAAAGAAATTAAGGAAATAACCATACTGGGAGACATGAAATATCAGTGATCTCTTCAGTGGCTTTGCTTTTTCCACTTTTGCTTTAAATATGGAAGCAATGACAGCTATGTAAGGAGAACAGGAAGAAGAATGTCCAAGAGTATATACAACAAACATGTTTCAAAACCATCTATAATACCTGCTCTCTGTCACATTCAGATTACATGTTTTTCTTTAAAGGAATTAAGGACTGAGGTTTGCAAGTCTTGTAGAAGAAAGAAAAAACACTTCCCCTTCAATTTCACAAGATCAGAGCAATTACTATATTATTAGTGATTAAATTCTTCCTCTGGATTTAGCAAACAGAAACAAAAACTGATACTCAAAACACAGGACAATAGGCATTAGCTTTCTAAAATTAGTACAACTTTATTCTAATTAAGTTCTTCTGTCACACAAGTTGGCCATAAATTCTTGCAAGGCCAATTCTTGATAAGAAAGGGGTAAATGCTGAATAGCCTTTTAAAAACAGAGATTGTTTTTTGACAATGAAGTTATGAAGGATTTCCTTCATAACTTTTCAATTCTTTCTGAACAAGCCTGTCTTCTGTAACGTGAAATGCTCTTGGAACAGTTCATTCTCACCTTCTAAGTTTTCCATTATATTTTCATTAGCTGAAAAGACATTAATCTCCTCAAACTCAGGTACAAATTATGTGCAAAGCCATTGATCTTAGAATGGTGATGAAGGAGCTGAGTTCTGCATCACACCTCACTACCTGGGAGAATTTAGAAATGGTCAATTTAGCAACTCTCTTGATGTTACCCAGGAGAAGAGGTACACAAGGTTTGCCACATCATCTCCTTTCTTACAAACTCTTATTGGGTTCCTGGAGGAAGAGACAGCTCCAACTTAAAGAAATCTAAATTTTTGGCTCCTATTCAGTAAGACATTTCAACACCACGTTTAAAGCATCAGATGAGTTCCAGTGAGTTTAGAAAGTGTGTGGGCAGTCTGAATGTTTTAGGTATGTATGTAAATATTCTGCTGAACAAGGCTTCTAGTTGCATTTGGGAAAACATATAGTTAGATAAAAAGGAACACGGTCATTTCCTTCTTTTTTTCAACAGTATTTAACTACATTTTTCTTAAAGTATGGGTGTGTGAAAAGCTGCACTACTGCAGATAAAAGTATAAAATGTGGCAGATTAAAGATTTGGAAATTAATTTCTCAAGGGACCTTTTCCAGTCTAGACTTTATTGACATATCCTGACAATTTGTTTGTCTGGTCTCCCTGTGAACATAACATTTGATACTGTAGGCAACATAAAGATCTTTGATAAACTTGCTACTTCCTGCAGCACTCTGTGTTCACAGTGAACTTTAAAAATACATTTTATAGCTTTCAGCTTTCCATTCACCAAGAACAGATTTTTCCAGTGAATTACCCATCTTTCAGAGAAAAGTTAATATATTCTTTGTGCTTTGGTTTCTCTGATATCGGGATGGTAGCTCTGTAGAAATAAGGTGTGTAAATGCAGAGTAGAAAGGTAAGGTTTTCAAGTCACAAGATGGACCTGACAACTTGTGGCTCTGGCTTCTGAAGGTGCTACAGAAAAAAAGTGAAAAAATGTACAAGTGTATCTGGAGATCACCTAAATGCACTGATGCAGGAGTTCATCTTGAATCTGTGTTGATGCTTTTTTCCAGTGGCTTTTTTTTCTCCTCAAAAAAAAAAAAAAAAAATTTTTAAACCTGCTTTTTGACAAACTGGACAATTTTCACAAGAAGATTCTTCTACTCTTTCCACCCTTAAAACTTTCCTTCTGTCCTGCTGAGCCATTTTCCATAAATGCATTGGAAAAAAGGTAATTTTTAAATGCTGTTGGGTGCTTTCTCAAAACTGGTGTAGTAGAAGGAGCAGAGAAATCTTGAAGCAATTCCTTGTGAGTTAACATGCCTTGCTTTAACTTCCAAAAGTTAAAACTGGCCAAGTCCTAAGTCCCTGAAGAGACAGTAAAGTGATAAGTATCTCAAGAATGTTGAATATCCTGAAATCCCTCAAATTCCAGGGCATACACGTAATTCACTGCCATCTTCTCTTCATGAACGCTATTTTGCATGTTTGCAACATGTGTATTCATGCTTTGTTTTCAACATGTGCTTAACATCCTTACGTGTTTTCATTACGTGCCCTCATCCCATGTAAGACTATTCTCAACTTTGTCCTTTTAGGACAAAACTTCTTTGAGTTGTTACCTCAGTGCTAAGATCCTCTTACTGAGATTACCCTCAACATGGCGGATACATACTGCTGAGCCAGTGGGATTTGACTCTGCCACCCCTTGGGAGGTATTTAGACCAGTGCAAATAAACTGGAGATTTCTGGATATGGATTGCTGGAGAAAAAGCCCAACACAAGAAATAAAAGGCATTTCCACCAGAAAGTTTCCAGAAACTAAGCTGATCTTCAGGGGGTGGTGCTGACTCATTAATTGTGCTTCTTGCAGTGTCTTTATTACTTTTTAGTTAAGCACACAATGCATCTGTATAATTAAGCCACAGGCATAATAGAGCACAAAAGGCACATGTGTCTTTTTTTGCCTTCTAAAATTTTCTTCCTTCTAGTTATTACTGGGCCCGCTCTAGTGGCAACATCCAGGCATGAAGAAGAGTTGTATGCCAATTCTGCAATTTTAGATGAATTTGTAAAATTCACAATGTTTTCCAAAAATACTAATTTTTTAGTAAATGCTAGATAAAAGACTTTGTTTTTAATGACTTCATTAATCTAGATATTTTGGGTTGAAAAAGAAAAGAAAAAATATTTCAATTCAAATTTTACAAATGACCTGTGAATAGGAGAAATCTAGGAAGACAAATTCCTTTTCTATCCATCAGATAAATCAAATGTTGCTCTAAAAAGTTATCAAAACCAGCTGTAGAAATAATCAGATCATGATTTACGAAGGGAAGCATGGCTACCTAATTATTCAAGATCTTCTGAGAAGCAGCCAAGGGAGCCGATTTTGAATAAAACTAACTGAAAGCTGAGCACCAAACCCCTTGCACATGAAGATGGGGAATTATGGTAGAGCACAGGAGCTTTTTAGTGGTCTGAAACAGAAATAAGACATGCAAGAAGCAGAAACAAGAAAAAGCAAGCAAGGGAGCATATATAAAATAATTGTTTGATTACTTATTGGTGAAAAGGCCAGAGCCAAGGCAGAGCTAGAAATAAGGGTTATTTAAAAAAGTAACAAGGGGTTTCTACAAGCTAAATTAGGTGCACCTGAGCTGAAGGTATGAAAGCCATTTAATCTGGTCCTTGCCCTAAGACAGGCAACTGATTTTTGGACAACCCCACATTGTGATGCTACCATGACAGCAAACAGCTGAGCTATGAGGATGTTCAGAGCACCTAATCTAGGATTATAGGCTGAGGAAGGTGGAGTTGTTCAGTCTGGTCTTCCAGTACCTGAAGGGACATATAAGAGGAAGGCACTGTTTGCAAGGGCATGTAGTGATAGGATGAGGCCCAGTGGTTTTAAACTAGAGCAGGGCAGGTTTAGATTCAACATTAAGATGAAGTCCTTTACAGTGAGGGTGGAAAGACACTGGAACATGTGGCCCGAAGAGGTTGTGGAAGCCCCATCTCTGGAGACATTCAAGGCCAGGCTTGATGAGGCTCTAAGCAACCTGATCTAGTGCAGGATGTCTCAGATCACTGCAGGAGGGTTGGACTACATGACCTTTGAAGGTCCTATCCAACTCAACACATTCTACGATTCCATGAAACTAACCTTGTGAAGTTCATCTGAGCTTCTACTTCAAGGCTACACACCTTGAAGCTTATGATGGAGTCCAGGCCAGACATCCACAAGACAAGCTATCTCTAGCTGGAAAAGTCTTTTCACACTCTCTCAGGGATATGTAATGAATTAAACTGAGTTCAAATCCATTGTACAGCTATAACCTAATCATGGCAACCATTCTTCAGATTAAGTATCCAGAACTGATTAGGCTGACTTTCTCTGAAGAACCTACTACAGTATGCCAGTGATTAATGTGGCACTTGCTAACAATATCATTTCTGCCTCAAAACTCTTCTGCAGCACTTGGAAATAAATCTTTCTTTTCCAATATGTTTCTAAATATTGCAGCAGCTTTGGTCTTTAAATGGGCAATACTTCAAATTCTGCTGTAGGGTAGAAGGGGTAGAGTGAAATGGTTTTCACAGAAAATCTGTAATTTACACTACCTACAGTTTACTTTGGACTAGATGAGTAATGTTTTAGTCTACATGCCTTAGTCTCTGCCTCTCTCAAATGAAAAGTGAGATGTGGCAATCTGCACATTTTGTGGCACACTTTTTAGGATTTTTTTCATACTCCTAACATCATGTCATAACACAAAAAGCCTCTAAGCTTGTAACTGTGTTTTGTCTTTTTGTAGCAAGAGCTACTGAAATACCAGAGTGGTAGCTTGTGGTCCATCCATATACAGGAAAGCTGGTCTCTCCAGGACCCTATAGTAATTTTTACTCACCATCCTAAGTTCCTTTCTTCATGTCCTGTTATGTTTGGTTCACTTCTCCTTCCTGCCATATCTCTCTCTGCAGAACTTCTGAGGCCAGAGGCCCTGTAACATTTTGTGATGGTTGACTGGTAAGCTTCATCATTCTTCAGTTGTGGGGTGGGGTTGGAGGCTCCTTCTAGAGTGCTGATGCTATCATTTCATAGAGTGACTCCTGGTAGTGCTCTTTGCTGCTCACCTGCCATGTTCCATGTCAAAGGATAACAGCTAAGGCTTTTCCTATTGTTTCCTAGTGTGACTTTTGGCCTTTCGTGAAGATAGCTCCTTGCTTCCTTGCAGTCCTCTTCTATTGCTCTTTCACTCAGCTCCCAAGCCTGCAGCTACCTTGAAATCCCACTACTGGGATGGGTGCCTCCCATCTTCTCTCAGGCAGCTTTTACATAGCTGAACACAACTATACCAGCATAAATCCAAGAAGTGTCACTGGTTTTCCTTTACTGAGCTACATTCCCTCTGCTGTATAGGATATTTTTACCACATCAGTGATGACCAACAGCAATTTGGCCAGCATTTGAATGGTTATACAATATAATGTTTGTAAGGATAAACTGTGTAAGTCAGGAATGCCTGTAAATAACATGTTTTTATAACTAGATACAAGCACTATTTTCTGTTTCTTACTGTAGGATTCTCCTATGCTTGAGGCTTTTCCTATCACTGTTTCCATCACTGAATTTAGATTGCCATTCCATAGATCAGGCTAACAAAGCAAATTCTAGTAACTGTTTTGTTAAATGCTGATACTTGATTCTGTTTTCTGGGAATATATTTTTTAAAAAATATAATTACCCTGGGAATCTCCAAAGCACCCTCAGCAAATGGACTGATTACTGCAGGCATGCTTGTCTCCAGAGGCAAAGGAATGGCTGGTTTTGAGCTAGTATGTACTGACTTGAAAGACAGACCTCAGTTCAATCTGCTTTTCATGACTTTTAAATCCAGATTATGGGTTTTTTGTGCCATCTGACTCTTTAAGCCTTTGTAGAGGAGAATTTTGATGAGAGGAAGACACTGATCTTGGATCTGTGCCTTTTGAACAGGGTACCTGTGCTTTTAGAACTAGTTTTAATGCAAAACCACAACTATCTACCTCCTTGTTCCAAGATGGTAGCAGACCTTTCTGCTGTGTTTCCACCATACTTTCTTAATACCTACTTTACACTTTGCTTAATGCATACAGCTCATTCCCAGCTTCTCTATCAAGGAGGATATTTGGCCTCCATGGTGCAGACTGTGTGAATGTGCAGCTTTCAGCTGACTTGGTGAGCAGCCACCAGCCATCCTCTCCTCCCTGCAAAAGGTGGAAGTGGGAAAATAAGTTAAACTTACCGTGAACTTGCAAAAATAGATGCTTGTGCTCATATGCAAGCTTGTGATGAGATGGGTCCCAATTTTGTGGAAAGCAATGATGTTTCCCATTATTCACAAACTGGGGTTTATGAACATTTGCTATCCAATTTGTCTCCAAACACCTACTCATTAACAATAGTAAAACAAAACCATATGATACAGTTGTTATTTCCAATGTCAACTGCTAGCAACTGAACAACCTACCTTCTCTGGATGTGTATTTATTTTTTTAAATTAGAGTACGAGGTACTCTGCTGAGGAATATTTTGGTTTGCTTTCATTTATGTTTGTTTGAGACCAAATGCAATAAAAGTTTTGTTTTGGTCAGAGGCTGCCTGGCACTAATGCAAGGCAAGCAATAAGTGGTAATAAGAAGGTTTTTTTGAATGTCTGTTTTCTTCCTTGCTGTATAATCCCTGAAACTGTCAGCCTCGGAGGATGGTACTTGGAAGTGGTCCAAGTTGTCTTCCTGCCTCTTCTCTTTGCTGTGGATTGCATTGTTCTGAGTAAGGTTCTTGCATAGCTTAGAACATCCGTGAGGATACTTTAATTTTCATCATTAAAACAGAAAAGTCGAGATTAAGAAATCGGTTGCAAGTGGTATTTTACCTCTGCCCTTCACCATCTCC
Source organism: Turnix velox (assembly GCA_013400935.1). Lineage (NCBI taxonomy): Eukaryota > Metazoa > Chordata > Aves > Charadriiformes > Turnicidae > Turnix > Turnix velox. The sequence continues at coordinate 384,037 of VZTY01025206.1, read as the reverse complement.
AAAATGCTCCCTAGGTGCTCAACCATCTGAGTCTCTCAGAAGGAAAGAGAAGCTGGGATGAACCTCATTCCCTGGTGCTGCACAATCAAGTAATATTTAATAACAATCAATTAGTGTTTATGTACAGTTCACACTTTTATATTGTCACAGAGGTAATAAAAGATGATTCCTATGACCTATGTCTTAGAGAATCTACTGCATGACCACTGGCCTCAAAACAAAGGCCCAGAACACCAAAGAAACCCATTCTTTTGTAAATACATGTTTCTGTACCTGAACACCATGATCTTATGAAGTAATAAAGATGGGCAAATTTTCTTTAGCAAGAGTGTAATTTGACTTTCTAGGATGCCCTTTACGGATCATTGTGTGTATCTAAAGCTTCACAAATCTACAAATACTTCCCACTTTGAAAAGTTTCTCTGGGAAGATTGCTTCTGCTGGCTGACAGCAAATTTCCAGTCAAATCAGCTTCTAGTACAGATGCAAGAGAATTTTTGACAAAGACATTCCTCCTAGACCATGGATAATCATTATCCCCTCTGAATTACCTAATCATCTTTTTTGGGGGGGTTATTATTTATTTATTTATTGTGTGGAAAAAAGAAACAAGTTTTCTTGCCAGATCCCTCAGAAGTAGCCTAAATGCTCATTGTTTAGCAGAGATCACAGATTTAGACTGCTGTCTTATTGTCTAGCATGGGTGCATGCAATAGCCTGTACTCATAAAACAGACATTTAACTGAACAGAACCAATTAGCCCTCCATCGTGGCCCCTGTTCACAATAGAAAAAACAGCTGATGTTCCCTTAACTTGAAACAATGGGAGGATCTGCATGGGCTGTGTAACTCTTAAAAGCAGAGTAACTCTTTCCAGAGTGGGACCGTGAGAAAGTAAAGCCTGTAAATGGCCTTTCAGTAGATGAACTTCTGAACAGTCTTTTATAATGTGAACTCATCAGTCAGCTCTCTGTGGATGTAGTTTTCTTTAGAAAATCTCAGTTCAGCTGCAACATGCCAGTTTTCAGTGATAAACCAGGCCGCTGTCTGTCTCGGCACTGTATTCACCTCTGTATGGATTTATTCAGCAGCATCTTTTCCCTCCAACCCTCTTTGGCATTTCTCACCATGCTTGTACCTCTTTCTATGATCTTGGAATAGTAATGACGACCGATGTGAAGATGGCAAGAATTGAATATTGCTCCTCACAAAGGAAGTGAGGCTTCTTTTAAGATTCGGATGCTGAGAAAATTCAAGCTAAGAAGCTGATGAGCTCAGAAATTCAGCCCTTCCATATGAATCTAGTAATTTACTTTCTTTTTACTACTTTCTCTTCCATCTAATTGGGAACATGCCACCACATCTAATCGCTGGATACCCAGAATCCAGCCAGAGCTCCTCTAGCAACAAGACTGTGTTCAAAAAATGACCCCTCTTCAGAATCAGTGTACAGCATTGTGTCCCTTCCCACCCAGAACATTTTCCAAGTGCCTTTAGGCAATAGTTCATCACTTCCAAGTATGAACCTCTTTGAGACAAAGAGCTCTTTGCTAATGGCAAGGGAAAGATACCATTAACATTGGGACAACAATGCACAATAAATAAAACCATCTACTTTATTCAGTACCTTTGGCAATAGTCCATTGACTTGGTTGCCAGCTGATGCTGTGAATTTCCTGTAGGCATGTATTCTTTCTGAACATTATTTCTCCTCCCATATCAGCTGAATTTCCCTACAGTTTATCACAGTTTGGACACTGTAGCTCCAAAGGTCAGGCTCCTGCCTGTGCAGGCCTGTTTCTTGCTCCCTGCAAGTCAGTATTCTGTAATTTTTGGAATCTCTTTCCTAAAAGCAATCTGTGTCTTTCGGGGAAGATGGTGGAATGGTTTTGGTTTAGTCTGATCCCCAAGATGTCTCACTTCTGCTACCATGGTTTGTGAGAAAAGCTGTCCTTAGTTCAACTCCATCATGTATGTCTCTCCAGCATGTCTACTCGTTAAACCTTTTGCTAGAGCTCTTACAAAGAAGCTGTCCCAATGCAGGATGCTAAAAAGACCTTGTGGTCATTGAAATGTAACTGTGATGTCTCCTCAAAGTGCCACTGGAGGAATAAGGAGTGAAAGATGAGGGGCCATATTTTTTATTAAAGAATAAATGGGATCAGAGAGCCCCTGCTGCTCTGGTTTTCCCATCCATCTAATAATTCCATGTGAAACAGCTGAACAGATTAACCAGTTTAGTGAGCATTCTTCTCTTGCTCACCAATAGATGGGAGCAGAGATTTCTCTACTCATGAAATTTTTGGGTTACAGTGCCTGCAGGTTTTTGAAGATTGCAGGGGGAAAAACTAAAAGCAAACAACGACGATATAACCCATTCATGTGTCCATAGGGAGAAGTATATTGTTTCATGTAGTAGCATAGAAATGAGGTTTGTAATGGGAGCCAAATGGAAACCAGGATCCAGTACTCTTTAATTATTTAACCTTGGAAATCTCTGCTTTGGTGTCTAGCACTGGTCAAAGGTATTTAATACATTTACAACCTCTCGTTGTTATTTCCCAGATATAAGTGTGTTTTGCTTGGATCCAAGCCTTTAGAAAAGCAAATAAACATGTCTTAAACTTTTCTTACGAGATCAAAGAAGAAAAGCTGTCCAGATGTAAATTGCTAAGGCTCTAATGAGATGATCAGCAAATTGTTTCTCTCATGTACTATAATAATTTAAATTAAAATATTACACTTAGGGCCCTCTGCACTTCTAGCTTGCATAGTGAGATCCAAACATCTAACACAAGCCAGACAAATAACTTTAGCAATTAGCTTTCAACATAGGTCTCTAGCCTCTGACCTCTCAAGTTCATCAGAGGCAAGCTAAATGCTTTGTTAAACAATATTAATCATGCCTGGCACTCCTCTAGGGCCAAAGATGTCACAAATAGTTTCATATTTGCAAGAAGCTGTTTGCAAGTAGAAAGTCTCATGCATATTTTCTTTTCAACAGGAGGCTGATTCAGCCACACTGGAGGCAAAGGGAGTCTGAGCTGGTTCTCTCTGTGCAGAACTTGGAAATGGCAGTGGAGAGCCTACAGAAATACCACCTACATGACTGTGCTTTGTTGCTCTTCACCATTCTGGACATTGAAGGTCCACTAGATCAGGAGTGAATCCACTGCACTCCACTACACCCTGAACTTCCCAATCCCCCCAAGCATTCCATCTGACTTTTTATGTTTAACTCAAGCACCCAGTCAGGACTTCTTTGAACTTTCGGTGAGACAGAGAAATGCTTAGAGAAATAAATCCAGCTTAGTTGTGCTCAGCTGCCTCCTGCCACTGCGTCATTGCACTGGGTACAGGTGGGGTCTAGGGAAGCTCAGCCCAGTAAAGCGGGATGAACCTGTGACAAAAGGCTTGACTTCTTTATGTAACTGAAGACAGAAAGTTCCAACTGCATCTGAGAGGTTTTTTTCCAAATCCCTCACAATAGACAAAAGATTTCACAAGTTAGAAATTCAGGAAAGCTGACAAATCTTTTTATGATCCTGGGCCATTTATCTAGCAAATTCTTTTTAAAAACGACCCTATTTACTGAGATCAATGTGAATAGGTTGGGTTTTGTTTGCTAGGAGGATTTATGAACTCTTTTCATTCATACTTAAATATTTTGTGCGGGCATACTGTGAATATAACTTAAGTGCCCCTGGGGCTGTGTGTAAAGAGAAGAGTTTCTGGGGCTGACTGTAAAGTTATTCCATCATTTTCCCTAGTAACTCTTACTCTGAACTCATCTTTCAGTCTCCAAAAGGGCTATAAGCAAAAAAAAGACATTACTACTGGCAAGAAGAAACAACAACAGTAGCTGCTTTCCTATTAAGTGGAGTTCTGAAGTTACCGTTTAATTTCACGGGTTTAAACGTGATGCATCACATTTTGTTTGCACACAGACTGATCAAGTCATTGTAACAGTGACCTCTATGGACTTTCTTCTGTTCTGCAACATGATAAAGTTAAACTTCTGCAATCTTATCTTTAAATCTGGGGATTTTTTCACAAATTTCTGTGCTCTTCTCTCCTTGGGTGCAAGATGCCAAAAAGATTTAAGTAATAACAGCTCATAGTACTGCCCTCCTGTAGTTGATTGCCATTTGCCTACTGATTAGCCCTGGTATCCTCAATTCTGCAAAAAAACCTGAATTCAGAATGTGAATGCTCTCATTTACAACAAAGGTATTACAATATGTAACCTGACACAGATTTCACAATTTTTCCAGCTCTACATTTAAAAGAGTAACAGCAGCTCAGCTCATTTCACAGTTAAACAGCAAATATGTGCTTAGGAAAATTTTGAGTTGAGATACATGCTAATCAAGATTGTAGACTCCTGTTTCTTTCTGCTTGGCCAACAATAAATGTGTTGGAAAAACCACTAGGTACTCACTACCAGCTGATACCAGCTGGTGAGTAGGTGCTCTGGGACATGGATGATGTTTTCAGTGTATCAGTACAAATTTGAGGTCTGCTCAATACGAGGACTGCTACTAAAACCTGCAGAACATAGAACTGAGGCTTTTTCTTTTTTTAGCAGAATTGCCTATAAGAATTTAGCCTTCAGTTACAGAAACCCCCACAACCAATCCTGCAGAAGCTTGATATCCAAAGCAAATAAAATTCTTTATGGTGAGGGTGGTGAGACACTGGAGCAGGCTGCCCAGAAAGGTTGTGGATGCCCTCTTTCTGAAGGTGTTAAAGGCCAGGCTGGACAAGCCACTGAGCAACCTGATCAAGGTGGAGGTGTCCCTGCCAATGGCAGGGGGGTTGGAAATAGATGATCTTTAAGGCCCCTTCTAACCCAAAATATTTTGTGATTTCCTCCATGGTATTTCCCACTTCTGAGGCCCTGAGCATGTGGCAGTTCCTGAGGTGCTGCCCCTCCATTACAACTCATCCTAGACAGAGATCTTTACATTCAGTGTGATGTAGCCAAGAAGATGCTTTGCCTCAACTTCCACCTCGTTCCCATATGAATCCTTAATTGCTTATTTGTTTTTCTTTCAGTGACTTTTTTAAATAGGGAAAATGTTTAAAAGAAAGGTACAAAGTTTAATAGAAAAGAAAGGGATTGACAAAGGGGTTGAAATAAAGGAGAACCAATTTACTGTACTATGAATCACACAGAATCACAGAATGTCAGGGATTGGAAGGGACCTCAAGAGATCATCTAGTCCCATCCCCCTGCTGGAGCAGAAACACCCAGATCAGGTCACCCAGGAAGGTGTCCAGCTGGGGTTTGAATGTCTCCAGAGGAGACCCCATACCCTCTCTGGGCAGCCTGTGCCACTCTTATCTCACCCTCACCTTGACAATGTTTTTATTTCTATTTCTGTGGAACCTCCTGTGTTCCAGCTTGTACCCATTGCCCCTTGTCCTACCATTGGATGTCACTGAGAAGAGCCTGGATGTAAGAAAGAAGTTCTTATATTAAACCCTCCTTTTTCACAGAATCATAGAATAGAATTATTTGGGTTGGAAGGGAATCTTCTCTCCCTATTATAGACTACCTACCAATTTGTAATTTGTAGCTGAAACTGTAGCAGGAGATAGGAGCATCTGTCAAGTTTAATGAGAAGGGCATCTGTGCCCCTGATGAGAGACTAAAGAAATTTCTGCCCACAACTCATAAGTAAAACAAAATGGGGAAAAAACACAGCAAATGTCCTGCCTCAGTTTAAAATTTATGTCTACATGTAATACAGGGCTCTGAGGACTATGCAAATCCCAACTATTTGCACTGAATATGCTACTAGGGCAGTGAAAGTCAGGTACACTTACTGAGTGAACATATTTTTTCACAAATAAAAGTCTAGTTGACACTGGCAAGAACCTAGATAACAGGGACTTCCACATCTTTCAGAGCTTCGGGAAACTTTTTTATAGGAAACTGGGCATGAAAAGCAACTACACACTCACAAAAAGAGCTATCCACCTTCATCTCTCCATTATCTACTGTATTGACAATTCTAGGAACGAAGAACCTGAGAATATAGACCTGCTGTTGCTTTCCCTGAGATGGCAACAACCAGAATTACTGTCAGGAGTCATGGAAAAATAGGTACTTCCAGGCCTACAGTGAGCATTTACTGACTTTTCACTTAGCCATGTTTGTCATTTGTGTGAGTAGGCTATGAGCAGGTTAGATGGCTGCTCTTTCACTTTGTTCAGCATGCGGTTCACTCATCTGAATTTTCTCCCAGCTTAAGCTCCCATGCCATATTTCTTCCAGGACCTAGTCAGTCAAAAGGTGCCACACCATAATTCTTTTTCTTTTACTCTAGCAGATGTCACAGTACTCCCTATTCACTAAAAGTGCAAAGAAAAAGCATAAACCTAAATCTAACATGGTATTTGCTCTTTATATAATTACAGAGAACTATTGGCCTTTGAAGAGATTTGTGTTTCAAAATGTTTTTGAGATACTGAAGTTTTTCATTCCACTTTAAAATAATCCATTTTGTTCAGCTTACAATTATGATACATAAAGCCTACCTTAATAGCTTAGCTGAAGAAAATACAGCTTTAAGTCTATGGCTGCATAATTCAGAGTAATTTGTGAGTAAGATTGAGTGGTCCAGGAAGAACCACAGCACAGGCTCTCCACCACCTCATATCTGTTTCCTGGACATTCACTGATGGAGAGATCTGATTAAAGCAGCCAGCCATGTGTGGTCTTTGTGATTTGAGTGATCCTGGCACGCAGACTGAAACCACCAGTGACCAAGGTTATCAAAAGCTCGTGTGACTGACCTAGCTGGCTGGAAGCTGCCATACAGCCAGGTATCATCCACTCATTGACAGCTGAAGAATCAGAAGCTTTCTGAAGAGTTTTTCATGAGGCATTCCTAATATTTATTCTATATTTACCTAAAATAATTTTCTCTCAATTTTCATGAGATTTCTTCTTTGCATTAAAAGTGGGTTTACAATTTTCCTAAGAACTCAGCTTTTCATGACCCAGAAACCTTGCAGAGTCCTGATCTTATACCATGATTAGTGCTGAACTGCTTTCTTCATGTCATTTGCTTTATTCCAGGGGAAAGACCTCCATCTCCCTTTCATGATGAGAGGGCTTATCTGAAGCAAGGGTATAAAAATTTTGCATTTCGTTTTTCCTTCTTACAGTAATCCTTCAGATACCATTAGTCTTAACTAGCACAGCTAATTGACAACTCATATGAGTTTCCAAGTGATCTGCAAAAAAATAGTTAGCTGACTGCATGCCAAGGAGGAGGTTTTTTGGAAGTTAACAAAAACTGTGATTTGTAGTTTGTGTGCATTCTGAATTTATCAAAGTCATGGCTTCATTTTAGTAATAAGCTCTACTAAAAATCAAATTTTTCTCCTCAAAATTACTTTTGACTTTCTAATGTAACAATAACCGCAGCCTTTCTGAAATTATACTTTGTATTAATGATGAGTTCAAAATTAGAATTAAAACATTATCCTGTAAGTGGGAGAGGGTTTAAACATTTTAATACTATTTTATAATAAGATGGGGAGAGAAGCTAAGATGCTATAGTGATGCAATATTTAAGAACATAATGAAGAGGAATGTTACCCAGCTTCAGCTGATTAGGAGTCAAGGATGTCCTACACTGGCAGAGGCAGAAACATAGGCACCTCAGGAGACCTCTTCACGGTACAGTCACATTATAAAGGCACCTTTTTCCTTTTGGAGAAGTATCTGATTTTCCATTCACTATAGAGCAAGTCAAAAAAGCAGCTTAGACTCAGTGCCCACCTTTTAGATGCCTAAACTTGGGTAAAGTTTATGTGGTACCATTTTTTTTTGAGAAATAGTGTTTATTGAAATTATCAATGGAAGTATCAGTCCTGAAGTAGAATATAAGGGGAAAGATAAAGACAGCTTCCTTTGATATGATATAAACAAAGCTTGTGGATATCGGCATCATGCCTGCATTCATGTCAAGAGAAAGAATCCATTTAATCATATGTTGTTTTTTCACATATTTAAACAAGTTCTATGAGACAGAACTAATGCAAAAAATGCAAACCCATAGCTAAAGTCTTTGGTTTTTCCTAGGCTACAATTTATTCAGCATTGCAGAGGAGTATGGCTTCTATTACACATCTAAAATTATTTGCATACTGAGCTCCAGATTCTTCCTATTAAAGTCATACATATTCTGCCAATGTTCCCTGTCTTCTGTAACCCTTCTGATCTGGAAACAGGCAATGCACAAAAGCAATCACAGAACTCATGTGATGAGGCCAACCCATTCCCTTGAATAAGTACATGAAGGGGACACACCAACTGGGTTGCCCTGTTTGGCAGCATGTTTCCACTCCACTTCCACAAAAGGCATTCATCTTGCACCACAACCCAGCTGCCAGCTCAAGGCCCAGGCTGGGATTTGTGGTGAAGATATTTTGCTTTGACAGCCCAATGTCACTTTGTTTTTACATAATCAGCCCTTTTTTGATACAAGCTGTGGGCTTCAGATAACAGCAGTGCAAAACAATTTCAAGTGGAAGTAGCACCCTGGGTACAGACTGCGACAGAAAACATACAAGAAAAACTAAATATTTCTTATTCTTGTAATCACCTGCATTACAGTAATCAAATGTTGACAAGTGTTGCTGATAATCTGCTTTGCAGGGAAGACAAAGTGAAAGAGGATGAGAGGTTCTTTCGCACTTCTAATAAACGTCTTGTTGTGCCCTTCAAGGACAGATTTGCCAACAGTAAAAAAGTAAGACAAATATCTGCAAACTGAAGTGGCTGGAAACACCCTCACATGTGCCTTCACTGTACTGGCCTGTAGTCTGGGGAACCTTTCCATTTGGATGAGTAGCAGGCACAGGAAAACGATCATGCTGCTGTCTATAAACCACTGATGTGATTTTTATGTGGAGCCCTGAAGAGAATGACATGCAGTGCTTTTTTTTTTCTTTTTCCCCAAATCCAAAAGCTCAGATGTTTGCAACCAAAACACATGAAACTGAGGCATTGAAAACCATTCCTGAAATCTGTCTAGTGGCTGGCTGATCCTGTGGCACGTACTCCAAACACAGGCATTGTGCAAGCTTTGTCTCATGTATACCCCTGGACTGTCATGGGTACAGCAAAGCTACTGCTATGATACTGCTTATGGCACCCCCTCCACAAAAGGGAAGGTAATTAGCAGAGAAATTACTATTGGTGCAGCTAGAAAGTAGACAAGTAATCTCTTGGATTTCAGTCCATTGCATTGTTGTTTTCAAACCAGTGCCTAATCTTCCCAGACCCCACTCCATAGCTGTTCCTTTCTTTCCTTCTCCCCCCTTTTTGCTGGGACTATGGCTTATTCTGATTCACTCCATTTCTTTCTTCTAGATGGCCATAGGGCAGCCTTGCTGTTGCCAAGGATATAGTAAATGCATGTGACATCATGCCATCAAGAACAATAGAGCGAGTCACATTCATTCCTGGTGTAATGGTGCTGAAATCAGTAAAGCTATACAGAGAGCAGGATGCCTAAGCTACAAAATGATAAAAAGAATTTTCTTTGAGGAAAGTGTTAAAAATAGCTTTTGAGGAGAAAAATAGAGGTTTTGGTTATAAAATGGTTGTTGGCAAAGGTTTTATTGCCAAACTCAAGTCAGAGCATCAATGAGAGATGGTAAACACACGCCATTTTGACAAGAAATTAGTAGGCAACATTTCATCATTTTAATTATTAGCCTTTTAATGTTTTATCCTAACCACAAAGAGCCTGTTAGAAGACCAAGAAGCTCCAAGGTATGGCTGTTTTACCCAAATTTAATTAATGAAGAATAATATTTTGGGAACAAGAGATAGCACTTCTGTAGGATGTGGAATAGATGGAAAGTTGCCTGTATAAACAAGTGCTGAAACTCTGGGATAAATTACAGGAGCATTTGTATGCATGATTGCCCATCTGTGTAAAACATGATGTACAGCCACAGACAGGACTGATGTACAAGTCAGACATGTGGGGCTGATATTAAGTTGATCCACAACAACAGAAGATCTGTGCCATCACATATGAGTTTGACCCAAGGAAGTTTAAATTATTCGTTAGAGTAAATAAATATAGGAGGAGGTCACACTTAAAGGGAACCTAAGGTACGCTATCTACAGATCTGTTTCTGCATTTGGAGTTTATTTAGACTCAGATAAAATTTTGGTTTTTTACTGCTCCACCTGAAGTTTTTTTGGCAGTTTTGGGAATGCTGAAGACTCAAATCCATCATGTTCCAGCTGTGCAGCCCAGTGTAGTACATGGGCACTGGCATGGGGAGCTGGAAGATTTCAAGCCAGGGATGCTGTCAAGAACTTTGCCTTCTGTAGCTCCCCTCTTGACTACCAGCTGCAAAATGTCAACACTACCTTCCTTGGGGAACACAATTAATTACGTGAGACTTAATTAATTAGTGTCAATAAAGCAGATGTAGCAATTATGGCAGAAATAAATGCATGTACATATTGTAACTTATTATCTTCTCTGAAAAGGATTAATTCCGAAATCCCAATGGCCATTTTACTCTTCCCCACAATGCTATTTGGAACACCACTGGGGAACACCCAGAGATAAACTGCAAACTGATGAGAAACTAATGTACTTTTATAAGTTTATATTGCAGAAAAACAAACAGCAAGATTCCTTTACTAACTACTTGTTGACTTAAATTAATGGTGAAGTACAACCCTGATATTTATTTTCCGTCTCATGCCACAAGACATGCCACCAGTAAATTAACTGTTTAAAGTGATTTGAAATGTTTTGCACCTGACAACCCTACTGGGACTTTTGTATTGTGTGCTATTCTTTGATAGTACAGTAGGAGAAAATAAGGAGGCTATGGCAATCTAAGCCATTTGATATGCAGATAATAATAAACTATAAATCTTACTCTAAGCATGCACTCACCAGAGCGGATTTTGATTCTCATTTGCTGCACTGAGAACCAGGAGTGTGATGTTAAACTTAGGTTATTTACACTGAATGTGGTCTGATGCCAGTAAAGTTGAGCATCAAAACCCCACTGACCAAACTGATCCCATCTCAGGCAAATGGGCTACCTTTTATAATGTTAGTAGGTACTGATGTCATCATTCAACCCAGAGTAGGAGTTTGGTGTCACGGGAAACAAAAGGAGGAAAAAAGCTGTCAGGGGGATGAAGAAAAAAACTAATTATCTTGAAGTTATTTATGTATGGATGCAGTTGGTATTCTGCAAAGCCTGAAATGCAGGTTTATTAGTAAGGAAATGTATTTCAAATCCAATCAAATGGTTTGACTATTATAGACTATTTGCAATGAATTAATTCTCTCATAGCTTGTAGATAGAAGGGTGAAGCAAACTCAATGTAATGGCCACTGCACTCTCAAAGAACTCTCAGAAAAATATTTCCGAGTTGCCTTTCAAAATTTCCTCAAAATGACAAAGAGGACAATTTAAGTTGGTTAGAGATCCTAGCTATAAAAGCAAATGAGACTAATGTACTGGAAGTAGTCAATATATTAAGGAACCAGCTGTGAAAGATAATGCATTGCACAGTAAGTGCCATACTGAAGGAATAGTGAGGCTGACATAACCCACAGAGGCAGCCAGACATTATCCCTTTCTGGTTATCTACTGCTCACACATGAGATTTTCGTCTTTCTCTCTACACTCTTTTGGCTCTGCAGATAATGATAGTTCTGGTGGGGGGGGTATGGAAGCTGGGATTTATTTTACTAGAGTAAAGCCAGCTCACAAATTTATGCTGTACAGGAGCTGTGAAGGAGGAAAAATACACTGCAATCTCACTGAGGAAGTAAATGGATTAAGGTAGGCAGCAGCATATAGCCACGGCACTCAGAGAGATAACCGCAATGAGGACACTGCTCTTTCTGTTTGTGAGACTGTGTGCTTCTCTCCATCCTTCCTTTTCCCCCCTGTTCCACACCCCTGCCACACAAGCTGCCTAGATGATAATGGTATCAGTTAGCCTTTGTGGAAAGAAAAGTTTCCATGGTCCATGCCAAGGCATCTCCTTTATTTCCTCAGGTGATGATATGGTTGCAGCCTTTGCTATCAGTCCCAGAGGTTTCATCATCATGTCTTTTATGTTTGGGTTAATTGGCCTACTCTCTCCAAGAAAGGCAGTGATATTGATTTACTGCACTGAAAAAATTGTGTTTATAGCTTGGCACTAGCACACTTATGCTCACTTTTTTCCACTGTGGATTTCAAATAAGCCCTTTTGTCAAATGAGTCTATTAACTTTAAAGACCCTAAAGCTGAAACTGAATTATGAGAGGAAAGCTTTTGGGGTCGCAGCTCAAAACAACTGGGAAGAGCTCCTGAATTCTTCCCTTAGTACCTGTTGTGATGGATATTTAAGCATCAATGATGAAAAAATAAATAAGTAAAAGCAGATCAGGATAAGATGATGTGTGCTGCCAGGTTTGTCTTTAACTGGCACTCAGACCCACCTAATTCAATGGGATTATTAGAACAGCTCCTCATTTACTCCAGTAACCCATTCCTTCCTCTTCTTGGGAATTTAATTTCAAATAGCCACATTTCCCTCTTTCTGTACTGGAGTAGACTGGGGAGAAGATTATTAAACTGTGCTCCCTCCAGCAGTATTTTGGGTCCCTTCCAGCCCAGGCAACTGCACAGAGCTGTTCTGAGAGCCGGTCAGTGCTGCCCTGCACACTGTTAGAGGGGCTGTGCCTTCACTCTGTGCTTGATACTTTCGTGTGTAACAGCAATTACTAGCCCTGCAGGAATAGTTAATCAAGCAGAAGGATTTAGCAGACCCCTAAGTACAATCTGCAATTACCTATACCTGCTCAGTCTCTCCAACTAAGAAATTGTATCGATTTACAGTTGCTAATAGTTTGACTTAAGCAACACCTCAATATTCATGGAGAAAAAAGAAAGATTCGTAGAGAAGAGAATTAAATTCAGGGAAGTAAAACCTAAGATGATCATTGGGGGAAAACAAAGCATAGTAATATTTACTAAGCTGTGGAATGATCTCCCAAGGACAGTCAGCGATGGCATCCCACAGTGTGAAGAATTAAAACAGCAACAGTCAAAGCCTGAGGAAAGAAATGCCTGAGGAGGTTGTACAGGGAGCTGTGCCACCAGCTTCAGACATCCGCAACGTATCCACACACTGAACATGCACTTGTGCCATAGCAATGCATATTTCTCAGGTAGGTATGATCTGCATTGCTTAAAATCCTGCCTTCATTTAAATTAAATGAGAATTAAAAAATTCTCATAAAATGAGAATTTTACAGGCTAACTAAATAGCAAGCCACCAGAGATTTTTCTGTCCCATCCTTAGCACATAATCACTTAAAAATTCTTCAGACTTACAAGCACATGATTTTTCAGAATATTGCTATGAGTTAGAACACAGTTATTACTGGCTACATATCCTTTAAAAAGAAGTTCCCTTTTGCTTTTACAATTATCTCTGGTACTCAGCTGTAACATGTACAGGTAGAAAATGAGACACAGAACAAAAGCACTTCCCTCACTTGCTACAGGAGTTGGAAAATGCATATGAACTTGCTACAGGATAAGAACTAAATAAGAATGAAACATTGCTTATCGTTTTCTTCACCCAGGGAGTCTGTGGTAGTTTCTACTGGATAATCAGGAAATATCTCCTGATCTGTAACTATCTGGGAATCCTTTTCTAAAGGAATTGCTGTGCACAACACTATCACAAGTTCTATGCTGATCTGAGGAAGCATGCCCACTCCATCAGTTAGGAACTGCTCCCTTTCCAGGCTGCCATCCATTGCAAAGTGATGCCGGATGATTACTTTTTACTCCATTGAAATGAAAAAACCCTTTGTACCAATGTGAGGATGTAATGTCCCCTTCTCTATGGAGATTAGCTCACACCACCTTGTTTCTGGATGTCAAGCATGTGAAAGAGCTATAAACATTACAAATGGATACAAATTTTAATTGAAAATTTTAATGTGTTAGTATTACTTAATGGAAACTGAACTTAACTTGCAAATTTTTGGAGAGTATATACATTTAGGCAACATTATGTTTCTGCAGTACTTCTTGGACCTGCTGTAGTTAATAAATACTGGGTTGCATAGATAATTGTTCAGATTGAAGGCATCTGGATCAGATGAGGGAGAATTCACAACCTGCTTCATACAACGCTCAGACACCTCTCTCCATCTAGAGAGATTTTACTATCCTAAACAAAGGCATAGAGATGCCTCATTTAGCTGTTAGCTGGAAACTTTTGTGTCTGCATAAAAGAAGGAACAAGAGCAGAGAATCTGAGAGTGAGGAAATAGTTTAAAAGCCTGGAGGACTGAGTGCAGGGGGCTGAGGGGGAGAGGGCTGGTAGGCTGACTCCTGTCTGAACCTCATATAGAGCTACCATCTTCCTTGGCTTGATTCACCCAGAGGCTAGGGATAAGGACCTTTGTAGGTAAGTAGGATTGCTTCAAAGATACATGGTGACACAGCAGTTTTTCTTTGTAAGGCAGAATACATGTAAACCATGGATTTTGGCTGGCCACTTGGACTGAAGCACCTGCAGTCTTCCATCTCTTGCTCCCTATCACCTTAGGAGTCAGATGATTCTGCATTCCACGGTGTATGTGTGTCCTCTTTCTCCGACTTACCTATTACCATAATATTTAAGGATTTTCACTGCAAAAAAATGAGGTTTCATATCAGTTTTGGGAATGATTTTTTTTTTTGTTAGCTTATCACAAAAAATGTAAATTGGTAATACCTGTCATCTCTTGCTCCAAAGGAACAAATGTTGCCTGCTATAATTCACACATTATTAACTAAAAAGTATAGACAGAATTTGGAGATACAGCAAATTTGGAGATAAACACCTGTAATTGACAGCCAAAAAAAAAAAATCTGTCCTGCTCAGGCAAAATACCTCAGAGAACACAAATGACAAAATGCTGCGACCCTTGTGAAGTTGGGACCTCCTGGCTGCAGACAGTATTTATTCCTTTGTCGGGAATCAGAACAATATTTCAGCTAAGGATGAAGCTCAAATCACAGCAACGCTGATATGTGCAGGTTCACTAGAGATGAGCTGCATCAAGAAAAGTGCAGCCAGCAGGTCAAGGGAGGCAATTTTGCCCCTCTGCTCAGCTCTAGTGAGACCCCACCTGGAGTACTGTGCCCAGTTCTGGAGCCCTCAACATAAGGAGGACATAATGAGCTGTTGGAGCAGGTCCAGAGGAGGGCTATGAAGATGGTAAAAGGGCTACAGCACCTTCCTTATGAGGACAGGCTGAAGGAGTTAGGGTTGTTCAGACTGGTGAAGAGAATACTCAGGGAGAACCTCACAGTAGCTTATCAATACCTGAAGGGGACCTACAGAAAGGCAGGGGTACAACTTTTTAATAGGATATGTGATGGCAGGACTAGGAATAGCAGAAGCAAATTGGAAGAGGGGAGACTTAGGCTGGATTTAAGAAAGAAGTTCTTTACTGTGAGGATGGTAAGACACTGGAGCAGGTTACAGATGCCACCTCCCTGGAGGTGTTTAAGGCTCAGCTGGACAAGGCACTGAGCAGCCTGAGATGTGAGAGCTGTTCTTGCTCATGGCAGAGTGGCTGAAACTGGATGATATTTCAAATCACTTCCAACTCAAACCATTCTATGATTCACTCTATGTCTGAGTGAGCCAAAATGTGCACCATCATCCTGGGATGAATAGTTGTAATGGAAGCTGAAGCTCTTTATATTTTCTGCCATTTCTTTGTATTTGTTTTTCTCTTTTCTTCCTTCGCTATTGTCAAGGAAGCATCTGTGAGTTTCATTAACCAAATGTTACACATTAAAATCCCATTGCTGCCTGCCATAAAGGAAAATGGCATCTTATTTGAAAACAATACGTAACTGTTATTGCTGTCTTGTTGCAAGTTAAGCCCTTCAGAAATGATAGAGACTTATTTAGTAGCAACCAATACTGTGGAAAGGCATTATTGCTTAAGCAAAAAATTAACTGTTGAATTATCTTTGGAAAGGAAATACTGCTCTAATTGATAAAGGAGAACAAGTTTTCCTTTTACCAGACTTCTAACTTAAAAGCCCATATAAAAATCGCACCTTGCATATCCAAATAAATTTTTTCTTCTGAAGTATGTTTTATTTTTCTTTCAGATTACTGATTTAAAAAGTGAAAATTCAGTATCCTCCATTTGACCTCAGGAAATATGGGAATATGCTTTAATGAACAGG
This sequence comes from Turnix velox, assembly GCA_013400935.1. Classification (NCBI taxonomy): domain Eukaryota; kingdom Metazoa; phylum Chordata; class Aves; order Charadriiformes; family Turnicidae; genus Turnix; species Turnix velox. The sequence goes on along the minus strand of VZTY01025206.1, from coordinate 367,762 downwards.
AAAAGATTTTGACTAATTTTAAAAAGTTAGAGACAGAATTTTATTAAGTTATATCATCTCACCATTCCTAGATAAGGAGCAGTGACTGGTGATGCTGGATTGTTTTTCCCAGAGCTGTGAGCTGCCTGTAACAGCCTGGTGGGGTAGTTTGGATTAGAATTATACTGCAAACCATCGTGATTCATGAGATTTTGATGCTACATGATTTGGCCAGAGAAAACATTAAGTTTGGAAGCAAAGTTCTTAGGACCATATTGTCAAGAAAAGAGAGTAATACATCCATCATCTATAACATGACTGTGCCTCCCACTGGTGAGAAGTCTCCATAAACATATGGAAGTCAATGTCTTTATACCCTATATACTCTAACTAGCATCTGAGCTTGCATTTAAGACTGATTTACAATTTGTACAACGTAAATATGACTGAGTGTAATGGCTTAAATCCCTAACAGCCTCAGGTTTGCCAGCAGTGGATTTCCTTGTGTTTTCATCCAGGAACTGGGAACACTGACTGCATTTAACATGCCACACAGTACCTCAAGATTTCCTGTGCACAAACTCACAGAGGAGTGATGGTGAGAAAAAAGCTTCATTTTCCATCCTCCTCAAGACACTGGTGCAAGATGAATTCTGCCCGCTTCACTTGGGGTGTCTAGCACTTCACAGAGGTCCTATAAAGGCACCTCATCACCTTTGCCGTAACACCTCATAGCCCCTTGTTAGCTCTTCTCTTTTTATGGTTCTGTAGGTAAAAGGATTTATCTCAATGAAATATCCCTGAGGCTACCAGCAAGAAAACATTGAAGTGCATGAGAAAAAAAAGCTAAATACAAAAGCAGATGCATATGTTCACTTTAGGGATAGATGTGTTATAATACAGGGCAAAACTCTGCTCCAGCTCTATTGGACAGCAATGCAAAGCAGTCCCAGTGCAGCCACAAGACTTCTGTATTGAAGCCAGGCTGAAGGAGAGCAGTTCTTCTCCTAGAGTTATCATCAGGCCTCTTACAATCACATTTTCACTTAGTCTATGTATGTTGACAATTCCCTGGATTTCAATTTGGAAGAAGGAGTTTCACGTTGGAAACCTCTAACGCCATGTGTCTGCCTGCCTCACCCACACACTTTATTATCAATCCTGTTCCCTTTTATTTGAGTCATGTAGGATGTAAGCTATTTAGCAATGCCTGCTCTTTTTTTCTGTTTTGCTTTTGGCTTGGAGCATTATCAAGAAGCCCTTGGCTCCATTTTCTGCATTCACTTAACTTCACTGCTTTCATAAAATTGCATGGACAAATCTGGATTACAGATAAGGAGTGAACTTTCTCTCACCCTCATCTGCTCCAGTCTGAATTTTTAAAATCCCTTTAGACTGCACAAATGCAGAAGATACTATCAATTTTCAAACAGTTCAAAGGTTTTTCATACATAAATACTCAGGAAGCCAGAATTTCATTTGAACCTAATGCTCTAAAAACTTCTGAGGGCCTTGTACGTATGAAGACACATTTCTTATCTTCTTTAGAAGGAGAAGACAACTCCTGGTTGCAGGAATAGCTTTGCTCACAAGAAGCTAGTAAGAGCTTTCTGCAACCACTGGTAGAAGACACCCCAAAGCTAAATATATTGATACCCATTTGGCATCTAAAGAACATACTCAGTGACAGAATCCACAAATGTGGGTTGCGTGGCACCCAGCTGAAGCAGTGATTATCTCTCGGTATCTTTTTTGGTTGCCCAGAGAGTTGGTAGAGGCCTCATTCCTGGAGACATTCAAGGCCAGGCTTGATGAGGTTCTGAGCAACCCAATCTAGTGCAAGATGTCCCTGCTCACTGCAGGCAATTGGGCTGGATGGCCTTTCAGGGTCCCTGCCAACTCAACACATTCTAAGGGATTAAAAAATTGATGACCTCTAAATGGGCCCTCAAAGAACCAGGGAAATCAAAAACAAGAGAAACAAAGACATTAACAAGAAATCAGCTGGGTGCCAGATTCCCCTAGGAAGCATTTGAAGTGACAGACAATTCAAAAAATCAGGGTCCTAAGCAAGGCAACATATAGAGGAGAATGAAAAGCTACTTTGACAAGAAGCAGCTTGGCAAATTTTGTCTGCACTGGGATGGTTAAAGGTTTTTGTTCTATCACATTTTGGACACACAAAACAAAAAAAGCCAAGTTACTTCACTGTAAGTACATAAAGTAACTGGCATCTTTCCTGAAATATTGTAGAATGAATTGCAACTCTACAGAATTAAATCAGCTGGGTTATTTATCCTGCAAAATTAGACATCTATAATAGGGGTGTTGACAAGCCCTTCACTGTAGCAACACTGCAGTGCCCACTCAGAGACCAGAGCAAAGAACTCCTGTGAAATAATTAAAGAACATTTTGGTCAGCTTGTGATGCAAATATGATTTTTTTCAGGTCATGCAGAAATAAACTGAAAAAAAGAACATCAGCAAAAAGACCAAAGTAATGAGACTGACCATTGTTTGTGCAAATGGGTCTGAAATGAAAAAGCTAGGAGGAGACAGGACAGGAAGGATTCTGAAAAGCTGTAATTCAGAAAAATACCTGTCTCCTCTTTCCTATTTTTTACTTTTTTAGTGTGATGATAAAGACAAACTTAACCAACCTCTTCATGAATCTTATATCCTTCTCCTTCAACTGGAAAAATTACTTATAAATTTTTAATCACATTTTACTCATTCAGAATTTTGCTAGGGAACAGCATTTGCATAGTCAAATACATAATTTTTCATTAGTCTCTGGCTATATTTTCTGTCAAGCCAAGCTCTTCTTAAGTTACCTTTTAACAGTGCTACGCATAGTAGAGTCTGTTAATTACAGAGAGTATTTCCAAATCTAATTACCATGAATTAAATGAAAGCAATGTCAGTGAATTCAGTAGAGACCACTCACATTTGAACAGATCTATCCACCACAGGAATTCAACTTTCTACTGTGATCTGGCTCCTCAAGAAATGACATTTAGAAAAGCATTCCCTCAGCCAAGCCCACAAATTTCCCAAAGAAACACATCCTATTTTCTGCTGAAATTACGATGGTCAGTGATAACACTGGATAACTTAACACCCTTATGCACACTTTTTACATTTGCTAGCTCAGTATTTCCAACTCAACTGTGTTACTTTTTGCTCCAAGCAGCAAATTGAGTGCAAAAATAGAGGGAAAGCAGAGATCTAAAAATAGTTTTATTAATTGTCAATGCCTATCTAATGAAGCAATCTTCTGGTTGTTTTGTCAGCATGGTAAATCTAGTAGGCAGCTAGCCTTCAAAGGGACATCCATATAAGAAAACTGTCAAAAATCAAGACCTGAAAAATTAAGACATTAACTACAGAAAGCAGCCATGTCAAAGTCTCTTTTTTTGTCCCTTACCAGTGTTCCTTACACAGCTGAAATTCACTAAAGGTGTGTTGTGAACAATTGCACAACCACAAGCCTCCTGTTCAACAGTGCAAGCCTAAGAAATTAAAAATTATTAATTAGATGCAGCCACCATGTGTGAAGAAGATACAATCATGTTCAAATCACTTCTATAATTTTTTGTATATTGATGTTTAAAGCAGTACTGTTTAATGGCACAGTATATTTTCTAACATACCCTAGAGCCCTCTATTAGTGCTAAAGCCTCTTGAAGGCATTATTAACATTTTCAATAATTTCTGCAGCTAAATGAGGCAGTCCTATATTTTCAGTGTTAGTCGCACGAGTTGCTTCTGGTTTGGGTTGGCTGATGCACTGAGTTTCCTATTTGATGAACTGTTGTGAGAGAAAATCATGTGCTAAAGGTGTAACATAGCAATGAATGAGTAAATAGCCATTCCTCTGAAGATCAGCTCATTAAGAAGCAGGCAACTGAATGGAATCAGGTTCCTGGGGTGCCTTGTGGCACCAGACGCGCCAGAAAGAGAGGCATGAAAACTTGTTATATGCCATGACCAAGCAAAACAAATTTTTACCTAGGCAGGATTGGTGGTTAAAATTCTGCTCTTGTGCTTTGCTTAATGAAGCCTCGGCATGCTTTTGTTTATGATCTGGTTCTTGTTCAGCACATTTACATGCAACAGACTGTTCAAGTGGCTGAAGCAGCTCTGGCACAAAATGGAACCGAGTCAAAATACTGAAGGCTGGAGCTTTGTTTGCAACACAGAGAAAACCCAAACAAATATCAGAAGTAGTTGTTGAGGTTCTTCTGCTTTGGCAAAGCCTAATTAATGACAGCTTCCTTATTCAGTAGGATAGTGCTGTATGTGTATGTTACAGCTGGTTAAAAGACTCCAAGATTATTTTGGTTTGTCTTAGCCATTTTACTTTTGATTATGTTTGTTAGTCAGAGGTAGCTGACTGACCCAGCATTTGTTTAACTTCACAACACACAGCAATATTCACAGCTTAATTACATACTTCTCCACATGCCAAACTGCAATCACAAAAAAAAAAAAATCACAGAAAAACTAATTCATCTTACCTCCCTTAGCCAACTTCTTGTACAAGAAGAGCAGGCTCTGTTAAAACATATGGCAAGCAATCATTTCTGCAACACAGCAAACTCAAACACAGTGCCACTACCACAAGTTAAGAGATGCTGCATTTTTGTATGATATATTTCATATATTTCAAAACACACTCTCAGCACAAGCAGCAGGTATATAACTTAACAATGCAATGGAATTTTAAACAATATAATAAATTGAAAGGCAAGGGAGAAAGGCAGAAAAATGGGTCAAATACCCAATTTCCCAAGTAATTTTTTTTAATTAGTAAGCTTTAAAGTTGGAAATTTGGGACATGTGACAAAAAAGGAAATAAGTGCCAAGTAGGATCAGAATTAAGTTTGGTTGAATGAAGTACTCATTCTATCTAGAGTGAGGAGTGAAGCCATAGATTTAGTTACTGTAAGTCTGCCAAGGTTTGGGCTATTCTCTTATTTCATGGCTCCTAGTCATCCTGCTGTGATATATACATAGTGCATGCAAACACAGGTATTATTTTTTTGCCCAGTACAAAAAAACCTACAGCAGCCACTGTACACTGCTCTTCGACCTTCTTAACAGACATTATTCAGCAAGTGATGAACAAACAATAGTCTCAAATGACAATAATTTTATCCTGATCATATACTGTGCTATGGTTATGTAATTTATTACAATCCTGGTTTTACATGAACAGGGGGAAGGAGGTGTGCATGGGAATCTGCTGCAGAGAGGATGGCAGCACAATGTTAAAGTGACCTATTTGTTCATATTTTGCTATTGCATATTTGAAAAGGTCAAATCCAAATAAAACTGTCAAGATATGATATTCCTGAGAGGAAGAACATGGTTTATGTGTCTCACTTTTGCCAAAAAACTATGGAAACTAATGCTTCATTTTGTGAATAAAGTTGTAGGCATAAATACTGCCTCTAGCAGGGTGAAGACCACCCTTGGGCAGAAATGCTTAGGAACTGCAGTGGTGAAAGACTAGGGGTGTGCTTTGTTTTGCAGAACATTTGGGTGTGTATAACAGGCCTGTCTAAACAGAATTGGTGTGTCTGATGGTTGATCCAATATTCCAAGGAGGTCCTCTATTCAGAACTTGTTTTCCTTCCACACTTACCCTACTTTGTGTATTGTGCTAGATTATACCAGTTTCATAAGTGGCAGTTACAGTTACTGGTCCATCTGGATATGTTTTGAGGCTCTATAAAGTTTAAACAACTGTGAAGGGAGGAAAATACTGAAGTATGCAGCCAGTCTGAAGTGGTTATCTCAAGATTTAACCTACGGTCTCCAGGAATGCACAAAGCAGGCTTCATAGACATTGTAAAACTTGGATGTGTAGCCTTAAGCAGTACTCCCATATGCCAAAAGTATTCTCATATGAGATATTATCTCTTTGTATCAGCAACCTCTTATTGAATTAAATTAGTTATAATTATAATATCAAAATCACACTGACACATCTCTACATATTCTGATGTGATTCAGGGCATGCATAACCGAATCAGATACTTGCTTAACTCCTGCACTTGTCCTATTGCTTGCATTTAATAAGGAGATTTTACACTTTTCAATACAATTTAGTAAGATTTTGAGTTGCTATAATTTATTCTCATGCTATTCATTATGGAATGCCACTCAATTCTCGAAATACTTGTCACACTTTTTCATATTTAAACATTAAAAATCCAAAATAGAAAAGAGGACTTCTTAATTTCTTAAAAAAAGAGAGTTACCAACAGTACTATACAGAACAAGCTTAAATTACATATACAGTTCCTGACAAAGAACAGTTGTTAACAATGAAACACGTAATATATGTGATCAGACAGGCTATACCAGTAAATATTTAAAAAAGATTAAGACAGAGTGAACAGATGCCTATTACTGGTATCTGTAATTCCAGATGTCCCAAATTCCACACCTAAATTGCTGGTATTCCCAGCAACTGCAACTTTCACTTCTCAGACTTTCCTGATTGAGGCATAAGATCCCAAACTCCACAGAATTAAACCCCCAAGAGATTCACTAGCACATTACAATAAATGGAAAGATAAACAGTGTTCATTTTTTGTGAGAATTGTGTGTGCAGAAATATTTTGTTAAATCCACATACTACATCAGTAGTCTGCAGAGTTACAGATTTTTCCTTCATGAAAAGAAAAAAAAAATTATCCCAGACTAATTCACCCTGTCAATCTTGAACGTCTACCTATAAAGGCAGATAATGTGTTTTCAAACATCTGGCTAGGCAAGGTCACTGTGTACACCCTGAACTTGTGAAGAAGACCTTTTGAAGTCAGTAAGGTTTAGACTGGCTTACACTATAAGTTTAGAAGTGGGCATGTACTTGTATCAAGGTCAAAAGGGGGGCATCAGGGCTTTTTAGGGACCACAACCCTCAAAGCTACTGCTTCACATCATTGGATAATACACACCTTTAGAGAGCCTGAGCTTCTTGCATATTGTCTGGAAATAAGCAGTACTTTTTTATACAGAGACATGGATGGACTGAAATTGAGTGTAGAAAAGCATGAGACACTCGTCTCCACTTCATGTTCATCCCAGTCTCTGGAGCTGCTAGCACAGCACAGGGCTCTGCTCAGCTCCTCCTCCAGGCTCACAGCCTGGGGCAGCCAGAGCTTCTGCCACTAGTCATGGTGGGTAACTGCAGCCCACAACTTCCACTATCTAATTATGAAATCTAGGTGATAGGAATGAATGCTGCACAAGTATAGAGCCAGCAATGCTAGGTTTATGCTATGCTGAAGTTCACCAGAGTGAGAGATTTATTGGTATGGCATGTCTACCTGGCTCTGTCATGTCTTCCCACTCAAGAAGCGATACAAAAGAACATGGCACATGTCAAGTCCTGGTCCTCAGTGTGCCAGTGCACTGCCTCATTACTTCAGGCTTCAGTCAGCTGCAAATCACTTTGTTGCCCAGGTTTGCTCTCAGGTGGGCTTATTTTGCCTGATGTATTGATGGATACATAAAAGAGAAGACAAATTACACAAAACTCCCTTGTTCTGATATATTGGGCAGTTAGTTACCATCAGCCCCCAGAGAAAAATAATACTTGGGCTCAGAATAGCATTAGGGTTGTCATACAGCAGCTGAAACTATACCTGCAATTTTAAGTGTGATTTAAGTCTCTCTCCTTCGTACTTTTTGGTACTTCATCTGCTGGCTATCCCAGATTGACTGATAAATATTATTTCCTGAGCCATTTTTAAAGAGAGGATTAAACTATATTGGGCTAGAGAAAACCTCTCCTGATGGGGGAGGAAAAAGAAGAGTTGCTGCAAGACTATGATAGGGTAGAGATGCTGTTAGAACAGTGAAGGATTTTCTTAGTTCTCATATGCAATAAATTTTTATGAGAGTTTGGAGGAAGTAGAGGACTAGGCTAACAAGCTGGTTCAGTGGTTTGTAAAGCTGCACAGCATAGTTAGAGGCAAATCTTTCTTTTATCCATTCTGACAGGTTCTACATGTTATTTTTTTCCTAAAGCAATATAAAAAAAAAATCACTGTCAGGTCATCATTCACAGAGTTTTCTAGAGTATTTTTGTGTCTGCCAAAGGTTCCCATCAGGACCACAGGCCTATAGAATGCCACATAAGCTCCTTTAATGGAGCATGAAGTGCTGAACGATGCCCTACTGCAACATTCCTGCCCAGAGGAAGAATTATAAAGCATGAGTGGGTCTTGAGAGTTATGGCTTAAGGATACTACAAGACTTGTATTAAAGACTGCCTCTAATAATGCATCTTAAGCCATCATAGCAACATAAGCCAATATTTAAGAATATTTCACTCAAGAAAGGGACATCAATGTAGTGCCTTCAATCTCAATGCTTCATGCTTACAAATAAAAATTAAGATCTCAGCCCTCTAGCTTAAGCAAGGCCCATTGGCTCCATTTCATTTGTATGGAAGCCGTAACTAAGGTTATTTGCTGACGGCCAGAATTTAAATTTATTATTCAGATCCTGAGGTAAATTAAGACACCATCAGGAAACTCAAATCTATTCCAGCCTCCAGAAGCATATCCTCCAGCAGAGAAGAGCTGTTGTGCTGGCCAAGTTTCCTCTGCAGCCTTGTTGTTCTGCCCAATGGCAATCACCTTTCTTCTCATTTGTCTGAGTGAATGTTTCCCTTCTCACTTTGAAGGTGGTGGTGCACTTTCAAGAGACATTAAAAAATAGAACTGAATTAAGGTGACTCATGATTTTGTGAGAACCCTGCTTATCTCTAGGAGCTGGAATTACCCTAGTACCAGATACTTATATGATGAAAATCCTGGTAATTAAGAAATTGTGTATCAGATACCAGGGTTACTAGTGTCATACAAGCTTGCTTATGCCATACCACACTCTTGCACTGCCCTGCTTTGGTAAAGGTTCAGAGACCAAAGTTACATCAGTGCTACTTAGCTTGAAGCAAACCAGGCACTTTATTTTCAGACCATTTCAATGGCTTTTGAAAACAGGAGGAAACAGAGCATTATGGGAAGAAATGGAAATACAAGGCCATCACCCTCCACCCCCCTGTCATTCTCCTCCCACCACGTCCCCTTGGAAAATGCAACTCACCAGTGGCATGTCCTG
>VZTY01025206.1:314989-358508 GCA_013400935.1 Turnix velox | reverse complement strand
AGTATCTGTTGCCCTCACCAGCTCGTACTAAATAGGAGAGGGTGGCAGAGGGGCCAGATTTGGAATAACTGGGGAGGAGAGGAGTCGCCAGTGGAGCCCAGGTGTGTGGGATTTGGGGGGAAATGGGCTGGAAAAGGGTTGGTGTGGGGCAGAGGAAGAAGATGGGGGAAAAGGGCTATGTGGAACCTGCCTAGAGCCAAACTGGGGGGAAAAATGGAATGACTTGAGTGTTCACCATGAGGGTGGTGAAACACTGGAACAGGTTGCCCAGAGAGGTGGAGGCCCCATCCCTGAAGATATCCATGGCCAGGCTTGCCGAGGCTCTGAGCAACCTGATCTAGTGCAGGATGTCCCTGCCCATGGCAGGGGGGTTGGTACCAGATGATCTTTAAGGTCCCTACCAACCCAAACCATTCTATGATTGTATGATTTAACTGATCTAGGAGGACCTGACCTGAGGATCAGGTTAAGTGGTGTAATAAACTCCATAGAGAACTTGGTGCTGTAGACACCTTAGGGTGCGTGGTCACATTGTGAATCACTTGGGAGCAAATCTCACAGACACTCCACCTGTACCACTTAGAGCAAAGCTTAGTGTCCTGTTAAGCATGGGAATCTTTTCCTAAAATATTTAATTTTCATTCATTAAAGACTACTTCCCTCTACATTATACTCACTAGTAAACTTCCTATATTTCTCATTAATTTCTGTGCACTGTTCTTTCTTTAGTGCTCTGATATTTGCCTCCAAAAGCAAAATTCATCTAATTTGCTAAATCTAAACCATTTCTTAGTCTTTCTTCTTTCAGAAACTAACAAAAAAAAATGTCAATGCTTGTTTTTTTCTTCATTTGGCTTTGCTATAAGGGAAGGGAATGGTTCTGGCTGAAGGAGTTTTTCTTTTCAGAGAGTGTTGGATGGGCTTATCAGTCGGATATTATTTATTCTTCTTTGAAAGAAAGATAAAACTAGCTAATGAATTGCAGCATTTCTCTAGGCAATGGCCTCTTTATGCTTGTTGTTTAGAAGCACAGGCAATATTATTCACAAACCTCATTAATAGAAAATCTTTTAATGTCCTTCTCTCCAAGACATTACATACATCTTCCCAGTGCAGGAAAAAAATAGCTGAGCTAAAATTGGAATTTCTCTGAGATAAGAAAGAGACTCTCAGTAAGAGAAAAATGCACAAGGATTTATTCCCTGATGGTTTGGGAATTGTTTCCAATATGTCCCAGCTCAACCCTTGGTATTAGACTAGCTTTTTACTCTGCAAGAATTACATTGACTTACTGTTGCTTGACAAATAATGGTATTTTAATATATGGAAAAGCAACTGGAGAAAACTTTCCAGTGAAGAGAAGCAGGGGAGGATATTATTATGAAATCAAAAAGTGAAGGAAACACTACTCATGCAGACTCTTCACTAAGCAAGATGACAGATCTAGTGTTGTCAATTCAGGATGATGTAGTAGTAGTGAACATAACTGAAGGTACCAACCCAACCTTGAAATACTAGATGCTATCTGAACCACACTACCTGAAATTTCAAAAAGTCAGGAAATGAAACTGATATTAAGATCAATCAAAAGAAACCCTGGTGTAGGAGTCCAACATTTGGTATGTTGACAAAGAAGGTCTTTCATCTAAGCTAAGATAAGCAGATGAACTCAAATAGCAGCCTTCATTGCCAAGTAGATGGCCAAGAAAAATGGAAAGCAATTGAAAAATAGAAAAGATAAAAATAAACTTTCTAAGAAAGTTACTAATCTCCTAGACATGATGAACAGGGTACTAAGAAATCGTTTTGGAAATAGTGACATCTGCAAGCAAAAAGTCTACTGTATTAACAACAAAGGAATATGGATATCCTGCTCTGACTTGACCATGAGCTGTACAAGTAAAAAGGAAAGCAAAATTGGTTTTTTGAGAGAGACTTACAAAATAACTCCCTTGCTTAAATTTAAGTGCTCACGTGAGTGAAGGAAAGGAGGAGAGAGGACTCAGAAGCAGACACAACTTGTTTATTAAAGTTAGCATGGTTTGGTTTTGTTTGCATTCAGAAAAGACATCTTGATAACCTGTCACCTCAGCCAACTGTTGCAGAAAACTTACTCTCCTTTCTAAAGAAGTCATGCATGATTCATCTCTGAAGCAACTGTTCAGTTACAATCTCACAAGTAACTTAAGATATCTTTCTCTTAATGCTCTCCAGCAAGCTTAGCATTTAGATTTAATTATTTGTGTGGCTCACTGAGCTGGCCAAGGGAATCACTACATAAATACACTTAGAGGAATTTGTGTAAAGGGATCCTCTCTTCTATTTAAGCCTCAAAAGCACAGCATATCTTCAGTTTGGTTGATTTCCCTGAACTGAGGAGGAACACAATTTTGCAGAGAAATCATACTCATCCCAAGGCAGATGACAGTTAATAACTGAGGAGCTAATGCATAATGATTAAGTTTTCAGATTGACACAGCAGTCTGTGAGAAGAAAAAAACATCCTGAGTCCTTGATGTTGCTATTTTTTGGTATCACAAGACTTAGTAGGAGCTCACCACTCCAAACTCATTCTCATTTTGTTCCCAGAGCCACACTTTCTGATTATTACCTGATAACTTTAATTCTACCATTGTACAAGTGCAGTAAAAAAACAAACTTATTTTATTCCACCTTTTGTGTCAGATAGAAGAATGAAATATCCTTTTTTTAAATAGTTTTGAACATTTTTCCATTTATATTAGCATGTACCTCTACTAAGTCAGAGATGCAAGGAAACACTTCTCAGAAATCAAAATTGAAAAATAAACTAAAAAGAAGCATGAATCTGATTTTAAAATAAAAAGTGCTGAAAATAGACTGGATTAATCAAGTACCTTGATTTTAAGTTCTAAAACATTATCTACTCCTACTAAAAAAGAAACAAACCCCAAAAAAACAGCAACAGGAGCAGAAAATATAAATTCAGAGTCTTAACAAAACAGTAACAATTTTTTAATGAAACAATAATGAAACTTTAGAAATTATTTATTGTGTAATGGATCACTCTCCATATCTTTGCAGAAAGAAAATGTCCAAATTACCTCAGCTTTAATAACCATATTCCTAGTGATTACAGATGAAGAACTTTAAAAGTTATGTTAAAGACTGGAAATGGTTATAAAAGATCAGAGGCTTTCAAAATTCACTGTGTACCAGGTCTAGTGACTGCAATGCCAAGAGTAATATATGAAATCTGATCTGACAGTTTCAAAATTTGCCTTTGTTTGAGCAGTACCCCATGCGATGAAAATGTACAGCATCATGCCAGAACTGAAAGAAACAGTTATTGGAAAGGACTCAGAGGTAACAACCACTGGCAAAGTATAAAAAGAAGATGATGAATTAATTACATTTAGAAATCCCAAGAAACACGGTTTAGATTAAAGGATGCTGATTTCAACCTGTTGGCTGGAAGGTTGATGAAGCACTCTTCAGGCAGATGTTTGGAAAGTATTTCTCAAACTCTAATTTTGGAAAGTGCTTCTAAAGGCTGATGCTCTCCCACTGCTCTGTGCCACCTCTGATTTATCTTCAGTATAAAATAGAAAAAAAAAATAGAAACTACAGATGGTCATTAAATAGCAGGAATCTTTTTTAAGGAAACACAATAAAGCATAAGATAAGATCCAAGTTCTGGAGATCCAGAATCTGGAGTAGGTGGGCAGGTCCTGTTTTACCTACTTAAACACAATCTGTCAAAGCTCAGTTTAATTCAGTCCCTTGGCTCATATTGGCTACATGTGCACACTGCACAGATCAGGAAATTGCTATACTGAAATCTTGGGAGTTCAGATCTGGTTGTAAGTTTATCTTTAAAGATCTGGTTTCATGTTACTTTTTGCTTAGTCATTTTTAGCAGGACTCTGTACCTGGTTAAAGAACAAGCTTACCTTGCTTCCTCCATTAGCAGATTCTGCTCTATTCACTAAGCATTAAGCACACAAAGAGATTACTTAAGTAGAATCTCAAGCAAAGGAGTACAACAGACAGGAGTCTGAAAGTAGTCATCTGCCTCCCTTGTGAGATTACAACAGTTTTAGGTGGTTTTAAGATGTTTCAAATTAGGGTATGCCAAGGACAAATCAGAATTTTAGTCATAAGGTAGAAGAGATTTGTTTCTGCTCTGTGTCTTACCCCAGCAGTTTCCCAAATAAGTCCTGTTCTCAAAGCAGGAAAAATCAGGAGTAAAAAGGTTGCGATCCCCACTTCTCCAAAATGTATTAATTCAGTATTGCACAAGTCAGAGGAAATGTCTGTGTCTTTGGAGGTGATCCAGTGTGACAGCAGTTCTCTGTACATAAATTACTTTAAAGTGACAGATGAAGAAAAAAATCTTGATGTGTTAATGTTTGTTTACTTGTACAGCTGAGATGAGAAGGGGCTCTGAAGTCATGAAACGAAGTTCTGCTGTCCTAATCTGCCACAGCCTGGGATGGAACCAAAGGACCATCCATGGAACTTCAGCCAGTAACAGCAGATAAGCAAAGAGGAGGTGGTGGGGAGTGAGCAGCAGCACAAAGCAATGCAGATCATATGCAGCAAATGGTGATGAGGAAGAAGATGGATAAGGTGGCACATAGAGGAAGGGAGGTTTGAAAGCTTTTGGTTCAAAAACACTTTGAATCCCCAAGCCTGTGGTTTGGCCAAATTCTGGGCCAAAGCTCTGTGATCCTGTTAATTAATTTTGCAACTTCTTGCTAAAGCTCTCTTTCTATTGAAGAAGAGTTTTGAGTACTGTTCAAGTAGAAGGGTAGTGTCAGTTCAGCTTTGAAAAAGTGACAAGCCAGCTCTGCTTATGTTGTCAATAGTACATCTTTCAGCAGTGAACAGAGGCCACTCTCCCTCTTGCAGCCTTTTTCAAGTGATTTCTTTTCCTTCTTTCTTAACCTTCAAGATATCAGGCCAGATGCAATACCAGGTTTTGCAAGAAGAGATGCTTAATGTTGTTTTTCCCCTGACTTTCTGAATATATGCAATTTTGTGCATTTTTTCCCTGATGATCTCTCCTGTAATTTTCTGGAAAAAGTGCTGAATAGTGGCAATGCTCCACTGTGACAGTTTCTGCTTTACTATTCACATTTCATTGTCACATGTGCAAGATGGTCTGAGGGATGGTGACTTGTGTTAAAGAAAGTGGGTGAAGTTTCCATTGACTTCACCCTCAGGGACCAATTGGTAGAAATGGGAGGAAATTTCAATTTTCACAGAGAATTTGCTACCCCTTAATTCGGTTGGAAACACCAAATATTTTCTTCGTAGGGCAAAGTTCAGATCTTATTTCAGATGACTGTAGTGGCTGTGTGTCATCTGTTGCTGGAAAACTTTAAGAAGTTACTTAAAACCAAAAGAGGCATAAAAGAAAAGCAGGGTGGGAAAGAGTTGTTTGCTATTAAACAGACACAAACCAAGCTGGGCTTTTTGTCTATTCCCTTCCCCCATTTTGTTCACATAGTCCTCTTCACCCTTTAGACAGCCTTAGAATGCTAATTTTTCTAATCACTCGGAGAATGAAAGTGATTGTAGAAATCAACAGAATATTATTGTAAGCCTTCCTTAATGAGCCTGGATCCATATCTATAAATAAACTTGTAATTCATTCTTCTTAAATGATAGTTCCCATACCATATACAACCTGACACATTCAAATTCCAAGCAAATACTCAAAACCATTTTCAAAAAGGGCTGTATTAATATGAACTGTCCAGTGGTTTTTATGATGAAATGGTTTTAAATAAAAGTCTAATTTTCTTGTTTTCACAGACGTTTTGGATTTCTTTTCACATAGGATGAGACATTTCAGTGGAACTATCCTGTAATGATAAAGCTCATATGGACTTTATTCTTTGTTAAAGTCTCTACCACTTTCTGAACTTTAAGGTATTCAATCTTTCTGTCTTTCTCCAGTAGAATCTGTATGCACGTAACCCTCAGTTAGCACTAATAATATTGTGAAAACCTCCACACATCCAAGATGTGACTCGATGCTTTTATCTATTCTAACAGTTTGAGAGAAAATCTTGATAAATCAACATGGTTTGTGTTTTCTTTTTCCTTTTTCTCTTTCTTAAGTTTTGTTGCTTTGATTAGATAAAAAATAATAGGGGCTGTCAATCTGTTTTCTTTTCAGTTCTTCTCCGTCTCTTTCTAAATTAGTTACAGCCTGCTTTTTGTAGCTTTATAGCCAGCCCGACCTAATTTAATTACCATGACTTGTGTGGCTTGAAGATAAATAGTTTTATTCATTCTGCCTACTTTTGTATAGGATTTCCTTTTCACACATCTCTCTATATTTTGGCATTCAGAATTCTTGTCCACTGTTCTTCAGTAGGTTAACGCAAGGTTAGTTTTATAGCATTGTCCATATTTTCACCAAAAAGCCTTTGATGCAATTCTGCTCAGTCCCTGATTTGCTCCGTGTCTTGGGAGTCTGGGCTTCTTTGTGGGACACAAACAAGTATGTCTCAGAAACAAGCAATTGAAAATAGATACTCATGACCATCATGAGGGAGAAATCCTTAAAGCATCAAAGCTTGCTTCTATACCAGCTACTGTCCAAGATTTTTTTGTCTTAATTTTTGAAAATACTTTCGAAATCAAAGCTTCAGACACTGCAGACAAGGGAAAACTAGCAGAGCTGGAGTGGTACAGACGGACTGATTACCACTCTGACTTAAAAGATGTACTGCTGAGAAAATAAGGTTTAAAGGCATAAATAAATAATAAAAAAAACCCCCTGCATTTGTTGACCTATCAATAAATGCATGAAAAAAATTGCCATTCAGAAAAATGACATTGGCAAAAGGAAGGTAAAAAAAGTTATTTAAATGATATTTCAATTTTCAATCATTTCAAGTCATTTGTACAAATCCATAAAAAGATGTTTTTTTCTGAGGAAGACACATCGGTGAACCAAGTTCCAGAGAAACTGTGCAAACAGTGCCTGAAAGTGAACATGCCAGAAACTAGTATGCTACAGCTAAAAAGTAGAGGCAGTATTTCCATGTGTTAGCACCTACTAGAGAGAAGATTCCATTGATATTTCTATTCTTGGAAAATAGACAGGCCATCAGTAATTAGAAAACTCCACAGAAGAAATCAAGGGATAAATAAAAGAAGTTGCATTTGATTTCTGCATATACCAAACAGTGCAGGGATGAATTCTGGATAAACATCCACTGGTGCCCTGTCTCAACTCCTCTTAAAGACTGAAACTGGCTCCAATCAGCAAAGACTTTGCTAATTAGTAACTTCTTTTGAAAAAACTCACTGAATTCCTTACCTTTATATAGGTCTTCCTTTCACAGACAGTACCAAACTAGTTACAAAGCAGCCACTTCTGATACCGCAACGTTCCTTCCACTCAGAAAAGAAGCTGCTGTGATTCTGGAAAAGAGAGTGGCTGAGGTCACTGGGGCAGACCCCTATTGTTTTTATTAGGTTTAAAAAAAAAGAAATCCTGCTGAGAAGATAAGGTCTTAAAGGCTCCTAAAATAAATGCAGACACACGGGAAATGTTTCGGCACACTATTAATCTTTCTTAGAAGGACAAAGTATTGATGCGACCTTGATGAAATGTGAAGCTGCCATTGAGAAGGGGAAAAAGGGGAGACTAGAGTGTTGCAAATACAGCATTTTCATCACACAAGTACACCTATCATATCAAACAAACTCTCTTTTCACTAAGACAAAAATTATGATTTTGACTTCTACTGTATGATGTTCACTTGAATTAAGCTATTTGCAGTTTCCCACTCCCACATCCTCTTGTAAGAGATTTATCAACTCTTCACAAATCTCTTTATAAGCCTGGAAATCATGTTTCTTGGCCTTGTGCTGAGCTAGCACAAGTGTTGCTGTTAACAGGTCAAATAGATTTTCCTTTTTTCTATCATGGAAGACCAAGAAAAGTAAGTATGTTCTCACTTCTATCTAGACAGTGATGAACAAGTTTTCCCTTAATTGCATGGCCTTCCCAAGCATTTACTTCCCTCTCGGACAAGAACTTCCACTTCACAGGCTTCTGCTTCTGGCTTAAAATTGCTGCAGCCATGCAATATCATTTACTAGTCAGGTAGGAATTCTCTCCACAGATCTGTCTCTTTTTGTTTTGTTTCATGTTTACATGTTTTTGAAGAATATTTAAAAGTATAATGGCATAACTATTGAACTAACAATGCTGGCTTACTCAGCCAAAATGTAACCATATTCCTGAGCCTTATCCAGGTCATATATACATCATTGTGTGCATCAGCATAGACTTTGTATTCACAGCTATGGAATCACAGCCTGAAACTGCACAAAATAAGAAGTAATTTACTTCCTTCATCTTTGAAGGCTGTCACTTGATAAATGTCTGGCCTTTGGAATTTCTTGGCCCTTAATCTGGATCTGATTCATAATTATCATATGTACTGAATAGTAAAAATAAGAAAAAAAACCTGTAACCTCTCTACAGGTTACATCAAACTGTGATATAAGCAGATATAAGATCTCCAGAAACATATGAAAATGCCTTCAAGCTGTCCCAGCATGCAAGTGCTTTACACAGATATGTCTCCTATACACATATTCATGAAGATATGAACACTGACAAATCCTTATTCTATCCTCTTGGACTTCAAAATACAGAAAGCAAGTAACCAGCTTATGCAACTACAAAAGGCTACTTAAAAGAAAGGATTATGATGTTTCTTCCTCTCTGTCAAAAAAGATAAAGATTTACCAGGAAAACTTTTGTGGTATAAAATATTAAAAATAACCTGATCTTCTGTTACATTCCTGTAATCATTGTATCTTTTCATAATCACACACATAACATTAAGATGGATGTTAGTATCATTGTACAAAGACTATCTCCATATAAATACATGATGTTTCACCTGGGAACTCTAAATGTATTTTGCAGTAGTTTAAAAATTATTCTGTTGAGACTTACTGCATTTTTAAATACAAATGTAGATACATAATTTAGAAGTCTCATTTCATGCTTTATTTTGATACTGCTAGAAGAGCCTGCAGCACTTTTTCAAAAAGGCATCTACTGGTGTTTAAAAAGAGTACACTTAAGGTCATTAGGAAAGGAAATTGTGACCATTAATTCTGACCTACCACAGGTTTTAAAAGAAAGAACAAACCATGAAACTTAAAAGAAAACCCAACAAATGTTTTCTATGAATCCATGTGCAGTATTTTGGTTACAATGAAATAAAATGCTGATATGTACCAGACACCCTGAAGTTGCTCTCCTGTGACTAATTCTTCTGAGCTAGTTTTTAAATTAATCTCACAGTGCTTGGCCTCTTCCCACCCTTGTTATTAAACTAAGTAAAACAGTTTATACCAACGACACTATAAGCAATGAAGTAAAATGCAAACACTTCAAGCATTTACTTTGTCCTGTTGGACAGCTTTACCTAAAACTCACACAAATATTCTACTAAATACAATTTTATATATAAAATTTTATTTCAATATGTTAAATGTTTTGTTTCCAAATGTGAATCATTGTTTGGATATTGTTGGTCTATCTATATGAAGGGAATATTCCTAAGCAACTTACAAGAAACTAATCCGAATATCAGCAAAGTTCCCAGGAACCGATTTGCTTCAGAACAGAATATCACAAAATTCCTGTAGGTTCAATAAGACCCCAGACCCAAACCAAACCCTTGATATGAACATTTAAAGAAATAAAGTAGTCCTCAGCAAAATCACAAGCAATGTATACTGACAGAGTATTCAAAATTCTGGTGCCTGAGGTCATATTTCTCATATAAATTGTTTCCCTGCAAAGGAGAAATTCAGAGAAAATATCTGAGTGGTCCATCCAGGCTTTTACACTGTCCTTTTTATACTTAATGA
This sequence comes from Turnix velox, assembly GCA_013400935.1. NCBI lineage: Eukaryota > Metazoa > Chordata > Aves > Charadriiformes > Turnicidae > Turnix > Turnix velox. The sequence goes on along the minus strand of VZTY01025206.1, from coordinate 348,605 downwards.
TCTTTATTTGGAACTTTGATTTGACGGAAAAGAGATTTATCAACCTGGGCTGCATCAAGAGAAGGGTGGCCAGCAGGTCAAGGGAGGTCATTTTGCCCCTCTACTCAGCTCTGGTGAGGCCCCACCTGGAGTACTGTGTCCAGTTCTGGAGCCCTCAACATAAGAAGGACATAATGAGCTGTTGGAGCAGGTCCAGAGGAGGGCTATGAAGATGGTCAGAGGGCTACAGCACCTTCCTTATGAGAACAGGCTGAAGGAGTTGGGGTTGTTCAGCGTGGAGAAGGCTCAGGTAAAACCTCACAGTAGCTTATCAATACCTGAAGAGGGCCTACATAAAGGCTGGGGTATGACTTTTTAATAGGATATGTGATGGAAGGACTAGGAATAACAGATGTGAATTGGAAAAAGGTAGATTCAGCCTGGATATAAGAAAAAAATTCTTTACTATGAGAGTGATGAAACACCAGAACAGGTTGCCCAGAGAGATTGTGGATGCTCCTTCCCTGGAGGTGTTCAAGGCCAGGCTGGATGAGGCACTGAGCAACCTCGGTCTAGTGGGAGGTGTCCCTGCCCATGGCAGGGGATTGGAACTAGATGACCTTTAAGGTCCCTTCCAACGCAAACTATTCTATGATTCCATGATTGCATTTCAGAATGCCAGCTCATAAATACAAACAGACCAGAATTAACAGTTGAGGCAGCTACTATTGTTGCCTTTAGCTATACCTCTCTCCTGTGTGCCACTGCTACGAGCAAGGAAAAGGTGAGCCATAAGTGGCAGGTAACCAGTTCTCATACAGCTTGAGCTCAGTTTGCTATGTAATGTAATGTACAATGTTCTGTTTAAAAAAAAAAAGGACCATCTATATGGCAAAGAAGACACCAGTGTAAATAGAAAGAGCCGGCTGTTACACAGAAATACAATGGGAAAGATGCGTGAGACATGGACATCTGTGCTGAAAGACTACAATGAATGTGATTGGCCTGTTCAAGAGGTTCTGCTGACAAAGGCAAGGCATTCTTGGCTACAGCAACTGATCTTTTCCACCCTTCTTTCTAGGAAAAGTGTATTTAGATTATTAATCTAACAAAAGGCTACCTCTTCCAGTATGAGACTATGATGGTCCTTGATCTCTTATGGTGTCGTAGCCATTTTTATGGAAAGTCATATAACAAGAGCAACCACAGATGAATTTTAGAAAAGGTCATTCCTTATTTTTATATATATATATATATATATATATGTTTTTTATAACCTGTACAGAAATTATATCAGAATGAGGCAGGGCATGAGGAAAAAAAAATAGAAAATACAGATCAACTGACTGATTTGTATGTGAATCAAACACTGACTGTATTTGGTAGAGGTGCACATCTAATCATTACCACAGCCAGATTCAATAAAGGGCAGAATATGGCATAGATTCCACTGACCTGATCATGCACAGAAACCAGCTGATACTTCGAGGTTCTGAGGTTACAGCATGTGGCTCTTCTAAAGAGCAGAATGCAACCTTGAAGGGTTTGTTTTGGTTTATTTTTCAACTGAAATCTGACATGCATTACATGCAAACATTTGGAAGTCATATTGTTCATTATGCATTATATATAATTGCTTTAACTTTTACAGTATGCAGTCATTAAACTGACTTTCAAAATAATACAGCACTTAACAAAACCCTTACCAACATGTGACCCAAAAAAAAGATGAATGAGTGCAGTGTCTAACATTACAAACACTGTTTACTTTCACGAAGATGCACACACCCCCTATTAAATCAGCAGTGAACCTTGCAAATGGAAGGGGTGTACAGGAAGCAGGCCATATTGTGATCTATGAACAGATATCCACATATCAGTATAAATTATTTCTGGCACAGATATATTTTACTCAAAATTCTCTGAACAGCAGGGAGAGATCTGATATGTGAAACAGTCGATATGTGATACAGTAGGCCCCAGACAATTAGCCTGTGATAGATAAGAACCCTTCCTTAATCTGTGCTGTTGGGTACATACGTGGTCTGTTCTTTCAGCGATTTCATGTTCCCCTCTGACTTCACTGAAATCTAATTTTTATCTGCTGGGATCCTGGCATCCTTTCCAGGTGCAACAAAAAGAATATTCCATTTGGAAGGAATGAAGTATGATATGTGGGCCTTGCTTCTGTCTTAAGGGAAAGAATGCTTTTGTAGTTCTACTTCGCAAAAAAATCTGCGAACAAGGAAACAATCTAATTTATTATACACACAGTGTACCCTTTCAAAGCACCACAGGGGGACTTAACCAAGCAACATCCATTAATATCCATTAATATCTGTAACTGCAGCAAGACTCAAGTATGCTGCTTTGGAAATTTGCCTTGCCTGAGTTGTGCAGACAAGGTTCCTTTAAAAATGCTCAGGGAGAGAGGGAGGGAGAAAGGGAGGAAGGAAGCATGAGGGACCAACACTACAGAACTTCCAAGAGCCATAGAGCAGGGATGACACCAAGAAACAACTGGGAGTGAGGGGCAGTTTTCCTCTGCGGCAAGAACTTGAAGAGATAGTTCTTTGCTCCCTTTTGAGAAAGACACTAGACCTTGCCATCCTTGGGAATTCACTGATGGAAAAGCAGGTGGCTGTCAAGCATTAGTGGTTAGAGGTAAAGGAACGCCAGTTGTACTTGGCTCTGAAAAGTCTTCGATGAAGAAAACAAACTCATTTACTAGCCAGACAGGAATGTAGTGCAATGACTCAGGAGCTGGAAACAAAGCAGTTCTCATTAAGCAGCTATTACCAAGGATTTGGCTTCTGTAGCCAGAAGGATTCTTCATTACTTCTCATTTCAGATCTGCTACTGAAAGACACAGTTCCTCATACTTAAAATAGAATCATAGAATAATTTAAGTTGGAATGAACCACTGTATATTAACTAGTTCAAATCTCTGCGCAAGGCATGAAGAACTTCAAAGTTAGATCAAGTTTTTCAGAGACTGTCCCATTGAGTTTTGAAGATCTCTATGGACAGAAGTTCCATGACCCTTCTGGGAGACTTTTCCTGTTCTGATACATCCTCATCATGAGCATCCAAGAGGTATGGATGATCTATTGGACCTTATCTCTTATAGAAGGAAGACACTGTTGAGCAGATGGGCCAGGTCCTGAACCAACCTGTTCCATGGTACTGGCAACATTACAACAAAGAGGATATCTCTGAAGAAATGGATGCCACAGTGATAACTCATATCAATACATTCAAGTGACTTTGCTAGGCATGTTTGCAGAAGACATTACCTTCTCTCCTCTTCTTGGTATCCACACAAAGGAAGTCATGTTTGTTGGGCAGTTGGAGGACAGTCTTCTGAGTGCTACAGTGATTATCGAATCTACAGATGGAAGCAACCTTCATGACTTGATATAGAAAATACTAGACCAAATGTTGTAGGAAGCAAGAACTGCTTTCTCATATGCTTCAATGTTAAATAAAAAATGAAAAGCCCTGCCATCAAACAAAAAAAACCCCACCTACAGTGATTTTTCTACAGTAGAGAAAGAATTCTTTTGGAAGCCTTACAGAAGTGCTTTGGGTTTTTTTCTTTCTTCTTGTTGATGTTAACTTGATATATTTGTATGGGTCCTCAGAAGTCTAAGTCAAATTTCACACAAAATTTTTTTCCAACAAAAGAGGTTTGTGCTCCTAGATAGAAAACAAGTAAAATTCAGATTCATAGTTCCCTTTTATTTCTGTGACCTAGGGTAACTATTGCTGCCTTTTAGAATATGTGTACTTCTCCAGTCCCTGGTGATTGTTATTAATGCAGTTTAGCGAAAGTGGTGATAAAGATCAATCCCCTACCTAGAAAAGAAACATTAACTGTTTCTTTCATGTTTTCCATAGTGAATGAGGAAATACAGTTTCTAATTATCCCAGATGTTTACTACCTCATGTGCTCAAAAGCAGTTTAAGTTTTCTCCTGAGCAGTTGTGTCATATTGGATATTTCTGGTTCCCCCACAGACTTCAACCTCTCATCCTCTGAAAAAAATGTAAAGGTCAAACAGAAAAACTGTATGGTGTAGACGTTCCCGCTAAAAAATAAACCAAGGATGTTCCTTACCATTGGCAAACTTATTGCCTCTGCACTACTCAAAGAATATAAATAAAAAGGCTGAGGTACTCAACAACTTCTTTGCCTCAGTCTTCACTGGCAAGGCCTCTGCTTGCACAACTCAAATCTCAAGAACATAAACTGGGAGAAGCAAGATCCACCCACTATGAGTGAAGATTAGATTCAAGACTACCTGAAGAACTTGGAAGTGCAGAAGTCTATGGACCTGATGAGATCCATGCACAGTTCCTTAGGGAACTGGCAGATGAAGTTACCAAACCACTGTCCATCATATTTGAAAGGTTGTGGCAGACTGATGAAGTTCCCACTGACTGGAGAAGGGGAAACATAACCTCCATTTTCAAAAAGGAAAAAAAAGAAGATCCAGGAAACTACAGGCCAGTCAGTCTCACCTCCGTCTTCTTTTAGTTGATTAATAAACAATGCATACAGGTGCGGCAAAAACACTTGGTGGTCTTTACAGAAGTGTTTGGAGGTAACCACAATGGCTTCACCAGGGGCAAATCATGCATGAGCAGTTTGGTAGATTTGGATGGAGTCACAGCATTGGTGTATAAAGGAAAAGCAACTGACATCATCTACCTGGACTTGTGCAAAGCTTGACACTGCTTGACACTGTCCTGCAGATATTCTGGTCACCAAACTGGAAAAGAATGGGTTTGATGGATGGACCACTTGCTGGATAAGGAGCTGGTTGAATGGTCACACTCAAAGAGTTGCAATCAATGGTTTGTTCTCCAGGTGGAAACCAGTGACGAGTGGTGTTCCTCAAGGATCAGTACTGGGACCAGTGCTATTTAACATCTTTGTAGGAGATATGGACAGTGGGATTGAGCACACCCTCAACAAGTTTGCAGATGACACCAAACTGTGTGGTGCAGTTGATACACCGGAAGGAAGGGATGCCATCCAGAGGGACCTTGACAGGCTTGAGAGGTGGGCCTATGCCAACCTCATGAAGTTCAACAAGGCCAAATGCAAGGTCCTGCACCTGGGTCAGGGCAATCCCAAGCACAGATACAGGCTGGGTGGAGAATGGCTTGGAACCAGATGATCTTTAATGTCCCTTCCAACCCAAACTATTCTGTGATTCTATGAAATATTCAAGGAAATCCTATAGGGGTGGGTATGTGAACACTGCAGGCTATTCACTTAATTATACAAAAGTTTAATGATTCCCAGTAAAAGAATAATCACTGAAGTCTCTCAGAAAACCCATGCTATTTTTCAGGATTTTTGCCGCAGTGTTTTCCTACTTCTTTGTTGCTACTCAGAGCTCAGACTTCTCCAAGTCCTCCTGCCTGGGGTCCTTTCTTCATGTGATCACAAATTTCTGGCAGTTCAGCCATACTTGGATCTTTGTGTATACCTCAGCATGACACCTTGTTTGTGATCAGGTCCAGTTTCTTCTGAGCTGAAATAGCTGGGGAGAGGGTGTCAGGGCTGACCGCAGCTGCAAACCAGAGGCAAAAAGGCTTTTTCTTAAGTGTGGGAATCAATTGCAACATTGGCCTAACCTCAAGCTTAGGAATCATGATGGCAGTCAACACAGATAAGCCAGATAATAGCTGAGGAGTTAACTTAAACTTTAGTGGACATTATCAAAACTTATAGCCTGCTTCCAGAATTTCTGATTATGAAGCTACAACAACAACAACAACATGGATAGAAGTATAAAGAGATTAGTACTGTTCGCATAGATTTCAAAGTCAGTACGGTATAAAATGGATTTAGTATTAGGTGGTATATTTTATATATATGGCATCAGGGATACTTGTTATCTATTCCTGTATTCTTGGTCTGGCCTCTGAACACCGTGTGCCCTGATTAAGGTCACTTCTTTGTATCTCTGAGTTAAGTGAAGACCCAGTAAACTGGAACAAATCAAATATCCTTACTACCTTTAAAAAAGAAGAGAAAAAAATGTATCTCAGGAAATTACAGTAAAGACAACCTAATTTGACTATATGGGAAAACATCTGTAAAAATTATAACAAATTTGCAGGCATCTACAGTAGTGTAAGCTGAAAAGCAAATATTTATCAAAACTAAATGGTTAACCAGCTTACTTTCCTTCATGTATAACTGGTTTGGTGAAAAGTGTGAGAATTACTACATATATTTGTGTTACATAATAAAGTTTTTGAGAGTCCAACATACAAGTCACAAAGCAAACTGGGAGAGATGGCTGAGATTAAACAACAGATGTACAATTGTTTAAGGGAAGAAATACTGAGAAGAAACTTGTAATCAGTAGCTCTCTTGCATACAAAGAGATACTAACCAGGAAAGTCTATCTTGTATACATGGTGAACATATGACACTATAATATTTTACAATAGTAGCAAACAGTAATTGCAACATTGAATTAATAAAGTCAATAAATACCTTACAAAGCACACCACTGTCTGGAAACATTTAGTGCGAAGGAATGGATTATTTTCTTGAATGTAAAATACATTCTTTGTTTCCGTCCTTCCTTTTTTTTTTTTTTTAAAGTAAATTGTTCCTTTTTAGAATAAACATGGAAAAGTATAAATTAAACTTCCAAGTTTTACCATTTAACATGTCAGCTGGTCCTGTGGTCAGTGGAACTTAACGTTTCCATTAAAGAAAATCCTGTTTGTGACTGGCAAGTCAGGTAATGAGGAGCCACAATAAGAAGTGATCACAACATTCTGCTTTTTACACTGAACTGCCCTAGAGGGTGACTTCCATGAAGTACTCAACTCTTACACCACTGAAAAAACGCATTGATTTAGAGATTGAAATGCATTTGTTTAGAGATTGAAAAGTACTTACATTGCAAAGCTATATATTACACAAAGAGGAACTAAGTTGGCTACTAAATATGACCCTCAGAAAGAGCTAAACTGATCAGCTCATGCTGCTATCATGAAAAAGTACAGTGTCTCCAGAACCTCAGCATGAACCAAAATTATCTTATTCTTTCATCTTTAACTTGTAAACATGATGACAGCTAACAGAAAAATGAAATAAATAATATACTTCTGCTTTTGATACTGCACACTTTGTATTTTCACACATGTCCAGGTAAAGTCACTATGGAAAAATCAACCTTAAGCTGTTTGGCAGTGATGTATTCCTTGAATATAAATCGTTTGCATACTTGATCTTTACAATTGTGGCTTCTCACTAAAAGAAGCATCACAATGAAACACTAATTGGTAGCATTTATATAAATACATGAAAAATAAAAATGGATAACAGAAAAGAAGCCCTCCAAGTTCAACAATGATTGTAACACAGCACCCATTATAAGAGTACCTATTAGGTACTGTTACAAGTAAGGAAGGGAAAAATATTCTGCTAGACTCAGAACACAATAAATAGCAAGATTAATAAGAACAATTTTCAGTCTATTTCTCTTTCCTTTGGGCTTATCCTAATTAGTCTCTGATGATGTGAAGACTTATCTTTACTAATACTTAGTCCCACTGGAAGCAATTAATGCTGATAGAATCGAGCACTTTCCAAGAGCTTTAAACAGATTACTATCTGAAGAGCCCGACTATTTTGTCACTATTAACCAGGTAAGTAAAGACAGAAGAATGTCATACCATACAGAGCATTCTTTTTTTTTTTTATCTTCTTATTATGCATTGTTCTTTTCCTTCTCTTCTTGTGAGGAATGCTACCAGAGGATTTAGAGATACATGAACAGCAGAAATGGAGAAAAAAAAGTCCTCCAAATCATGGTAGGACTCAAAAACAATTTGTTACACCTGGTATGGTGTACATAACTGAGAGGCTGTAATGAAAAACAGAAGTCTCTCCTCCTAATTCCAGGCCAATTATTCTGATTCTGATTGAGAATCAAATTATGGAGTTGGGCTCCTCTTTTCAATTGTTGTAAATGTGCTGGTTCAACTGGTTCCACTTCCTTGGTTCAGTCCATAGCAAAATTAAACATTTACATACATTGTTAAAGTACCTCTTTCATGCCAAATAGGCTTAAAATTGACTTCTCTAGTCATGTGCGATGGTCAAGATTAAACATGTTGTCTTTAAAAAAAGAACTAAAATACTAGCTGAAAGAGATTTTGACCTTCCTCAATGATCATGGTATGTTCTGTGAAGTTTCTGCTGTCTTTACAATTTTAAAAAAAATCCAAGAGTCTATCCAGTTTCAGATAATCTGTGTTCTCTCCCTCCTACTGCATCAGCAGTGTCATTTGGACAACACAATTCTGTGGTATTTTAGTACTTGCCTAAGAGGCATTTAGATTTTAATATTACAAGAGCAGCCATGGAAAGTATTCTGCATTGTAGGAAATAATTTGGTCATCATATCTGTGCTGTTACGGAAAATGTACTAGGATGGCCCTTCACACAATAATGTGTTCCCACAGTAGCAGCAGGAAGATTTAAATAAGACAGTTTTAAGAGAGCACAGCACTTCTAATCAGTATCCAGGATTTTAAAAAGTTACTCTTTATTCTTCTGATAAAACATTACACAGGTAAATATTTAATCATGAACAGAAAGCTGCCTAGTTCATATGTGAAACATTCTCATCTGTTAGCACACAAATGTTAATAAATATTGAATTAATAATCCATTAGTACTGGATTGATATTAGTCATAGGTTTGTTCAGATCAAACAGTGAATTCACTTATTCAATTATTCCTGACTATATACAGTTTTTCTTTTATGGCAAAATCACATTACTTACTGATAGATTTCCCTCAGCTTTCCAAAAGCAGTTGTGAAGGCTCTGACACACATGCACCACAGTCAGAGGTCTTCCAGTGCAGAAGAGGCCAGTCTTCCCTGTTGAGAAAAATGAAAGAAATAATAAAGAGAACAGTTTATTCTCTATTTGTTGGGAAAAGGTAGATAGGGAAGTTTAAGAATTAAATACAAATTGAGATATCTCTTCCAGACCCCTGAAATGGAATTATGAAAGTGACATTAAGATGTCCATCTTACAACTATGCTGACAATTTAGTGTTCTGGCTTTCTGAGAACAAAACTGGAGAGAAGATGGCAATCAATTTCATTAGAAATTGCCACACTGTTTCTCCTGACGGTGATTCACTTTATTTCAAGTTTTCTTTCCCCATTCCCAAGTCTGCTTCATTTCCCTCCCATTTTAGCTCAGGGGAAATTTTCAAATTATCTAGTTGGCTATAGAGGAGAAAAAAGTGAACACAGGAAAAAATACATGGAATATTATTTCTTTAACTTACAGAAATGCAAAAATATCCTCAGTATTTTAAAATCGATTTCATTAAGGGGGGATTCTACTTTAAAAAAGACAGACTAATATTAGCAAATTTTTTTTCTGAAATACTGATCACCTCAATTATAATTAATTATGGGCATCTTGGTTACTTGCAACATCAAGGATTTCCTGAGTCCTCACAAGATAAGTTATCTTAAAAGAAAGAGCAGCCTAGTTTACAGAATTATGTCAGCCAGCTAGTGAAGATGTCCAGAGAAATATAGCAGAAATTAGTTTCCAGCCACACACCTTCTTAGGATTAGCTGGCTACCAAAAACAAGAATGAACAGTCTCTTGTCCCCTGAAAACACATCATAGCTGTGTCTCTTGTTAGGAATTAAGATATGAGGACTTCATTCATCTTTCAAACAGATATGGCAACCTCACATCTTTAACTGACCATAATTGGGATGGGATTTAATTGTAAGCACATCACTAAAAAATGCATATTTTGACTCTCCAGGACAAGAGCAGGTCCAACAAAATATCTTCTATCTGCCTGTCACTAAGCAAGGTGATTACAACTCCAGAATATTATTAAAGCACACGAGATACTGGGGCTTTTAAAATTTTCTTTTATGTCCAAAATTATTCATGTGTCTTTTTCAGATGTTTTTCCCATATAGATAACTTTGTTTTTCCATCTGAATTCTCAACAAGAACAGGGCTGCAGTGCAACCTCAATTTTTTTTATTTTTTTTTTTTAGTTTTTATTACTTACCACAGATTTTAAGATTGGAAATAATAGCAAGCTTATTGGCCTTGAAAACAATCTCCAGTGGTCTACAGTTTAACTAGGGCATAGCTGTTAATATGTCTGGGATATAATTCTCTGCAAGTGAAAGTTAGACAGAGAGCCTACTTAGTCAAAGCAAAATAACAGTTAGGGCAAATGCCCTGGGATCTGTAAAATCTACTGTTTCTGAAATTAATCTCCTTTACTCTACCAAAACAGGCTAGGAGATTTATACTCCTGGGAAGTTGCAAAGAACACTATTATAGTTAGCTAAAATGGGCCAAATTCTTTCCTCATGCAAACTTCTCAAGTCCACAAAAGCAGTGGATTTGGCCTGCAGCATTTGGTGTGTACTGTAGACTAGAATTTTCTAATAGGTAATGAAATAGCTTTAGGAAGCTTTAAAGTAAAATAACATGCTTGTCCCTTGTGATATCAGGACTTTCTGGACTATTTCCATTAATAGGTTTGAAACTATTTGGGCAAATCACTCCATTGTGCTACCCACCAACACAACTATTCCCTAAAATACAAACAGGTGACAAGTGCAGACACTGTCTTGAGACTCCTCTTGATCTGCACAAACCAAAATCAGCTCATAATGACTGACTATATTACAGCTGAAGAGCAGAACACTTTAACTCCCTTTCTTCTCTTTCAAACCATGGCAATTTCTTGTGCACCCCAGCTGAAGTCTTAAGCACCAAGAATACGATTTTAGAGTGTGTAGATAGAATAAAGAATTGTGGGGTTTGTCCTTTATGAGAGATGAATGGCAGCAAAGTAGATCTGCTCTTCTGTAGTCAGACATCTTTTAAATCCAGCTGTGATAACTGCACCTCATCAAACTATGCCTGACTGAACACTTCTCCTAAAGTGTGTGTATTCCTAAAACAGGAATTAGAAGGAGCAGAGCAACTACACAGGTAGTTCATTCTTCATTAAATCTTCTGGATGCAAAGCCCACTTAATTGCATTTCAACATCATCATCCACAAAGTATAGATTTTGCTTCCTTAAAATACTGTTCACTGAGCAGCTACCTTAGCACCACCAAGAATACTGGGTGAGAAGAGTGCAATCATTATCAGATAATACTGAGATTGTACGTAGATGCTGACTGATATCAATACAAATGCATGTACATATGGCTCATATATTATTGTAGTGCCCTTTAACATCTCCTCAAGGATTGAAAGCTTTGTTCAGTGGGAGATAAAATGAGCAAGACCTAAAGCAGTAATGACAATGCCTGTGCCTCACACAATGGCAGTCAGAATGGTTGAAAGATAAGAAAGGTGATTCTGCTTCTTTGCTCTCATGACGCACCAACTGGAGTACTGCATCCAGTCCTGGAGCCCTCGGCACAAGGACATGGATCTGTTGGTGAAGGACCACCAGGATGATCAGGGGGCTGGAGCACCTCTCCTCTGAGGACAGGCTGTTCAACCTGGAGAAGAAAAGGCTCTGGGGAGACCACACAGGATCCTACTAGTATGTAAGGGGGACCTACAGGAAAGCTCAGGAGGGACTGTTTGCAAAGGCATGGCGAGATAGGACAACAGGCAATGGTTTTAAATTAGAGCAGGGCTGGTTTAGACATTAAGAAGAAATTCTCCACCACAAAGGTGGTGAGACACTGGAACAGGATTCCCTGAGAGGTGGTGGAGGCCCCAAACCCAGAGTCATTCAAAGCCAGGCTTGATGAGGCTCTGAGCAACCTGATCTAGTGCAAGATGTCCCTGCTTACTGCAAGGGTGTTAGACTAGATGACCTTTGAAGATCCCTGCAAATTAAACACGTTCTATAGTTTAATAGGCTAATAGCACCTAGGTTCAGAGGAACCTTTCAGATCATCTAGTCCAACCATCAACCCAACTCTGACAATTCTTGTACCCGGACAGAGAATTGAATTGAACCCTTGATCCTCAGATTAGGAGACTGATGTTCTCCCGAGATACACACCCAGGTTATGATTCTATTATTCTAAGCAAGCAGATAAATGTGGTGGAGATGAGCATGATGATTGCAAAATGAAATTAAAAGGGGTGAACAGAAAACAGAAAAGTAAAAAGCTCAGCTTGTCCTTATGCAATTCAGGCTACATTTGCAAGTGAATGCACTCTCCACGAATAGAAATAAAGATCTGCATTGACAGTGTTTTAACATGAAACTGGAGGATAAGCAGTTATTAAAGACAGAAATAAAATGAGTGCACAAAGCACTTTGCAGAAGTGTATACAATCCACTGTAACGCTTTTGGCTTACTGAACACTTTGAAACAGAAACTTGTGAGAAACAGCTCACAAATCAAAATAGTTAAAATGAGGTATGGATCTTGTGAAGAATTATTTATTCACAAAGTAGGCAAGAAATTACTCAAGGTTTCTAATTGTTTCATTTCCTTTATAAGAACAAAGAAATATGTCAAAGCACATTCATTCTTTTGTGTCCACTTTTGGATACTTATTGCCAGTTGTTACAACTTTTAGAACTGAAAAATGATTATTTAACTTTCAAAAATATTTAAAAATTAAATTTAAAAGCAGCACATACTATAGATACTATGGAGACACAGAGAAGAGAGCATCAAAGTTCTTGCATTTGTGCCACCACACGTTTCACCTTCAGATGACTAATTTTTCCAAATTGCCTTGTCAGATCTCAGAGAGGACACCACTGCATTAATACTCTTCATCCTCTGCTCACCAGACAAACAAACAAACATGATTCAACACAGCAGTGTCTGCCAGAAGCAGAGTAGAGGGTAAGAGCATAAGAGAAAGACATGGATAATCTGGTACAGAACTGTAATACAGGACAGCAGAAAAGAGGCAGGAATTTGGTGATGGAAATGGAAACAAGATAGTAGCATGTGAAAACAATCCCAGCAGTCAGGAGGATGAAAGAGACGTCAAGTAGGCACAGGTTCTTAGAAGTCCTAATTCCTGAAGTGAAACTTAGATTAAAATGGCTTACAGAGCAAAGAAATCTATTAAATTTAATTAAAAATTAACTCTTGTTTAAGAGAAGATATGGACTATAGACAAAAATCAGGCTAATAGCAGAGTAGGTATTTTTAAGTTTTCATTCCCAAATTTGTTTAAAGTGCAACTGACCTATGTATCCATCTTGTCAATCATCTCCATCTGTCTGCTGGAAATCATTAAGCTATATGTTCAACTGATACTGTGCATCATGGGTTTTAGGAATGTGGTCCTGGTTGAGCATGTTTTATCCAAAAAATACTATGAAAATCACTATTTTAAAACATGCTCCTTTGCCTGCAACTGACTGCTACACATTTAAATTGATCTCCTACCCCTTTGTGGCTAACTCTGCTACCAATGGAATGTAATGTACCTTTTTATTATGAAATTTTATGGCATCACTTCCTTATTATATCAGTATTCATTAATAGGAAGAATATTGAGAGCTATTTGAACCAAACTACTTCCATGTTTCTGCATACTCTACAGATGTTAAGGGAATCCAAAACAAACCCCTATATCATACTTCCTTGAGCTGAAATTCTTGCCTCACTGACAACCTGTGATCCCAATGCTGTGTCTTATTACAGGCTTTTGTGCAAGACTGAAAGGAGTTAGTCTAGTGCTACAGCTTATTAAACCTGAGACAAGTACAATAAATCAAGGAAACAAGACTTAACTGTCACACTTCACACTTGTGGCATGTACCCTGAATACCCATACACAGATTAAATTCAATGGCTTTTATCTACTCTTATCCTTTATAGACAAACCAATTAACACAATTGTTTTAAATATACTCTACAATGTCCAGTTTACTGAAAAAAACCCAGTTCCCATTATTTTGATGTTCCACACTCACGTGATCTCTAGTACATAGTATCTTCAGATGATTAGTGCAGTGTAGACTGTGGCAGCTGTTGGATCACTATTAGTTCAGTGATGTAAGACATCAAATTGAAAAAGGTTGACTTAGTGTCTTGGCCACTCTCCTACCCACAAATTAGGACACACTATGCAAACTTAACAATAGCTGTTAGGAGGAAGAACAAGTTTTGGGGGAAGATGTATCATTGCTATCAGCTCTATTGTGCAATAAAATTCAATATTCAAGCAATGGTGCCTGCATAGAACATATTTAAAATATACTATTTTACCTAGAGCAACTTAGATGTTTCTTCTTGGGGTGGTCTTTGGTGTTTTCTGGAAGATTTCTTTAAAGGATGTTATGAAGTGGAAATAAGTTTACACATTAATCCAGTGTTACACCTGAAGATAAAGCAGCTCAGTAGTTTGAAGGGACCTTCAAGGGTCCATTTATTGCAAAGTGAGTTCTGTGGAGACAGATCCTGTAACAACAGCATGTTTTCAAAAAGTATTTACTAGAAGCCCATGGTAAAGTCCAGGACTCCAGTTCAAGACTACATTTACAGGCGCCTACCATGCCAAGTAACCCATCCAGAGGAAATAAGACTACTTCCTCAAACAGAACACAGTCTTTGTAATCTATTAACTTGCCCACATCCCCCCTTCCTTCCTGCCTTCTACTATTCCATTTTCCTATAGGCAAGGAAATGCAGAAACTTTCACTTTCTTTCATTTCTCTATCTTCATATTGTCCACTCTCTTGCCATCATCACATTTATTCAAAGTGGATTCCTCAGATCAATAACCTTTTTCTGGAAGAGTAGCATCAAGGAAGAAACCAAGAAGGAGCCCAAGCCTTTCCTAGTAAAACACATTTCTCCCATCTCAAAAACCGGCTGAGCATAAGGTCTTTCCCTTTATTTTTCATTCACATTACTCTAAAAGTTTCAAACATGTAATTTTTGGTAATCTGGTACATTGCACCTTTTGTGCAATGTCATGTCCAGTTTTAAATTTCCCTTTTTATTTGATATTAAACTGATGACGAATTTTGACTACCTATGGGACAATCCTCACCATGAAATATTTACTGGACTGAACTAAAAATAGTAAGCAAATTTATATACATGAGTGGGAAAATATAAAAGCTATAAGCAGGGCACAATTTTATTATATGCAGATGTACAGTTTTCACATTACAGGACCAAACGGCACTTAAGTTTACAATAACTTTTTTTCCTTGCTTGACCAATTTTCTTCCTTGCTTATGGGTCCCCACAGAATTCAGAGCTGTTCCTGCTAACATACACATTACAGAAGGAAAACAGCATGACATGCAAAGCTTTTTAATAAAGTTTTCATCAGCTGCTTTTACTCTAATTTTTTCAATTTCTCTCATGCCCTGCTTTTAATGTCTCGGTCTACAATTGATACTGTGCAATAAAAAGAGTGGAATATTATCACAAAACATGTTCGTAGCTGAATATCAAAATAATCACACAATGCATTTGAAGCATGAAGGCTCTGCAGGCAATTTCTATTCCTGCTTGCATATGCAATCTATGCATCTGGATTGTAAAAGCTAGCCACGTTTCCTATATCATATTAAGTCTCTCCCAAAAAGGTGCTCTCAAAGTTCAGATTCATAAGTGGAAATCTATATGGAGTTTCAAGTCTGACATTTAAAAATAAACACAAAGAACGCAAAGAATTTTGCAAAGAATTTTGCAAAACCCTCCAAGACCTGCACTTGTAAAACTGCACACAATAAACTGATGTTCAAAACTCACTCAATCCCAAATAAAAGTATCCTTTAATCACCAAGGAGAGATCATGATATTTTCAGTTTTAATTATTTGAAATAACAGAGGTGGAAAAATAAAAAATCATTTTAAATCCTGTTACAGATTTCAGTAAAGTGATTGCATGATGGCTGTCAGCTCAGGTCCATTAGGACTTGAGGCAAGTTTGTTCTGGCCATAGGACATAGCTCTGACTCACACCACAGATGCATATTTTAGGTGTGACTACACTTACTAAAGAGTGATCTGTACTCAAAATCAACTTGTTTTGTCATGATCCAAACATTTAAAGAATAATGAAAAACCCCTGCTTATTTTCTGTCAGTTTTAGTGGTGAGAAAATTAATGGGATAAACTTAACATCCCTCTCAGTCAACTGTTCCCAGCAGAAAAGAGGTTGAAAGAAGTAGATCACTCTTTTCTAAACATTTTCTTCTTTGGGGTATAACTTGTGTTCCTACATCAAAATCAGCTACTTCATGATATGAAGGGGAGAAAGACAGCAAAGCTTCGCACTCTATGGTCAAAAGAGGTGGAAAGTAAGCCTGCAATGGGAACGCATTAGTAGGCAAACAAACCTCTTCCCACTTCAGTGGATTTCTATCAAGGATCATTCTTACCAAATCTCTTTTCCATAACTCACAGCATAGCTCTCATGTATAAGGTTGGCATTATCCCAACTAGGCTCTACTAGTAATGATAAATGAGGGATTTGGATTCATGACCCTTTTACTTGCATTTGAAATAGGCTAAAACATTCTGGACAAATCTGTTTTATTTTTTTCCATCCCCATAATACCAGCCAGCACCATGAAATCTGACCTGCATTAGCTCAGACCTGATACCCATCATTGATGGGTGCACTGCTCATAGCACTGCCAGAAAAAAGTTATATGGAACAGTTCTGAACAGCTTTATAGATTGAAAATGTCAGTGCCGGTATGCCTCAAAAGAATCTCAAAATTTCACTACTGATATAATAAATCAGAGAAGAAGTACCCATCAGCAGCAGAGAATGAAGAAAAGCTCTGAAGGGCAGGGGAAGCTGGGAGGAAAAGAAGCAACAAAGTTTGGAGTTGTTGTTTACTCTTACGAATACTGCCTTATTTTTTTCTCAAGAGCTCTCCATTTGCAGATCCTAAAGAATGCTTAGTCTCCTATCTATAATGGGGAGGGAACACATCCAGAATAGTCATAGAGAGTCTGTCAATTAAAATTATTCCCAAATGCTTTGATACCTTGCAGCCTTGCTGGACCTGCTTGATCCAGATATTCTACTTAATATCTGGTGGTGCAAAAATTCTGAGCACACGCTTGTGCATTCACACTCACAAGGGCAGGACACTGCCCATCCTCCTACATTCTCTAAAGCAAAATTCAAATAATGTTACCACTGATGGGACTCATGAGGAGTGTATTCATGTCAATACACTACTTCAACAAAATTACAGCTTTACATTCCTCTTGGCTCTGGCTGTACTGCACAACCTGGCGAAGGAGGTGGGGGCTGAAATTCCAAGTAAATCACCTGAAAATTCAGAAGAGTTATGTTCCTTAAGAGCAGTGAACCATGCCAAAAGCTGCATGAAGTTGTCTCACCTGCACAGGAGGGTCACAAGGATGATCAGGGGGCTGGAGCACCTCTCCTATGAAGGCAGGCTGAGAGAGCTGGGGCTGTTCAGACCAGAGAAGAGATGGCAAGGAGAAGAGCTTATAGTGGTATGCAAGTATGTGAAGGGAGGCTACAGAAAAGATGGGGAGGGACTGATTGCAAGGGCAGTAGCAACAGGAGGAGGAACAATAGTTTTAAATTAGAGCAAGGCAGGTTTAGATTAGAGAGTAGGAAGAAATTCTTCACCTTGAAGGTGGTGAGGCACTGGAACAGGCTACCCAGAGAGGTGGTGGAGGCCCTGTCTCTGGAGACATCCAAGTCCTGGCTTGATGAGGCTCTGAGCAACCTGATCTAGTGCAGGATGTCTCTGCTTTCTGCAGGGGAGCTGGACCCAATGACCCTTGAAGGTCCCTTCCAACTCAGTGATTCTACAATTCTATGAAAAAGAATGAGGAAGGTCTGAAAATTTTCTTCCATCATTGCCAAATTCTGTCAGATAATCAGGAAAGTTATTAGTACACTCCCACATCATTACATTTAGGCCTAATATTAACAGATTATCAGAAATTAAGTGTAGCTAGTAAAATATCCTCCTTGTAACAATATAATCAGATTAGCTCAAAGACAGATTATTTTTAAAGGTCCAAATTTCTACTTTGCTGGTCATTTACTCATGCAGGAGACACCCAGTCTGTATTTAGTCTCTGTTAATACAGATAATAACAGTTAATATCTGTTAATACAGATATTAACAGTTAGATTTTATTTGTCAGCAATGGAGCTCTCATAGTTAATCAGTGAATTTACATGTCATTTGTCAGAAGCAGTAGTATTTTTGTTACTAAATCATATTTTGCTGTGGTATCTACTTAAAACTCTGCCAACTACAAGGTTTTTTACATTGTGCTAAGTTATTTCTGCTCCTACAGCTAGGTCCAAGTCTTACTAAAATTAAATTAAATGGGTATTTTGAGTATGCTTTAAGTGAGCTCTGATTGCTTTAAGCTTTGGCTGAATCATCAAACAGCAAAAAACCCTGAAAGGTCGTAAAGAAACAGATACTAATTTCTGTTTTTAAAACCTGCGATTTACAATATTTAATCCATATTCCCAGAGCTCCAATTTGACAAGTTTGTAATTATATTTGACCAGTGATAATAATAGAGAAAAATAAAATAAGTCATACTTAAGATGATCTTTCTTAATTGACCCTTGTCTGCAATTAATTATCCACTGTCTGTATGTGTATTATTTACAATCAAGAAATAATTTAAAATAATCTTATATGATTGCAGACTATTTTTCTGAACAAAAATTACATCACAGGCCTCTTAGTTTCTTCTATGTCAATTCAATGCTCAAGTTTTTTTAAAAATATTTCAGCCTGAGTGAAAAGGAGAAGGTTCAATATCAGAGGCATAATGTTCTGCTATATAGGAATGTTAAAAAAGCAAGAGAATTCAGTATTATCCTATGAATGCATTTTGTCTAAAACAAAGCATTGGCCTTTTCACTGCTGCCATGTGATCACTTAATAATAGACCTAAGTAATAGAAGCACTTGACTTCAGCATAATGAATGCTGGTCTGCAAAGAAAAATCATAAAATTTCTGGGATAAGAGCTGAGTTACATGTTCCTCACTTTCAGTCTTGACTCCTTCTGTTTGTTTTCTTCATTATTTGTTAAATTTTGCTTCCTTAATTTAAATTCCCATTCTTTCTGATATTTCTACACCAGTGCCATTATAGTGCACATACCACAAAAAGGACAGCAGAGAGTAAGGTCTAAAGGGACCACTCATTTCCCATCACTTCTGTCACCCTCATAGGAGTGTCATGAAGGATCACAAGGATACTTATGACCAACATGCACACGTGCCAGCCTCTTGCATTTCCCATCCTGACTCCCATCATTTGTGATGACCATGACAACACTAAGCTTTCTTCTTCGTTTTTTTATGGTGAGGGTAATGATACACTGGAACAGGTTGCCCAGAGAGGTTGTGGATACCCACTCTCTGCAGGTGTTTAAGGCCAGGCTGGATGAGGCACTGAGCAACCAAATCTAGTGGGAGGTGTCTCTGCCCAAGGCAGGGGAATTGGAACTAGATGATTTTTAAGATCCCTCCCAACCCAAACTATTATATGATTCAGATAATTTAAAAACCATGAATGTATTTTATATCTGAAAACAGCATCATACCAATATGCAAAGAGCCACTTAGAAAAACCTTAGGCTAGTTAGTTAGACAGCCTGTGATTATATAACTACTTGTGACTAGAAACTCCACTGCTAATGGAGAAATATAACCTGCTTCCCTAATTTGTCTTCCACTGATCTCTGTCTTCCATCCCCACCCTTATTCTAGCAATTAATGAGGTCAATGCAAGTAATTTCAGTGGTCTCTGCAGAAGGTTCCAGATCTACTTCTGAGAGGTGCTTTCAGTCCTCTCGGCTAAACGGAATTTGTTAGTTGAACAGCACTACACATTAACACATACCACCATGTCTGACAGTCTGGCAGAAATATTTTAAGGTACATCATGGTGATTAAATAATGTGTCTATATTAACTATATGTAGAAGTTAAAATAAATTATTTTTTACATAATAGAGTACAATATAAACTATTAAGAAATAAAGGAATGTTAGTCGCAACACCAGAAAATTCTCACATCTACATGTGCCCCTGGAGAATTGTTACCTCATGCTCTATGTGATGGATGCCTACCAACAGTGAGCTTTGTTGTCTGAGGTTACTCACCTGGAATTAGTTAATGCTTCTAAATGAAGCCAAGAAATGTTAACATTTTAAAGAGCTCAGTGATACAATAAACCCTTACACTGGATTTATAGTATTTGCGTCATATTTAATTTTAGTATCTGTAACAGTTTTACACTTTAAATATAGCAGAGGGGTTACAATTAATTCTAGAAGATCTCTACACTATAACAACTATTTAATTTCCCTCCTCTAATCACAAAGCGAAAATTACTTTGTTTTGTGTTTTGATTTGCACTACCTCAGGATAAACAGATATGTATCTTCAAAAGGATATTCTATAATGTGTATATTGACACAATACATAAATTACTGAAATGTACAAAAGTAGATGTAAGAATATAAAATTCTTATAAGCCATATTGCCATACATATTGGATATTAACCACGTGATTTTTTAATGCCATGTTTATTCCATCTTTAGTGCACACTACTTAGAACAGACAGGGTATCCTAAGGTGGCAAATTCTGTAAAAATTTGCACCTGGTAAATTAATTCAATAAACTCTGTAAAAGATGGATTGAGCCTAAAACCTATTGAAACCCAAATGAGTATTTCAATTCAAGTTGTTTTGGATCTGTCCACAAGTGCAAACTACCTTTTGTAAATAAACATTCCAGAATATTAAGCTATAAAGTACTCCTACTTTCTCATTTATTACAATATCACCTTCCTTCCATTATTCACCCTAAAAATCATATATCTATATATACATTTAAATACACAAAGACCCTTTTCCACAAAGAAGTCAGAAAACACTATGATTAGTACCTAAATATTACAGAACTACTTCCTTTTCCCTATTCTTCTCAAGCTGGAGTAGAAGAAGTTCTACTGCGTAACACCTAAGAGGCCTATCCAATTAACAAAGCCTCTGTGAGATACACCTAGTTTTATCTGCCAGTTATTATGGAGGGCCACGATGTTGATGGAATGTGAGAGCAGGTCCTAGCACTCTGACTGCAGCACCTTTCCAGATGATGTCCCAGATAGAGAAAAATAACAACTGTGACTGTCAGAAACCTGATTAATTGAGAGTGGCATTCGGAGCCTGGTGCTGGTGACCTAATGACTGGGAATTGCCATGGCAGTTTAAAGTCTCATGTTCTTCCCAGTAGCAGTCACACTTATAATAAAACTGCCTATTAAATTACATTAGCCAACTACTGTTTACAAATTTCAGGATCACATACGGTCTGCCCATTGTTTGGGACTGATAAACACAATCAGGCCTGGCACTTGAAGCAGCTGACAGATTGCCAACCTCTGGTGCAGATGGTTGCAGCACAAAAGCTCTAATTACCGATGACATTAATGATGAGGTAACCTGTCTCTCTTCAGCTAATAAACAGATGGAATATGTTTCCTATTAATTTTTTTTCAGATTACAAATTTTTTAGCTTAAATGGTAGAGAGCAACAAAATCAAATTATCTGTTCTTTGGAGAAATTTGTTTTCCGCTAATTGCGCTAAACAATCAATAACAGAATTACAAATAGCATTATCCCACTGGGAACAGGAGCAGAGAAGTCAAAGTCAATTAGTTTCCTACAGTATGGTGCACTCAGATGGAAAGAGTCATTAGAACAGAGTGTAAAAGTCAAACTACAAAGTAAGCAGTTCTGTGTAACGAAGCAGACTTGGGTGTAAAAGTTAACAGTGGGCTTTTACATACTTGTCAATTCCTCATGTATTGCTGTAGTTTCCAATTTTTTTTCAGGTGCTTCCAAAAAAGAGTAAAAAACAGGTGAGATGGTATCTTTGGATTTCAGAAAGTTGTGTTTTAGGAGCTAAGGCTATCGCTATTCATGGGCTATTTCTTAGTTCCACTGCATTCAATAAAGAAAGTAACATTTTAACACACTTCATGTTGAAAGTAACTCACTTTATGTGTTAGAAGAGTGAAGTTCCACCTTACTTCACATTAGTTCCTAGCATACTGCAGTTTCTCAACGGTGAAAAGCTTAGTAGCATATATTTTGTCCTGGAAAACTGAAATAGGAGAGCTTTACATGAACCCTTGACAGATTTAACATCTCTCCTGGAATGAGCTTCCTCTAGGAAGGAGTGGCTAGACTGCCAAAGAGCTCTTATACAGGATACTTGAATCCAGTGCTTGTTCCCACCCCCCAGGTCATTCCAGCAGGACACTTTCCTGCACATGTTTATTTTTCTATAGCAATATCTCTAATTTTATACAGGCCACCCAAGGTTTTAATACATTGAGCAATGTTTTTAGTGATGATGTAATGTATTTGAAATCACATCATCTCCACACTTTCTAATTCATGTTGTTGTGCACAAAGGAGTCAAGCTAAGTACACTTGCTAAGTTAAACAAAACTTTTGTTAAAGGGCACCTACTTTTCCCATGAGCTATCAGAAAACAACACAGTTGTTTCACCATTTAGAAGTGACTCACAATGAATGGCTATTCTGGGCTTGGAAAGGTTCACATACATCCTCACAGTTCTCTTTATTCTGGGCTTGTAAATAACAACAGTATACAAGCCCTAGAGCCACTAATTTAGCACCACATTGTGACCCTCTCTGTTTCTTTCCACTTGCCTCAAGCAAAGTCAAGTTCTGGTGACCTTTTTTGGCCAATATGTATTAAATTGGTTTGTGTGACCTCCGTACCAAAGCACTTAGCATTAAATTTCTTGTACAAAGCAAATGTTACAGTCAGTTGCCCATGAAATTCCTATGGCTGGGCTTAACTTGGTTTGTCTATAAATTGCTGAATAATTAAGTGTGGGGTTGAGCTTTGTTGAAAAAGAAACCATCCTTTTTGTTTAGTTTTGTTGCAAAATATTGCTAATTCAGGGGCTATTCTGCTGCTAAACAGAAAAAAAAATCTCAAAGTAATGAAAACAGCTACGATATTTTAAATTTCTCAGTTTTTCACCTTAGACAGGATTCTTGTAAAATAAAGACAGCATCTCTCTATTACTATATATGCAACAACAATTAGTAAAGCTACCTGTAACATGCTACATTTTCCTATGAAAAACAGAGCATATGGTGGTTAGAACATACACTCAATAGAGAAGGCAGCATCTCTCTTATGTAGACTCTGCTTACATAGCCACTTATAAAATGTTAAAAATTGCTCTGAACGCCTTGCTTACTTTTCCAGCAGAGATGTTTTCTTCTTGTGCTAATGCAAGGCAGATTTCCACAGAACACCCGAGTGTTAACATTTCTCCTTTACAATATATTGTGCTACAGATGAGACCAAATTCTCCTTTCCTTCTCATTCTGGCAACTTCTGTATAAGGAACAGTTGCACAGTGTCATTCAGAATCACAAGTTTTGCTTATGATCTATAGAACATAACTCATGTCAGAATGCTTTTGTTCCTTAATGGTGAAATCTTCATTCTCTATCATACAAAAACACTGGGTGGGTATCTAAAAAATTCTGTCTGCTCTTACTGTGAAACTTTTGTTTTCCCTTCACACACATGGCACAATCTTAAAATGTTTATATATATGAAAGGAAATCTTTTATCCCACTCTTCCCTCATCTAGTTCAGTCAAAATGCAAAGTGCAAAATAAAATTTATACAAACAGTAAAAGAGTTTATTCCTCTTTCTGCATTCTGCTGCACTTCAGCATGCACACAATGTGGTAATTGCTTTTGCCTGACTTGTTCAAACAGTCATTTTCATGATGTGACAGCTAGGGCACTAATATATTTATGCCCTTTGTAATCGGCCAGCACTGCTTGTAATTAGGTGCAAAGTTAATTAAGTGCAATACATCTAATAACTGCCTGCCAGTAATTGTAAAGTTTGATTTAGCACATGAACTGTCAAGGTGTCAGAATAGTGTGTTAAAAAATAAGTTGCTAACAGAAAAACAATCTTGCCACAAGCCAGAGAAAAGCTCCGTGACGGTTAGGAAAGATACTCAATAGTTATTATTTCCGTCACTGGGAAATGACCCCACCTGCATGTTGATAAGATGCATCTTGCTTTACTGAACAACAAATTGAAATATATTTTTACTTACCAGTCATTGTCATCTGTAGACAACCCTTCCATTTAAATATTATACATATGGAATTCTTTTAAGTCTGTAAATGCCAGTAAGAGTACAATTTTACTTAGAAAAAAATATTGCATAAACAAGGTTATAAAAACACCCAAGGTCAATCACATTTCATTAGGGACTTGGGTTTGTTTGTTTCTTTAATTGCACAAAATAAAGCTTTTCTTCTACTGAACACAAGAGAATATTATACAAATCCTAATGTTGATAATATTAAATAACCATATTTGAATTGTTTATGCTTTGGTTTATTTCACAATTTCAATTCTTCACATGGCAAAAAACCACAGGGCCCATAATTTTATTCACTATGGAGTATCCTTTCTCCAAACCACAGTTTCAAACTACTTGTATTTTTATTTACCTCTTCAGTTTTCTTGAAAACCAGCTGATTGATCAGCCCTTTTCCATGAATACACGGTGAGTTTTCCAGCCTCACATTCTTTTTTTTTTAATTCAACTTTGATTTGCCCAAATGCTCCCTTCACTTCCATCCATGAACTGCAAAACATTCTTTTCCCACACTACGCAGTAGGGCAGTCTGAATGAGAGCATAGATGGTCAGTGGTGAAAAAGAAAAGACACATAGTCTATACACAGAATAGTTTAGGACTAGCTGTAAATCGGATTAGAAGTAACAGTGAGCACAAATGATGAGTCACATATATACCACAGCAGCACAAAATTTCTGCATAGTTCAATAATACTTTGATTATTAACACATTCATGGATGAGTGAATCTCAAAAAATGATACCTGTAATATATCCAGAGGGAAAGCAGAGACAACATTCTGAAGTTTTTTAGGGCCAGCAGGTGCAAATAAGTTGATGGAATTTGTACCTATAGAGAGTAGACCCCAAACCTTGAGAGCTAACCTAAGTTCAAGGACAAGATTGCTACTCCCAAAGCAATCACCAGTAAAGCCTTTTTGCTAAAATGTTCTCCAAAAATCAATGTCAGATAAGCTAATTTTTGTGGTTAGTTACAACAAATTGATATTTGATCAGAGAAGTATGCCCTAGATTGACATGAAATTAATAATGCTTGTTGTGTGGTGCCTGATAACAAAAGTAAATGCTAATAGCTCTGAAATCCTAGTGATTGCCAGAGCACTCTTCCAAGCTTTGATTAGTGCTTGTGTTGTGCAATTATGCTTTTCTGTAATTACTGTGAATTACCATCATGATATTATTATTCTCCTATTTTTTATTCCTCTGAAATTCACAAAATTTCCTGCAGCTAAAAATGTATTTCATTTGCATTATCACAAGCTTTGATTGTTTAATGAAAAATAATTCCAGGTAGACCCTCAAGTTAAATTGTCCATTTAAAATTCTCCTGTTATCTAGATTATGTTGAAGTGCCCCTTCTTTCATTTATCATTTGCCTTTATTATCACAA
This sequence comes from Turnix velox, assembly GCA_013400935.1. Classification (NCBI taxonomy): domain Eukaryota; kingdom Metazoa; phylum Chordata; class Aves; order Charadriiformes; family Turnicidae; genus Turnix; species Turnix velox. The sequence goes on along the minus strand of VZTY01025206.1, from coordinate 323,000 downwards.
TCACTGGACTTGCTTCATGCTAGATTTGAGAAAGAAGGAAAAATGAAAAAACATTTTTATTCATATCACAGTCTTCTGCCTAAAAGTCCTTTCTCTGCATGTTCTCTTTTCCTTAAAATTAATTACTTGAAAAATGCCAAGACACAGAAAAACAAGTTAGCTATTCTGAAGAAGGACTGAAGAAGGCTTCCTAGGACTTGTTCCAAACAAGTGAGACAATCAAGGGACATACTTGGCTATGCCTGATAGGTACTGGGTATTTCCCTCTCAATAAATACATCAAAACATGCAATGTGCACTTTTTAGTAATATCCATCTCTCTGCTTTGGGAACAGCCAAGAACAAAAACAAAACAAAAAACTTTTTCAGGGTGATGGAACACTGGAACAGGCTGTCCAGAGAAGATGTGGAGTCTCCTTCTCTAAGGACATTCAAACCCCGCCTGGACACCTTCCTGTGTGACCTGGTCCAGGTGTTCCTGCTCTGGCAGAGGGATTGTACTAGATGATCTTTTGAGGTCCCTTCCAATCCCTGGTATTCTGTGATTCTATGTGATTCTGTGGCATGTTTTCAGGAAGCATTGGTATCTTCATGGTTTTCATTCCTATAGTGACTTCAGACTTCACAGGAGAGCTTAAGATGACAACCATTTTTCAAAATGACTCTTCATTTCAGTTTGCTCAATTTGAAGCAAACTTCAGGGCTGATTTTTGAGGTGTTCACACTCCCTGTGAGCAGTATTGATCAACATATCATAAACATGCAAACAAATGGGTTATTTACATATTTTTAATTACTGCATGTTTCTCAATGATTCTTGTTTATGCACAAGAAAATATTAGACTCAAAGTACGGATTTTTGGAGATTTTTTTCCCATCTCTGGATTGAGCAATTCATCATTTGAAAACCATATTGTTTTTCTGTTTCTCTTTTTCCTCTCTCAGTAATTTTATGGAGCATTTCATGTCTAATGAATTAATGGCAGTTTTGAGGGCTTGCAAAAGCCTTGCTCCATGGCATCTTGGCAAAGCAGGAGTGCAATCATGTCATGGAGGAACAATCAAAGCATGTGCTCAATCATGCTGTAATGAGAATGTAGCTTAAGGCACACTCAAGGCTAATGTTCAAAAAAGAGTAGAAAGGAAAGAGCAATTAACTTCATATTTCTGGATACTGTATGGATTTCATATTGGGTATTCTATCAAAACCAACAAAATCCATTCAAAAGCCAAGTAATGAAAACTGTGGGAAATGTGAGTTTGTACAGGAGTCTCTCTGAGGCACTGAGTTTTATAATTGTAAAAATACACTGGGTAGACATTACCTTCAAGATGAAAAGACAGGAAAGTATCTCACAACCTAAATAAGAGTTCATTTGATATTTGAAATATTTATTCGTGCACACACCACTTCTGCTGTTTGAGTAGATGGACAAAAGGAAACAGAGAGACAGAATTTAGTGAAATTCAGTTAAATTTCTCATAATTAACATAGAAAAATTTAAAATCTATTGCAAAAAAAGGAAAAAACTCATATGCTTTGCTCAATTTTGATAGTCACATGTTGTTCACTTTAGCTCAACTTCATAATCATTTTCTCACCTCTATATTAAAAATGAAAAGACAAAATATCTATTAAAAGAAAAATTTAGTTATTTTTATACTATTTTCTGATGTATTCAGATGCTGGGCTAGAAGATGACAAATTTGTATCACAGGTTTCACTTCACATAAAGGGAATATTTTGTTATTTTGTTTCCCTCCTTTCTTTCTAATCTTTCTCAACTGGTTCCATTTTCACCTCATATATGCATCTGATTTTTCTCTCACATACACTAAAGTCTCCTAAGCAAAGTGCTAATATAACACGTGTGGTTACAATTTCACACTTGTAATATTCAATATTCAAAGTTAGAAGTAGTCTGACCATGCCCACACAAATACTTAAGGAGATGAAATCCTGAATCAACTGAAGGAAAACAACCATTATCAAAAAGTCTTATAAACAGGTATATATATCCCTTAAAGATTTGTTTTCATTTTCACCATGGATTATAACAAAAGTTACTTCATCTGTAACTTTATCATGACATGTGGAAAATCGAGCTCACATTCAAAGCAGCATTCCATTGTTAACATTTCATAATGATAGATAAAGAATGTTGGGAGTTCAAAGCAGAAATGTACATGGCTGAGACTATGACTTCTGTTTGTCAGTGCTACGAGCATGTTCTCATTGCTCCTCAGGTGAATTATGGCTTCACTGGACAATGCACGTGTCCTGAAGAGCATGGGCTGTATGGCTATCTCTGACACCACCTTAAATATTAGTTCTGTATCTCCTAACCTAGATACAGCTGCCAAGTGAATGAACATGGCAGTGACCCTCATAGTAAGGTTAGCATCTTGCACAGTTTCATCCCAGTCTGCTTCATATCAGTTCTACTTGAAGACACACTCTATTAAGAAGGGCTGTTACTTTCATGTACTCAAAACAATGTTACATAAACACACAAGCAGGACAAAGTCATGAACTGGGCATAGACCTTGCCAGTGAGGCAACCTTCTCAAATGGAACAAGTATAAATCTAAATTATTAGAGAAGCTCCCACCCATACATCATGGAAACTTCTACTCTACCACCCACATGGTCACTGCCCCATGTTAACCTTCATAAGGGAGGTCAGCACAGATTCTGCTTGTTTCAAAGTTCTTCTTTTACATTACTGATCAGCTTCACAAGCCTACGAAAGGAGTTAATCCTACAGACGTGCGCTTCTGGTGAGATGGCAACTGTCCCTGGCTAAGGAATTAACACCCTTTTAAAGTTATCCTCTTTATTCTGAGCTTCCAACAAACAAGTCAAATTCAGTGTTTAGCAACTGCATGTTTCACATCACCAAAAGCCCTTTCAGTTCTTGAAGCTGTACACACTGTCTGCTAGAATAACCTCAGGCATTCTGTGACAATTGAATTATAACCAGTGACACCGTCTTTTCCATCCCATTGCACCGAATTACCTCCACTGTCTAGAGACAATTCCAGATGCTTTCATGCAGGCAGTAATGTGCTGGACAACAGAGGGAACATATTATTAAATAGTTCTTTTATCTTCACTTAGAATAGCCACAAATTAAACAGTCATCAAATATTTTCCATCAAGGGTATTGTAGCCACAAAGGTTCCAAGTCTTGGAGAGCAAAGGGGCTTTATATAATTAGGGCTCTTCAGTCACTTTTATCTCACCCAATCCATTTTATCCACAAAACCTTGGAGAAAATACCCAGTCACAAGCCACAGCACAAGATGAAACATCTGTGCTGCTGTTTTCTGATAGGCCTCTGAGATATTATAGGTTTGGCCACTGACCTTTCACTACAATTTAAATTTTGTTTGAGGATATTAGGAGTATTTCTGCTTCTGAGTGGTCACTTGTGATTGGAGAGATTGCAGTCAGTGATGTGGGTGGTCCTTTCTTGTTAGAGGTATTTCTGGGCTGTCAGGAACCAACAATGCTAAGCCATTGCTGAACTCAATGTGCAGGAGTAGCCGTATTATTTCACTATGGCAATTTGTAGTGCACGTGGAGGGATTTTCTTCCGGTATTGGACTGTCAATTAACCCAGAGCATGCCAGTAAGGAAATATTTGTATGATGTTTTTAATAGGCCTGGTGTTACTTTGTGCAATACTTCATATGCATAAGGCATTGTTATCCTCTCCCACCGAAAGTTCTGCAAAGAATGGAAGAGCAGCTTGCATGCAGAGATGTGAAGAAAATCATACAGAGTGCTGTACCCAAATTCATTCAGATGGGGAAATTGCTCATATCTATTAGGGTATGGATATTCTGTTTATAAATTCTTATGGCTAGAGCAATGACTCCAAACTGCCTTGTGGTTATCTCAGGGGGATTTGACAGAGGGAGTTCTAGTACAGGAACCATTGTTTAGCTGATAAACAATCTTGGATTAAACACTTTCCTCATCACATCACTAATTCTATTTGCCAACTACAAAGTTATTTAAGGGTAGCAAGCTGCATGCAAAAAGTCCTTACAAAGCAGATAGGTTTAAAAATGGGCTGCTGTTATCAGCTGAAACTAGTGGGTTTTGGGCAAAGCTGGTTCTACATGTCACCAACTAGATCATCTTACATCATCATGGCCAAACTTTGAAAGTACTAATTTTTTCCAGGCACCTACAGACAGACGTGCCTGGAGTAATGCATGAATGGTCTCAGAGTCTGACTATATACCAAAAAATCTGGTAGTTGTATATACCACTAAGTTGTTACTTGGACATTGAGGGACTATATGCAGTAACATATACAGCTTCAATTCACTTGATCAAACAACTTCGAAGCCCAGAGAAAGCACCTGACTATGTGAATAATCCTTGTTGTGGGAGTCAGATATACACAACACACAACTCTGGCTGAGTGTGATTTTCCATCTTTAGCTCAATAAACAGAGCCGCAAATTGCCTTTTCTCTTGCAAGGCAGAGAGAAATTCTAACAAACCAGGAGAATAACACATGGATGTCACAAATAATAAGTATTACTAGTAGCCACAAAAATACTGAGATGTTCAAAGCTAAGCTTTTGAGGGTATTCTCTCCATGTGATCATTTGTTTCACAATGTTTCATTTTTTATAATTTTTGTTTCCTTCTGTTTCCAGAAGCACTGCTTTCCCATACAAAATTTGGAGTTCTCAGGTGAAGCATATTCAGTACCAGTTTACTTCTAAATTGTGACATACCAGTTCTTTGTTTTCTAAGCTTAGCTTCTAGCAAGATTTTAAAAATTAAACGAATTGAAATTCACTGAAAGGGCTTCCTAACAAAATCTCTTTCTTACTTATCTATATAAACTAATGGCATTTTTACAGTATTTTGAAATTACATTTTTCACCACTGGAAAACACAAAATTAGTCATTCTGAGAGTGGAGAGGTTACTTTGACTATGGCACCATCTACTGTGAATGAAAAGAAGTGCCTAGACTACAAGACCAAGATGAATTAATCAAGGAAGCACACCCTAATTTCTTCTTTCAGAGAGAATATTTCTATTTTCTCATCACCAAAAAGGCCTTAACATACATCCTTGAAAAATATTTTCTTAGCTTCTTATTACTGTTGACATTCATCAGAGTGCAATGATATAATGTAATAGGATCTTCCCAGTCTGTAAGATAACCAGTACAAATAAACAAAAAGTTGCTTGCACTGACTTTGCAAGCAATTCTTCATCTCACAGGCACTGAGGAGGAACAGGCCACTTCACTGTAACTGCCAGGAATGTTCTTAAGCTGTGCAAAAACCATTAAAATGTGAATGTGGAAAAAACCTCACATGAAGGCTGAGTTTACAAGACAGTTTTCTTGTTCTTGCCTTGCTAAATATTTCATTCTCCCTTTCTACAAGGAATACTCTTTATGCATTAACAAGTAAGCCATAAGAACTGTATTCCGTGATTTAAGCTGAAAATGTTTCTTTGTAAGATGCTAACAAATGGCAGCTGCTTTTTTACCTTGTTTTACCAAAACTTTGGTGCCCAAAAGTATCAGAGTTGAGATTCATAAATTTTTGCTACTAGCTAAAATGGAGTATTCAAACAGAGAACAACATTTGTGCCAAAAATACTAAATAAAAATCCTGAAAATTACTCCTAAATATTTTCTAAGTATGAGAGGGAACAGGAAAACAGGTAATATTTTCCCCCTGACTGTAAATATATGTATACAGAACTTGCTTAAAAAGGGAGTGATGAGCTACAAAATGCATGTAGACAACTAGGGGTTACAGCAAATTCAGAAGATGAAGACAGAGGTTAGTAAGTTTAAAAATGTTACAGAATAATAACAATTGATCACTTGTACCTCTGAGCAATGAAATGAAGACAAGGAATATTGTCTTAAGCCTGCTGGACATTCAGAAGAACAGAGTTGTCACGCTCACAGAGTCTGCTGATTAATGCTTGGCTTTAGTGCAGTGTAAGATTTATTGCATTTTGCCTAAAGTGGGTAATTGAATAATCCCTCTAAAAAGCAATACTTTTTCCATGAAGTTTATGAAGTTAATACACTCCAAATCTCTAGGCAGCGGAAAAGAAACAGCTACGCATCAGCCTGTGGAAATCATCAGACATAATTCCTAATGCACAAATGTCACTTCATGGAAGTTTGTTATTGCAATGTTTTACAGGAAAGAAGACATAAATTATTTTAAAATAGTGCCTATGTACACTCATCATGATTGGTTGTATGAACAATTATTCCTGATCTCACACCATTTTATATCACAGTAACTCCATTAAATCATTTAATATTATTCCAATTTTATATGAACTAAAATCAGATTGAAATGCAAAGACAGTCTGATTCAACATCTCCTTATTTTGTTAAGTCTTTCATGTAGTACTGGTGATATTTTCAACTGCTGGAAAATGAGAGCATCACATTCCTTATCTGAGGGTCAAGGGTTCAAGTCCTCATCCAGGTATGAGGCTTTTCAGAGTTCAGTTGATGGCTGGACATAATGATCTGCAAGGTCCCTCCCAACCTAGGTAATCATGATTTTATTATGAGTAATTTCCACATGTGCTACTTAGGTTCTTAATATCAACAGGAATATGGGTCAAAAGAAAGAAAATTCAGATTGATTGGTCCTGTGTTTTGGGCTGTGCTTTTTCATACTTAGACCAGATCAAAGGGGCATACCATAGTGACTATGTTCCCTAGGGCTGGATTTATAAGTGTATGAATGTTTAGGTAAGACTAAAAGACCAAAGATGTGGCACTAAGCTTATGAAAAAAGAAACTGGAAAAAAAATTTAAAGTCGAAATTGGACAATGGAGCAGTCCAGTTTGCCTCAGATAGTAGTAATATTAATGAAGGTGTCTGAGCTTGCAGAATCCTTCAAAACAATAGAAAGCAAGATGCGATTTCCTCAAATCCAATCATATAAATTCTATCAAAACCCTCAAGCTTGTGTACTTCAAAAGCACCTACCTGTAATTGCATCTCTGCACATTCTTATAAGGAGAAAGCACTGTCTACATTTTTTTTGAAGAGGAGAACAAGAAACTATCAAAGACCTAGCCTGTCACTAAGAATACTAGATAGAGGAAAGGCGAAAACCATACTGTTGAAGTAGCCTGTGGGCTCTTCTTAAGATCCTTAAAGATGGTCCCAACCAGAGGAAACGTTTCACTGCAGCCTTAGAGACTCCATCAGGAGTAATTTTTTAAGATATCTTACATGCTGCAACAGCACTCAGGCTACTTTTGAGATCTAATTAAAACAAAAATTGTGAACACATAAGTGATATCTGTCCAGTATTGAGAATCAGATGCTGGTATTTTAAGAATGATTATAGGAAGGACTATTACTACTATCATCATCCATCAAGGAGAATCAATTCCAAGTACCTTTTACTTGATAGAATGAGTAGTTATTTTTAGTAAACATGCAGTGGATATTGGTGATCAAGGTGCATTATCATGCCTCTGAAATGACTGAATTATACACCTCTTGTGCCTGATTTGAGGCCTGCTCTTCTAAGGATAGTGCTTGATCTCTTAGCCACACATGGTCAGAACAGTTCTGACAGAAGGGAACTCCAACTTGCAATTTTCAGGAGGTTTCACCTAGAACTGTTAGGGATTAAGCTCTTCTTTCTGAAAGTGCCCTTTAAGCTGGACTAGAATGGATGAGTGGTGTTCCTCAAGGATCAGTACTGGGACCAGTGCTATTTAACATCTTTGTAGGAGATAAGGACAGTAGGATTGAGTGCACCCTCAGCAAGTTTGCAGATGACACCAAACTGTGTGGTGCAGTTGATTCACCTGAAGGAAGGGATGCCATCCAGAGGGACCTTGACAGGCTTGAGAGGTGGGCCCAAGCCAACCTCATGAAGTTCAACAAGGCCAAGTGCAAGGTCCTGCACCTGGGTCGAAGCAATCCCAAGCACAGATACAGGCTGGGTGGAGAGTAGCTTGAGTGCAGCT
>VZTY01025206.1:284875-314836 GCA_013400935.1 Turnix velox | reverse complement strand
GAAGATGGTCAAAGGGCTGGAGCAACTGCCCTATGAAGACAGGCTGAACGAGTTGGGGTTGTTCAGCCTGGAGAAGGCTCAGGGGGGACCTTATAGTAACTTATCAGTACCTGAGGGGCTCCTACAGAAAGGCAGGGGAAGGACTTCTTAATATTATATCGGATGGGAGGACCAGAAACAATGGATGTAAATTGGAAGGGGGTAGATTTAGACTTGACATAAGAAAGAAATTTTTTACAGTGAGGGTGGTGAAGCACTGGAACAGGTTGCCAAGAGAGGTTGTGGATGCCCTTTCTCTGAAGGTGTTCAAGACCAGGCTGGACAAGGCACTGAGCAGCCTGATCTAGTGGGAGGTGTCCCTGCCTATGGCAGGGGGGTTGGAACTCGATGATCTTTAAGGTCCCTTCCAACCCAAACTATTCTATGATTCTATATTATAATCTGTCAAAATGCCAGCTCACTGCCTATAGAGAATGTGCACTGACATGGAGAGGTCAGCCACTCTTGAGGACCCATGTCATGATCATTTTAATATTAAGTCCTATAACAAAGGCAGAGGAGTACTTCAATCTTCTGTTTCAACAGAAATTTTGAACTCTGAATTACCTGCATTTCCTCCATAGCCCCTAGGTAATATTACATATCTGTAATGCAAAATTATTAACTCTAATCCAGTCATGCCCGTAACAGTTCAAAATATGGTTCCAAGTATCATATCCAATAGTTTGGCTGGAAGCTTACAAATCCATAAATGTCACTAAAAGACAAATTTGATCCTGGTGTTAGTTGATGCGATTTGGCAAAAGCCAATGCAGTCACAAAAGATCTGACAGGTAAGCATTTCTCAGATGGTTGGAAGCTTCACATGACTGTACAGCAGATCCTATCTAAACCTAGTTAGTGCCAAAAGAACTAAATTACAAAGTTACAGAGGTTCACTTGTGAAGCATCCTTTTTTATTTTTTAAATTATAAGATACAAAAATATAACAAAGCCAAATTCCATAAAAGGAAACTTAAAGTGTAATTTGGAACAACTTAATAAGACACAACAAAACAAAACAAAGGCAATAAACAGAAAAGAAAAAAAAAAACCCAGTGAAAAAGTCCATTCACAGAAAACTGATTTATCTACTTCAGCTTTCTAAACTGCCCTCATTTATGGTCTCATACAATTCAATAATCCCACATGGCCATACAAATAGCTGGACATTGCACCACAGTCAAAAAGTCAAAGGATTTAAGCTGTACTGGAGGCAGATAAATTAAATCCAAAGAGGAGGAACAACGCTCTTCAACTAAACCTACTGATTTAATCCAAAATCAGTGGCTCTGGCCTTTACCCCAATGGGTCTGTATAATACATAGAGAGATACCCTTGCTTAAATAAGGACATTGTGCATCTCCCAGTTCTCATACCTTCTCTGAGTCACACTGGCCACTCTCTAGAGTTCCACTTTGACTCAGCTCCTTGGTGAATGTAAAGCTCCACACCTAGCCACAACAAATTAGAACTTGGACTCCAGTTTTCCACATAGTTTTTCAATCTACATTTTTCATTTGACCATGATAACAAAATGGCCTTTTTGCTGGGGTGTGCATCTTACACTTTCAATAATATCCTCAGCAGGATAATGGGATTCCTTTTACAGCAATGAAATTATTCTCAGGCTGGATTGAAGTAATACAATACATTTCAGAAAATCTTCCCTGAATTAATACCCATAGGACTATTAGTATAGTCCTTTTGACATAATAAATCTTGTGCACTTCATGTTACATAGCTTTACTAGAAACACCAATGGAAGCACCAGAATTCTCTATTCATGTTTTTAACTTGCACTTTGAATCCAGTAATCTCAGTTAGGCATGAAGTAAAATACAAGCCTCCAATAGATTTTTGGGGCACTGTCTACTACTTAGGACAGATAAAACACATTTTTAAAATATTATATAGACATTTAAAATTTAAAAACAGTTCTCACAACATATACAGTAAGAAAACGCAAGAAAGGAGGGCAAATTTTTGGTATTGATGTAATTTTTGGTACTGATTGTACTTAGAAAGAATTTTACTTCCATCCTACTTTTAGCATTATATGACCTTGGTATTTTTGTGCAAAGAAAACGACCAGATGGGACATTCTTTCAATGCCCCTTAGGGAGCAAAAGCATTAGGTTTGTCTCTTGTTAAGGGTAGGTCTATAGCATGAGATGGCTATAATAAACATGGGAAAAATCAGCTGAAGTTACTCAATCTCAAGAGCAAGCAAGAACTATGGGCTGCCAGTGAAGCGACCCCTAGTGTAAAATACTGATTACTTTAGTAATTTTGTTAAGACTTTAGAAATCTTACTCATGTTAGTTAGTCTGAAACATGGCAAACAGTGACTTGTGTATCCACACAAAGCCTGTTGCATTTTCTCACTCAATGGAAGAATTGCTTGGGTAAAGTACTGTGCCATACTCTTCACAAAAAGCAGGGAGTTAGACCTGAATGAATGATCAATATTTGTGATGCCAAGGTTGTGTTCTTCATTAAACAACCAAAATGCATTCTTTGGTGTATAGTTTAAGAGTCTGTGGTAACAGATTCCCTTAATTCTAAGTTTTGTCCCAGATAGCATGGCACACACTAGAAGAAAAAAAATGGAGAAGATAAGACCATGCCCTGTAAGCAAATTACAGTGGAGGCCCAGGGGGACTATACAATAAAAGATGATGGAAGTTTGGAATGGCTCAAATATTTGGAGGGGAGAAGAGGGGGACTGAAAACTGGGAGTAATATGAAATAGCAACTCTTGCCAAAATATTTATGTGTCTCTGGCCTAGGCAGGTTAGATCTTGAGATGAGAATCTGTTTGTAACAGGGGCAGCTAATAAAAAGTCAAATTTATGGCTTTCTCATCGTAAATGCTGCCCCAGATGTTCAACCACAAAGTACATAGGTTAACTGTCTGACCAAATGCAAGGATGAACATCAATAAAACAACATCAGGGTATCCTTTTACCAGTAGAGACAGAATATTTGAATAAAGAGCAAACAGTATATGGTATCTCAAGTGGCTCCTTAAAACTCCTGCCATAAAATTATTGAGGATGTTAATACAAGAATCACAATATGAAGACTGAAGACCATATTTTTCACACTTCTCCTTTACAAGCAGGGAACCAAAGCAATTCTGAACAGGACTGCTACTTCTCCCTAGTAGGTTTTGAGAAGTTCATATATTAAGATAAAACCCCAGGAGGATGAAACAGAATCATACTGGCCTTTTAATCAATTGGATATTATTTCACATGGACTTTGATGAATCCTCCAGCACTAACCTACTTTCTGGGTTTCTGCACAAAGAATAACATTGGAATTACTGCATCCATGTGACACATCATGAAATACTCCATTACAATCCTTTGCTTAATCCATCAGCTGCTTCTGAGGTGGGCATTGTGCATTATTTACAAATCTGATCAATCAAAATGTGTCCTTTATATTCTACAGCCTAGAGCATACAGAGTGATAGCAGTTGAAATAAAAGATTTCCCCTGAAATTTGCTGAGTATGTCCAAAAAGCTACAGTATCTCTTTAAAATGCCGCTGTCAGTTGCAAATAAGTTTTCTGCTATTATTCAATAATATTAAGCATAGATGCTAATCCTCATGATAAAACGGCAAAAAACTTTCAATCAGTAAAGGCAAAGCAACTCTGCAAATGATGGAAGACTAGAATAGATTTGTGAATATTTATGTGGTCCTCATATTTGTCTTTTTTCAGCAGACAGTTTTCAGGGTTTTATTTTTTGTTTGTCTTTTTCAGTGTCAAGGCTAAGAATGACTTCATTACATTCTAGACAAAACGTTAGAGAATTTTTGCTGTTGAATTTTCAAAGATCATTCACAATACACAGATCAAGTACATCCTGCCTCCTAAACTGTCTTGGTGTCTTTATCTGGCAACATAGTAAGAAAGGAACATGACTCTGTAATCCATGTAGGTGACCTTAGGAGTATATCTGAGGGGGAAACAGCTTTGCAAAGCACATAAATGTTGCAATTTTTAGTTCTGCTTTGCAACAGAGACAAATAAAAGTATTTACCACTTTCTGAAAAGCTTGAAATGAACAGATTTAAAAGAATTAAACTTGTCTAAAATTTCTCAAAGCTGAGTTATAAAACCAAATTATGTAGGAGGGTGGGTAAGGTTGAAAGGCAGGAATTGATTATTTATTTAAATTTGGTTTGTTAGTTTGATTTTTCCCATGAACACAGAACCACAAGCTACTCCCATCAGTAATTTGTGTCTCAACTACTTTCCCCCATTCATCCCCTGTCCCACATTTCAGAGTTTACACATGCATGGATTCAAGACATGTTAATATAGTTTCTGGATTTCAAGCACAGATTATGTATATATATAACTAATGAGTATTTTTTCTATAGAATGATTGCACTGGAGCAAGGGAAACTTGGAAAGTGTAAAATAGATCACTTTTGCATCTAATGCAAGGTGCAATTTTAACGCCACTTTCTAGACAGTCTTTTAAATATCTATAACTTAGCATAGAAAGTGTTGTTATATTTTTCCACTTTGGTGTGGATAATTTTTTCTTCATTGATACTGTGTAAGTTTTCATGGAAAGAAAAAAATGACATAATTATATGAAATAATTATATCCTATGGCATTCTGTGGTAGTGCTGTGGGGCCCTATCTTCTCCACTGTTTCTGACATTACATTCTAGGATTATTTTATCAAAATTTCAGTTGCTAACATTCAGTCTTATAACTGTTCACATGCATGTTGTATCCTTCATCAGTTGTATTTTACAGTGGTCTTGTTACCCAAAAAAAGGAATGCAAAAAAAATTTAGCATGGGAAGCTTGACTAATCGTTCCCTCCCCGCTGCTTTCCTACTGGTGCTCAACACATGACAAAATCATCTCAAGTCATTCCAAAGTAGTAGCAGATAGGAAAACAAGGTATTTAAAGATTTATCATTCTCTTGAGATATTCTCTCAAATTTTGGAGTTGAGTCACTCAAGAGCCACATGATGTCATTTACTTAGGTACTTCTTTTATCTTGCTTTCACACATGAAGCTGACCTGTCAAGACACTTTCTCTGTTTTCTCTCGTATCTAGTAGTGGGGTTCAGTGCTTCACATAAACAGGTTGTGGATAGAAGCTCAGCATTCTGCAACAATATAAAAAGTAGCAACACTGTACTTCACATTTCTTATCAGTGAATGAATGTGCTAACATGGAACTTGGACCCTTTGTTCTCCACAGTCGGCATAATCTTTAATTGTTCTTCTCCACCTTGCCAACACTTCCTTTGTCCCTATTTCTGCTGGTGTCAGAGGCAGATGCATTGTCAAAAGCTAAATTTTCAGAGGGAAAAGAGGCTTTCCGGGATTTAGGGATTTAGTGAAGATTCCAGATCTTCATTTCTGGAATCAAGTATTTTTATTATCATTATATTTCACAAAAAAAAGTATGGGAGAAAGTGGGTTTATAAAAGGTTAAGCCTACAAAGAAGCTGAGAAAAACTAACCTTGTGTAAAGGGTTATACAGTAGGAACTCGGTACTCCATGATACTGGATTCACTCAAAGATTTCTTTTTTCATTGAGTTACAGTTTCAGCCTCTCCTTCAAACAGTACTGCTGTGCCTGTCTTCCATAGCCTGTGTTTATGTATCAAAACTAACATTTCTTCAGTGAAGAGTACTGCTCTTCATTATATTATTTGTAACAACAGAGCTGCTAGGCTAATGTAAATTTAGTCCAAATTTCACTTCCTTTCACATTCCATTTTTGATGAAATGAAGCAGACGAGAAAAATGCAGAAACTTCAATGGGAATAATCTCATGCAGATGGAGGAAACCCAGATGCACTTAGTAGAGCACCTCTTTGTCAGTCAAAGGAGTCCAAAGGACAGATGTGTTGTTTGTTAATCAGTCAGAAAACCCTTGTGATTATGAACTCCTAGATCTTGAAAAGGCCAGCCAACTGAAAAAGATATGTTGCACTCCAGCACTCATAGTATTCCAGCACTCATAGTATTCCATCTGGGAGAACAAGAGGATTCCTTGGCCAGAAGTAAGTAAGAACAATGTAAATAAGGTTATTATACATAAAAACCAGAGTGCATGCCCTGGAGTATGGGGAAATTTCAGTACTATGAATCAGCTAAGAAGATCTGGCAAAGTTAATTGTCCTGGCTTACAAATTTAACAAGAAGACCAGTGCAAACATTTCTTTAAGACACCTAAAGAAACACAGAGGTAGATTCAAGGTAATGAATGAAATTTGTTCTCCACAGTCGGCATAGCCATTAGTAAAGAACCTGAAAGCAGCAGACTGTGACCCTCAGAGAGTATCCTCCGAATTGTACAGAGCCTAAGAGTGGAGGAAAAGCAGAGTATCCAATGAGAACTAACATAAATAAAGGCATAAAGTCATATGGAATATAGATAGAGTTCATAGTGTACTGGATTTTTTACATAGGAGAAAATAATTGCCTCCTTTTTATATAATTCATGTGATACCTCAGATTAGTAAATCTGGCTGCATTTAATGAACATCATAATTTTTAAAAAAAATCTTATTATTATTAATTATTTGTATTACTTAGGACACAAGCCAAAATCAGGGACTCCAATTGCTAAACAAACAAGTAGCCCTCTACGTCACCAGTACTTCTGTGGACCTCATGACCAAGTAGAAATACCTGAGGGAGAAGAACAATTTTTAACTGCTTTACTTACTCTAAACATGAAAGACAACTTAGAAGAAAGCACAAGATGGTTGTTTAGAAATCTATGTAACAAAGGAAGATGTTCTCATGGGGAAATCAGTTGAGAAGAAGCAGAAGAGCAGCAGAGCCCAGACACTGCAGGCCTTCTGGGCTGCAAGCTCATCTCCAGCTTTTCATCCCCCAGTGCCCCCAAACGCTTTTCTGCAGGGCTGCTCTGTACTGCATCACTCCCCAGTCTGTAATGGTAATGTGGATTATCCCAGCCCAACTGCAGCACTGACCTTTTTGTCAGTGTCAATTTTTCCATACACCTTTGAGGGAACTTTCAGAAGTGCTGACCACTTCTGCCCTGAAAACCAGGCTTTTAAAAAGAGTTATGGGTTTCCAATCAGATAAAATAGAATTTAAAGTGTCTACTACCACTTTTGGGGTCTTAGCTGAAGGAAATTCTGTTTCCAGATCCCTTTGAGTTTCCTGTCTTCTCATAACTTAATTATGCAGCAAATGAAGGCCCCAAACGGTGAAAAAACAGCAAACAAAGGAAGATCATAGAAATATTCAGACTATGCAACAGAGATGTTCAGAGTTGGTAGTTTTCCTTTGCAACAACTCTTGTGCAAACATTTTGCTCAATTTCACATCTGTGGGAGTTTTCATCCCCCAAATCTAATTTTCAGGTACAAACTCACAAATACCTTCATCCTCATAACAAACCTACCCAGTTACATCTCATCTAAATTTTTCATGGTGCTGAGTTCAACAAAAGCTGGATTTAGCACCACTACTTGGACAAGAAATATTAATAGGTAAGTAGTAGAGTCTTTTTTTTTTCATCTGCAGTAAGAGAAGCATGGAATTTAGTGCCCTGTGACACTTTCCATTACAATAACTTGAATAAAAGATAACCTGAATATTAGCTCTAGCAATTCTGGCACACAAACCAAGTCTTTTGAAAGGCAGAAAAAAAAACCCTGTTTACATCAATGTCTTCTGTGTTGTACCAAATGAACAGTAACAGTGAAATACAACACAATGTTCAAAACGAACAAATTCTAGTTTCTAGATAATATATATCAAAACAGATTTATTCACAATATCCGCCTATTGTATTGTGCCATGTTAGACAGTTTTTCTTGCAGCACAAGATATTCAAATACTTGAATAAATTCAAAGGTTATAGGTGCTAGCATTCAGTTTTTAAGTATAATATACTGTGCTGAAGCTAAGGGTTTAGCATTTTCACTTAAAAACAACGTTGTATCACACTTGTGATCCAACCAAAGTAATGAATTACTAAAGCAATCAGAACTACGAGTAGCTTGCTCTTTCAAAATTATCTTTAAATATGGTGCAGGGCAGGAAAAAAAAAAAAACAAAAAAAAAGATTAAAAGTTTTCTACTATCAGTGTGAAATTGAAAGGTCCTGTTCCTTTGCTAGAGCTGCTGTACAAGAACTTATTTTTGAAAGTATGCACATTACAGAAAACAGTGTTTCATGACAAGTGACACTGCTGAAAGACTTGGTTTACTCACATTCGAACACATCTCTGAAGCTATAGCTCTCACACTATATTGTGTTTCTTTCAACAGAGACTTTGATAATGTCATGCTTCCTCGCTGAAGTTTGCACTGCCCTAGGCTGATTTGGAAGGCCATCTGGAAATTGCAATTGATTAATTAGCTGTGAGCCCATGATCTGAAGAGGGCAGATGGAAGGCAGTACTTCATTGCAACCTGCCCTGTAAGAACTACTGCTCCAATACTCAGTCAGCATCAGGGTCCCAATCCCTTTCTGGGAAGACTTTAGATTCAGGTAAGCCTGCCACAGTAATTTTCTTTCCTTGGGTGATTTTTCTCCAGCTCTTTTCACTGGAGTTACAAATGCTGACAGAGATTCTCAGCAGAAGTCCTGCTTTGTAATCCACAGAACTTAGATGGAGGCAGGAAAAATACATCCTTTCTAGACATCTCCCCAAATGGAAAAGCTGTGGTATTATAAACCAACATTTTGTCTAACAGAAGAAAAGGTATTTGAGAATTGTCCTGGTCCCATATTCACCTGCACACTTCACCCATACATTGGTATTTTCTGAATAGAGATACAGAAGCCCTTTACCAATGTCCTAGTGTTTTTGGTATAATAACATACATACTTAGAAGCGGTATTACACTTGGAAGTACAGGAAATCTATTCAGCTGGATATCCCCACTGAGCCTCCCACTTGCCCTCTCTCTATACACTCTAAGCAGGAAAGACAAAGTGAAATGTATGTTTTCTGAAAAAAGAGACTTCCTCTCTAATGTTCTGGATTGCTGCCCTTCTGGTCTGGTCAGCTTAAGTTTATAAAGTCAGGACAGCTAGCTGGCCGATCCCTTTGGTCTAACAGCTTTGTGAATATGTTAATTAAAAAAAGTCAGGAAGTATGGAGAACTGGAGAAAAAAAAAAACAGTCAATTTTTCAGTCCAGTTTAGGAAGTGAGTAGATCTGAAGACTAACAAAGACTTGACAGAAATGGTATAGTGTTATTGTTCTTGATAAGGTAACTACATTTTGGAGTTCAAGTTGTGAACCAGCAGGTCTTACTCAATCACAGAGTAGTATCTGATACAAGCACTACAGCAAAGTGAGAGAGGCAGAAGTTATCTACTCCATTTTGAGTTATAGCTAGGCATGAACTACAAGCACTTCTTGATTTCTTACTAGATGCAATACAACATTGTCATATATATCCCAATGAAGGAAGTCCAAGTTATAATATAAAGCACATTTATTAGAAAAGCAAATTATTCTTTCATTCTCTCATTATTTTGACAGCTACTTTTACTTGAAAATTAAAACACGTAAACAAAGGGATATCATCTCGGCTAAGTGGCATTTTCTAAACAAACAGTGTCATACTATACCAGCTTAAAACTTTACAGCTGTAGCATTATGTATGCATGAGCATCATTGAAAACTGCACTTTCACAGGTTTTATAAGAAACCTGGTTCTAACTAAAGACTTAAGATTAATTCAAGATCAACAACATCAAATGCTTGACAGAAGAAGGCAAGTAAGAGAGAGATGCAGAATTATAGCATATTTGCAATTAATTGTGTTATAGAATTTAAGACAGAAGTTCTTCAATAAACACATTTACATATATTTCATCAAACTTGGATTAAAATTATATTTTGGTCCTTCTTAGAATGTAAGGCTCAGTATTTGTTCATCAAACCCTTTTTCTTACTTTAAATTACTCAAGAGCACATGTTTAGACAAAATGAACTCCTGACTAGAGACAGAAAACACTACCCAAAGCCCACTCAAAAAAAGAAAGAAATCTAAAAAACAGAGCCAACTTCAGCTTATTTTATTCTGTCATACTTGCTGACATCACAGAATCACAGAACGTGCTGACTTGGAAGAGACCTTCAAAGGTCACCTAGTCCAACCCCACTGCAATGAGCAGGGACATCATCCTTGCCATTTTCACCTTGTCACACGGCCCACTGACCAGCTATTTTAAACCAAACTGCAAGCATTCCAGGAGTGGCCCAAAGGAAAGAAATTCCAGTACATCCAGTTTGCAAAATCTTTACAGCTCATTAATGCTTTCCAAGTAGATAAGTCTGAATCTCTTCACTTTTTTCACCCAATAGGAAAAATGTCATAGGGAATGAAACGGGAGTCCAGACATTGAAGCCCTTCAGCTCTTCACTTGTCCATAACAAGGGTAGAAGTTGAAGACCCCTGACACTAGTTAACAGTAATATACATGTACACATGATCTTTTTTACTATTACCTCCTATTCTTCTTTCCTCTTTTTTTCTTTTGTAGACTATCTCAGTGCCCATGTCTTGACATATTGAACTTCACGGGTTAGGCAGCTTTTGATTTGTGAGGAGAGTTACAATAGTTAATTACAGAGCTCAGCCTTCTGTGACTCAAACATTTTGCATTTATAGGCTCTTGATAAAGTCCAGAGCAAGAGGCTAACCCATATTTAATTTGTCCAACACGTTTCTGGTTAAAGTTCCATCAAATGGGTGACTGGAATCCCTCCAATTCAGCTGGAAAAGTCACTTTGAAGGAGGTGTTTATTAGCAACATTCGCCTCGGTCACAACAGGAGGCCCCGAGGGCCTGGGGAAAATCAGCGTTTGCCTATAATCGTCAAAACCAGCTATTCCCCATAGAAAAAAGTGTCAATAATAGGTTAGATATTATTATTTGGAATTGATTTTTTACAGCAGGCATAAAATTAAAGAAAATTAGGCCATTTCTTTAGGCGGCAAAGGTCTGTGCTTTGAAATGCCCTGCAGCCTGACCCAGCCCCAGGGAGGCTGAAGCGGGGCGGGCCTCCCAGCCAGCACCCCACAGCTGCTCCACATCCAGCCTGATTAAAAAGCTGAAGGCCCACAGCACTTAGCGCAATTAAATCAACAGCCTCTACTTCTTTCCTCCAGCCTGACAGGGGGAAAAAAAGGCGCAAAATGCAGATGCATTTGCTTTCTTCTACCTGCATGTTTGCTAGAGTGATTTTGGTGAGTGATTAATCTTCTCTGTGGCCCAGCATCCACATGAAAATTTAACGTGCATGTGGTTTCGACTGAAAAAGTCTCTAGCCAGAATATCATTAGTACGCAGTATTTTCACTGATATGTTCAGAAGTTAATTCTGAGGGATTTCCGTGTTTAATTGAGAAACGTTTTCAGCAGTGTTATAAAGGAATTTGTTGGGCGACAAATATTTCTCTTTTCTTGCAAATAGCCACTGTAGAATGTCACTGCAGAGACAGCCACAAACTCCTTCAGCAGGAAGAGTATTGTTAGACTGCTTCATCTTGAAGAAAAGACGCCCTGTAGTCTTTACTTTATGTTACCCTTGAGGTCTTTTACAGCATTTTACTGTCCTAAACACAGAGACAGCTTAGTTAAGAGTGTCTTGCTGTGTTGCTATTGTAAATGTAATAAAATCATTCTTTGCTGAACACAGCAAAGACTATCCTTAAAAATCTGTGGAACAAGCATGACCTTACTGAATAGTTGCATTAAGGAAAAATGAGAATACATTCTCTCTTTAGTGTCCCAGCAGGCGGGGTAACCCAAAGTGCCTCTTATTCAAGCCAGCAGTTAGTAGCCTTTCCTAGTTATTTCACCATCCCTAGAAAATTTAATGGATCCTGTTCTCAAAAGCATCAATTTTTTAAATGTCTTATGGAACTTAAGCTCCTCATTAACAAACACCTCTAAAATTTAGCCTAAGCTTAAGTCCTGCAATGCTATAGGCACTTGGGACTCGAAGTCTCAGAGAAACTCACAACTTCTTTCTGAAAAGACTAGCTCATAAATCACTAAACATTTTGTCCAAAGCAAAAGCTACATTTTTGCCATGTCCTAATCAGGTACAAATACACTAGTCTAACTGGACTTACTTCCAGCAATACTAGGTCTAAGTTTCACCAAGCCTATATAAGACCTTAGATGTATAAAATTTATTTTCAGTCCTATCAATTTCTTTGGAAGTAGATGAGTGGATTTTATTCCTTTATTTTCCATCTTTATGATTTTTGCCTTGTTCATATTCTACTTTCCCATTTTTCCCTTTTGTCAGTGTTCCTGTCTCCAGTGCTTCTTAATTTCCCCTTTTTTCATGAGACTTCAAAAAACAATTTTTAAGCATGTTAAAACAAGGAAAGCAGGGCTAAGTCTAATGATGAACATAGTATTCTGAAAGAAACTAGACTGTATCTATGAAAGGTTGCAAGTGACTTTTATTTTGCTTTTAACAAAGAAACTTTTCTGCTTTACCAGTCTCAAAAGTCCCTCTGGCTCTGAAGGTGGCAACCATAGTGCTCTAAACAGAGAAATGATAAAGTTCATGACCATAGTGAAGAATAAAATTATAATATTTATTCTGTCATCAAAGCGAAATAGCCACAATATGTCTTCTAAACCAGTTATCACAATGCCTTTTTCTCAAGGGAATTGAAACATTTGGATACAGGTGATGTTTAATTTGATATTAATAGAAGATCATATTAATGATATAGGTCCATGAGCACCACATGCCAGTGTGATGTTCTTGAACTTTGACAGTCCTGCACCAGCCCATCATCCTTTGCCCTGAGCTTTTGCACAGGAGGTGACTGGATCCAACCAAGAGTGAAGGAAAGCTGAGAACTCTAGTTTCATGTATGTTTGGGAGATCCAGCAATAAGAATGCTAATACAAAGTCCTTGTCATTCAGCACTATTTTACAGACTTGAATATGGCCTATCTTCTCACACTAAGCTTGCAAAAGGAATAAGGGTGTCCTGGGCTTTCTCTGCTATTGAGTTGTAAACTATTGTTAAATACTTGCAGCAACTGTGCTCTTATTCAGTAGTGGATACTGTTCTCAGCCTGCTGATACCTTACATACATCTCGTATTCACCCTGCTCTTCTTTAAGCTGTCGTTGAACTACGAATCTCAGAGTCTGAGACCTTGGTAAATTTTCTTCTCTGAAAGAGTTATGCAAACTTTGAGAGAACCCTGGTAGAAACAAACATGTGACCTCAGTGTTACAATAGTCACCTGCAATGAGAGCTGGAAGTAAAAAAAAAGCTAGTTTCACTATTATGATACAAGTATCCTTCTCCTATCACACACAGAAAGTGAGATAAAACTTGTCCCAACCTGTTCCCTAGCTAGTCATTACCAGCACACATGCTCTATGTTACAGAAAAAGAGATAGTCCATACAGAACCATGATTTGATTTACAACATCAGATAACAAAATTTTAAATAGTTACTGGAGATTATTTTTGCCATGGCCTTGCGCAATGTCCACAAAACAAACATCTGGTCTATTAAGTTATGGAAACATTGTGCAAACCATATGGTAAGGACTGATGAAGAAAGAGACTGGTTAAATCTACAGACCTAAATAACTTTGCCAGAGCTGGTGGTCTGATTATGGTAATGCTCATTACCAAGCAGGGATAATTTAATTAGAAATGTGTGATGTTATATGGGTCCAACCATATCCAGTCTGAAACCTAACATTCCACATGAAAGGCTGAACTTCATTAGGTGCAGCTAGAACCCGTCACGGTGTGGAATTGTCTAAGTTTCCATGTCTCTTTTTAAAAATAATACCAATTCAAACAGATTCAAACATATTTTGCCATTCCTAGGAAAAGAAGCTGCAAGGTTTCTACCTGATATTACAATGTCCAACTGACAAATCTTTAAAAATATATTTTGTTTTCACTAATATCTTTGAAGTACTGATTTTAGCCACTTTCCCACTTAAGTATCTCTAAATAAGATACAAATATTTCTTCAAGTAAGATAGCAATCAAGCTAGTTATATTACAATAGTTTGGAATATTTTGGCTATTTAAATTTGTGCTGAAGGAGATCAACCAGTAATAACTTTTATTATATAAAATCAGTATCTTCAGATAGCATCAAAAATGTTATTATATTATCAATACCAACATTAAGGCACACTTTCTCAGGTTTTCAGTTTGATTTAATAAGCAGGATTATTTTATTTTGGATTTTTTTAAAATAGAGCAGGTAGCAGTGCTGGCTTCTGGTATTAATTATAGATGGAAACAGAAAACCTGAAGCAAACCTGCTAGCATTTTAAGAATCCAGCTATTGCAAATTCATCTGGAATTCATTGGGCTACCCCTGGCTGTAATGAATTCATGCTGTATTAGCAGTAATATCACATGCACACTAAAAGATGTTCTACTGAGATCAGCTTTAATTGACTCAAAGGATTAGTTTAAGATCCATTTTTTTTAGCTGTATTTTTAACATGGCTTTCTACTGAAGCACAGCTTCCCACAAGACAGAAAGACATCAGAAGAGAATTGTGCATTTAAAAAATCTACAAAAACTGACACTTTTGCCTCCTGTTCTATGGAACACAAAATATTCAACTGTACACAAGAGAATAAATGCAGACTCAAGAAAGGTATTAAGATGCATCTAACCTAAAATGACACATGTAATTTAAGTGAAAAAAAGTATCCAAACACTTTTGTTTGTAAAGCAGTACTGGACAGCATCATCTGCCCATTTCTAGTTTGTCAGGCACGCTAAATAAAGAACAAAAACAACATGCAGCAGATTGGTACCAATTGCATGACTGGGATATGGTAAGTAATGAAGAACCAACAGATTAGATACTTTATGATGGAAAGATGTTCTTACCCTTCTGATTTGTCATGTTAACAATACTAGAAATGCCAACATGACCAGTGTTACCATTTTTCAACATCAGTCCTGTTCACTAGTAAGTTTATATTTCCTCCTGATACTTCCTATGATCAATCAGTGCTCCTAAGACTGATGAGAAAAAAACAGGTCATCTGCATCTTCTGGACCACCATCAATGAAGAAATAAAGAAGTAAAAGTAAAGAATTAGTAAGCTCATTCCTTCTCATGTTTTTATGCCAACCTCAGGAAAGTCATGACTCAAGGCTATGCCAAGGGAACAGCGAAATACAACCTCAGACAAGGAAATAAAAGTATCTAAAAGTGGTCATGTCTCCCAACCAGCCAACAGCCAATGAACTGAGTATGCAAGTACACAGTTAGAAGCATATGACTAAGAAATTTGCTGTGCATCTCTGTTTCCCCCATACTTGGACAATAGCTTGTCTGTTTAACTATTTTTCTTAAAGAAAATTACTGCAAGGAAGTGCAGAAAAAAAAAAAAAGAAAAAGAAAAAAAAAAGATAAATAGAGGCTGCCTGGTTCTGACAACTCTATTTTTTTCCGATCATACATTCCACCTCTGTACTGCAAACCTAAGAAGCAATCAACATTTCTTAAGTCAAACAACTGCTTTTTCTCATCTTTTTAATTCAGATTATCTTCCTCCCTGTTGCTTTCATGCAGTAGAAAACAGGAAGATTATATTAATGTTCTAAATGCAGAAAAAAGTTGAATGAGATTTGTAACTTAGCAGATCTTGGTAAAATTATTTCCAAGCCATGTCCTGCAGATTTCTAGAATCCTCTTCAATTCTGTATGTCCTATGTGGTAATGTTATATTTGTGCAGATTTTTTAACCAGCTTTCAAACTCAAAAAACATAAACAGGTAATCTGAGCATACAAAACATCTGGCCTACCTGCAAAACAATACTGAAACTGAAATGGACAGAAACAGGACAAACGAGGAAATACGCACAGTCAGCAGAACAGGCAAATGCAATCCCAGGCTTGTCTCTGCTCTCTTAAGAAAAAGAACAGCAGAAAATAGCAGAAAATTTTTTTTTTTTCTTTTTTTTTTTTCAAAATTAGTTATCTGATGGAGTCAATGCTTCATATCAATCTGGTTTTTACTTGCAGTCAAATAACAAAGTATTGGCACTTCTCAGTGACTGACTCAATAAATATTCATAACTGTCCTTCTGCTGTGTTCTGAATTCATGGATTCAGTGCACGACCAGGAAGTTCCACTCCCCCGGTGTCATCATTATGAAAATGCTTGCACTTAAGTGAAGTATCACAGCAACAAATGGTGTGGCTCTGCACTAATCATCTACTACATTCTGTGTATAGGAATCTGCAAAATAGCTCAACAGGGAGGTCTGCCAGGCATCCCTTAGGACAGTCTTTGTGTAAATAGGGGTACTTTGGAAGTTACTTATGGACAATCTGGTTTTTATTCTGAGTTTTAAAAAGCCAATTAGAGCTAATGGGAATTCAAACAATTCTAATCCAGATTTGTTTGATATGGTTACCATTATAATTCAGTTTTTCATAGCAAACAGAAAAATGTACATTAAAAGTGACTCAACAGTGAAACAATCTCACTTGCTGGAATTCAATTTTCTTACAGTAAATGGATCCCTTGTGTAAGAGCTGTGAAAGCACTGGGGATTAATTAAACAGCGTAAGAAAGATATGCTGAACATATGGACAGAGCAGAACTACAGAGCTTGCTACATTTACTAAACAAATCATTCACACAGGGAAAGACCTACTTTGTGGAGCATGCTGCCTCATAGCACGTGTGAAAAAGTGCCTTCCTCAACAGCACACACCCAACAGCAAGGAAACAGCAACAGTCTCCCTTTGAAGACAAATACACATATTCAGGAGATTCCATGAACTAGAAGGGGCAGAAATTATGTAGCAGCCATAAACCAAATGATATAATTAGGTTCCAAACAGTGAAGCACTTAGATCACAAGAGAAGGGCTACGCTGCACAGGAGAGAGATGTGAAGAGACCCTTGAACTGAGTCTGACTCACTTCTGTGCATCAGCAAAAAGTCATGCCTTACTGGTACCTCCAAACACCAGCTGCAACTGGATCCAGAACAGATACCCAAGTCTGTGTTATGCGAGGAAAAGAGGTCATGCATACTGTGGGCAGCTAGGATGGGGCTAGGAACAGGATGTGTGTAACATCATCAGGAAGTGTGACTGGTACAAGTTTAGTGGTGAACTGGAACCACCAAGCACTACACATACTTTGCACTTCACAGACTTGTAATTCATCCAATAAATTCCTTTCAAAAGATACACGTCAAAAAGTGTGCTTTAATTAACTCTATTTATATCAAAAGTTAGGAATACCTTAAGCAGAACTTCCTGCAGAACAAGATTACTCCTTTCATTCTGGTCAATGTGTCTGGATAAATCCAGACATTTGTACAGACCTTTGTATGAGAACTTAGTATTCTTCTGATCTCCCCATTCGCTCTTTGATAAAGTACCTCCTGAGAGACAAAACTTGCTGTGACTTTTCAAAGACACTTAAGAACAGACTCAGACTATTGATTATGTCTGTGCACTATAATACTGTGTTTTGCTTCTAATTCTGCTTGAGTAAGAATCACAGACTTTAATTGAGTGACTTCTGTTTTAATAGCATCAATGCTCCCTATAGGGTACTAGAAATACCAGCATCATAGCATTTAATAGACAGCTCCAATCTTCCTCAAACATGCAGAGAATTAATGGGCTTTTACAACTGTCAGTTATAACTATTTCTATCAAATGCAGACCCAAAATACTGCTAATCATGATTTAACTAAAAAACTTTAGTCTTCAGTCAGTAATGGCAAGATCATTAAAGCTGGTGCTTTAATGGAAGGGGCTCATGATGCCACGTAGCACATTCCAATGTGCAAATAAATGCTTGGTGTATATGAATTTTTGTAATTTTAGGAAAACACGTAAGAATATTTTACATAAACCCATCACTTCAAAAGGGCTAATTTCATGTGAATACAAATTTTAAAAATTCAATTTAGCAACCTGGAATTTATGCAATATATAGCAATCAAATGAAAGCTGTGGCTTGCTTGTATAAGGGAAGAACCAAGAATCAAAGATGTTCAACATCAGACATCACTCAGAAACAATGGTGGTTCACTGTTTGTAGTGCATTAAAATGTTTTTAAAAGTGAATTTAAAAATAGTAACTTACAGAGAATTAAACAATTAGGCTCTTCTCCTTGTAATTTCCTTAACACTCATTACAGCAAGGGATGCTTCACTCTAAGCAGTGATTATATAATACTCTGCCTTGTGTTAATAAAAATAAAGCTCAGGACTTTTCCCATCTGAATGCCTCTATTCCTATGCCCCCTTTCATCATTAATAGACAAATTTATTTACCAATGAAATTATTCTCTCCAGGATACAATACATTGAGACCAGCTGAACGCAAAGGAGGAAGAAAAAACTCGTCTCTACAGGAAGTACATAATGAAGCTTTTGTAGCTTTCACTGCAAACAAACAGGCCAATGTGGCAGGCTTCTTTACTGAGGAAAAAGCTGCCACTGCAACCATTTGTAAACAGAAACTATATAAGCACCAGAATAATTTATTGAAAAAAATTATTTACTAAATGATCCAGTTTAGATAACTTATTAAAAAGTAAGAAAAGTATCAAGTTTCAAATAGGCCAAATTTTTGTTGCTTCTTTTGAGTTACCGAGAGAAATCTGCGTTCACAAATAGCGTGCCAAGGCCTGTTTCTATTTACATGGTGTGATTATACTGGTTTAATTATTTAATTGAGCTTGCCTTGCTGAACATTCCAACAGGAGAAATGAGATACTAAGCATCATTCCTGAAGGTGGATTTTGTCATGTCATGACTGCAGCTGAAGATTTTCAGTCCTTTATAATTAGATGTGATGTTATAATGGCTGTGTTAACTTATCTGAGTGTTCAAGAGAAAAGAGAGACCAAGAGACAGAAGATGGTCTAAGCCAATACTCCACTGGCAGACCCAGATCCATACTCTATTATCCAGCTAGGATTCTATGATTCTGATTCCAGCTACTACTCAAGACACAGGAGAGGTTTTCCGTCTGGTGTTCAGTCTTCTTGGAGAGAAGCAACCAAGTATGTCTTCATTTTACAAAAACACCAAACTTTACTGCAGACCTTCACATCATCAGGTGCTGAAAGCAGCAGATCCACTGTGCTGTCAGTGACACAGGAGAAGTCACTGGGGCTACCTCTGAAGAAAAAGGTAAAACAGATGCTTCTTGCAGTCTTAACTCTTTTGCAAATCCCTGAGTTTTCCCCTGTTCTACCAAATTTCATGGAAAATAAAAAAAAGTCTGTGATGTGTAAGAGACGGCTGGAGCTGTGAACTCTAACATTACCAATGGACAAAGGAGATACCCCAGAGTCTTTGTGCCCAAAGCTGAAAGATGCCTATGGCACACAATGCCCAAAGAAACAGCAAACGCTCACAGAAAAGAGAAGACATAAAATTAAAAAAGACCCAACTGATTTACCAGGATTTTAAGGCTTCCTCACTAGAGAAAAAACTGTTCAGTAAAGCTCTTTATGTGGAGCACTACTGTAACATTTTCATCAATAGCCTGGATGATGAGGCAGGGCATAAACTCAACAAATTCACTGGTGATACTAAATTGTAAGGAGTGGCCAATGAATCAGAAGACTGTGCTGCAATCCAGAAAATGCAGTCTGGAAGAACAGACTAACAGGAACATAATGAATCTCAACAAATTGATGTGCAAATTCCTGCCTTTGTGGAAAGTCCAGAAAAACCTGGACACCAGGTTGAGTATGTGCCCCTGCCAAGATGGCAATTAATGGTATGTATCCTGAGCTGCACTAGGAGGAGCACTACTAGGCACTGGTAAGGCCATACCTCAAGTACTGTGTCTAGTTCTGAGTCCCACAGTACAAAAGAGATATAAAGATACTGGAGAGAGTCCAGCAAAGAGGCCACTAAGATGATTAAGGAACAGGAGCACTGCTTCTATGAGAAAAGGCTAAGAGTTGAGATCGTCTAACCTCAAGAAGATCTCTATCCTTGGAGATATTTAAAAGCCATTTGGACATGGTCCTGGAAAATCTGCTCTAGGTGTCCCTGCCTGAGGAGGGAGATTAGAAAGATGATCCCTCTAAACCTCAGCCATCCTGGGGTTCTGTATGTCCTTCAGAATGCTAGAAATAATATGTGGTATGAATAAGTAAATGTTGAATATTTGTGCAACCTTCTCACTTCTATTACCTGAAAAAAGCATCACAGAAAAAGGAAAGCTGATTTACCCAAGCAAGTATGTATTTTTACATGTATAAAACTATGTCTGAGGTAGAATAATAAAAAGGACGTAACACAGTAAACACAAATGAGGTGTATTTGAAACTTGACTTAGTTGTTACTACTTCACTGACACACACCATGTAAATCTACACATTACCTGGTTCCTTACATTACTCAGAACTTTGTTTTTCATTTTCCTCAGATACAGACAGATTTGGATGATTTACAGAATCTGGCTGCAAGCTGTTGCCAATTTTGGTATATACATGAATTAGACCTATTTTTATTTTAACTGACATTTTGCTTATTTAAAACACAAAAATTGGCCACTGAGGAAAAAACATTCACTTTTAACAGGATCATGGAAATATTAGCAAATCAGTCCATAAATCACTAAAAATGATCTTTACATTCCCAGAGAATGAACAGTCAGTGTGTTAAAGAGAATGGACATTTGATGGGGAAGGAACACCTATTTCTGGGAACAATTATTTCGTGTCTCAAAACCAAGTGCAGTTATAAAGGGCAGTCCAACTCTAATATAAGCTTGCTTTGTACTGTTCCACTCAATAATCCACCAAATATAAGAAAATTAATTCTCAATCACATAAATAAGTAACAGAACCTTTATCAAGTACCAGAAAAGCCTGGTTGCATTAGATCTCACCTTAATGCTGTTAAAGATAATGGTAATTCCATTCCACAAATTTCAAGAGGAAATATGGGATACAGGCAGTTCTAATTCTGCACTCCTACACTGTGTCCTCCTCATCCACCATGGCAATGACAACAGGGTTGCAACAAGAAACAGGGCGAAAAAGGGTCACAACAGGGTTAAGCAGGGACTGTCTGTTTTAAAGAACACCAAGTGCTACCTAACCCAACAGAAAAACTCTCTCTATAAAGAAAAGCGGTGATCACACTAGATAGGTCAGTATTTCGTTTCAGAGCAATATGCACATACACTTAAATACTATCTTTTATGCACACCTGGCCATAGTAACTTGTAGGCATTATTAATAAATGGGTCAGGAGCTGTTTGTGAAGTAGAATTTAATCGAGTTTTCCAAAATGCTTTTAAAATCACATCAAGAATGAAACCGTGAAGCTGAAAAGTGTGTTGCTGCCTCCTCAGAAGGTCTAAAAGGCAAGAACTGTCATCTATACACCAAGTTATTCCCTTACTACATTTCAGACATGAACTGCTCTATACTTTGTAAAGTAGGTACAGTTGATTTTTATGAGCTTTTAACATACTGAAAGTTGCCTAAATCAGGTTTAATCACAATTCATCATCTCAAGAAATGAGGCCCTTTTTTAGTATCTAAATCTTCAGGAAGTCTCAAAATATTGTGCAGCCAGTAGTTTCCCATTTGTGATTGCTCCGCGCAAATTCAAAGCAAATAATTTTCCAGTTCTTGTTGTTTTCAGCAGCTGTAAAATTCATTTTATACTAACTACATGTACCAGAACAACTCTCTCAAGCAGAGGTGGCTGATGAGCGGTGCACAGACAAATGTCAGAGAATCATTTGCAAATCTGTAAATTATGGTATCATGACTACTACAACCCCCTCTTCAAGGAGGTGAAACTGAAGAAGGGGGTCAGGAATAGAAAAGAGGTAATATGACACAGCAAGCTGCTGGAAGATGAGAATGCAAGAGCAAAGCCTGTGCTCTTGCTCTTGGTCTTAGAAATAAGCTCTTGCTCTTGCTTATTTCTAAGAATGTACCCACACAGAGGTTATCTCAGTCAAATCATTTCTGTTACTGCACATTTTAAGATGTAACACAAAGCTTTTGTTTATAAAGCTTGCACATCATTTGATTATGCCTAATGGCTCTGCAGCATCTTCTTTAGTACTGGAAAACATCTACATGACTTTGCTGCTGCTGCTTCTTTCCTGTGTGTTTTTGCTTAGTTCTAATTTTGTCACTATTATTTTCTTTTCATATTTTTGATGAAACACTGGCACAAACAGTCACTGGAGATGAAGTGATCATGTGCACATCCTCTACCGTATATGGAGAACTCCTGTCCAGCAGATTTTTTTTTTGACTCTTTGTGAGTATCAGTGTCATTTGCTTGGTACATACAATATAAAATTGGCAAGAGTAAAAAAACCTGCAGGTCAGCACAGACAACTTCTAAATCCACGTGCAACCTAGTCGGCTGAAACATGCCCAAGGACAGAGCAAGGTTAAGGGTGCTTCAGAGACATTATCAGTGTAATGTAAAACGCATGTATGACAGTAACTGGAGTCAGGCACTCACAGTGAGACAAAGCTTTAGGCAGAGAGCTCAGCAATCTGGTCATGCTGTTGAGTGGAAAGCGCTACATGTAACTTCAGGCACTCTGAACAGAACACAGAAAGACACTGGGCATTTTACCTAGAAAATTAACACAGCCAGCAACCAGATATGGTGAATCACTCTGCAGTATTTTGGGAAATTATTCAGGTCATAACAACAGGAGACAAGTACCCCTAAAGTTTTCGATAGTCACTAGAGCAGCATGTCTTCATTACCATTTCCCACTAATTTAGTTTTGTTGGGCTTTAACATTGTTTACAATGAAAATGCAGTGTAAACAAATGCATCAGTCATACTAAAAGACATTTTCTGACATAAATTTAATAAAGAGCAAGAGATTGAGTAATTTTGGATTTTAACAGTACTAAAAAGCTTATGCAAAGTGAAATTATATGTAAAATACAGTATATAAAACACAAAATAACTTCACAGCTGGATTCTAGTTCTGGACTCTCTCTGATTTTTGATCATTAAAATTCCATCTCTTCCTTTTACCTTCTGTCTTTAAATAGATTTTCAATTCCCTCTTGTTCTGTGGCATAGTTTCAACAGAGAGGAAAAAAGAACTTTGCCGGCCAACTAGCCTAAAGCTTGACAGGAAAACTTTCCTCAGCATGAGAGATTAGGGCTTGGGTATCTTGTGGATGCAAAAAGAACCTCAATGCTAGATGACTGTTCTCATATCACAGTATTAAATAAGTGTGGGGGGCATCACCACTGTCACATTTCTACAAACAAAGAACAAAAAAGAAGTAGATCCTCACTGTTCTACAAGAAAAGGGATGTCAGTTAGCAAGGCATCCCTAAGGTGGAAGCTGCAGAAATTAATTTACCTAGGTTTGCAGGACTTGTAAATCTGTTGCTGGAAAACTTCAACCTAAACCAAATAGGCTAAATTCATACAGAGTCTCTGGCAAGCAAGGATGGAAATGAAACAGGGTGCTGCAAAAAGCTTGTCACAAAAAAAAAAGAAATCCTGGTCCCATTGCTTGAGCAAAGCAATGATGCCATCCCTCAATGTAAGAGGGTAATCAATTATTACCCAGTGATTTGTTCTCAGAAAGCAGATCTGTGTAGTCTTCCTCTCCTGTCTTAACAGATTATACTGCATTTGTGCAAAAAGTCCAATAACACTGCATGTAATAAAAAAAATTATTTACAGATACATTATTTTATTTTTTCTGACAAACGTCAGATCACTGCTTATGCTGCTGCTTCATTACACCTAAGTCCACATCAATAGACTTTTTCATTAGCATCTTTAAAGGCTTAAAGAAATGTATCAGGATCAAAGATGTGGCAAGTCATTCAGCTAACACAAATTAAATACAACTTTGATTTTACTCAATTAATGGTTCCACTGCAGCACCGGTGACCTGAACCTCAGAATAAGCATTTTCTCTTGCCTTACCTGTCCACTAACTGTCAGATTACAACCAAGTAATAGCTTACCTTGAGCAATAATGCCGTGTTTTCTCTCAAATCGGATTTTGAGGAAAGGAGACTGTAAGAAACAATTAGTGTCAAACTGCTACTCACATTACCAAGACATCTGGTTTCCATTTTTTCACTCCTGGCAACATCAGATCATGAGGTTTGGATGAGGCCATCCATTGTGCAGGATTTGCAGATAACGAGTGAACTATCAAATATTGTTCCACTCTTCTCTAGCTTATCTCCTACACAATTTGCCAGTGCTGACTAACACCACAAGCAGCGATAGCGGTTTTATTCAAATTGTACTAGGAAATCCTTTCCTCACTTGTTTTCCTAACTGCTTTGAAAATGGTCCTTAAGTGATTTTTTTTAAAGGGCAAACAGAATCCAAAATAGTCTTCCCTGATTTCTTAAGTGGCTACCAGACAGAAAATGAATAAACAGCTAAATTCTAAGAAACACTTTAAGTACTTATTTATTACTTGATGATTGTCATTCAAAAAACATTTCACCTTCTGTGTGACGTGGGAGATGGAGAGCAGATTTGTGATATTTAATGCAGAGTAGTTTAAGCTGGGTTTTTTGTACCTGATACTTCCTATACCTAGCTCAATGCCACTCTTGTGCAAAGATATCATCTTGAATTGCTTTCCAGCTGTCAGAGTTTGTAAGTAAATATTGCTCTGATTTTCAGATAAAAGTATTTTTAACAATCCATATCACTCTTAGACTGCTTATATTTCTTCTGCTATTGACCAGCAGAGCAGACAAGTTCTGATAAAGGTATCACAGAGAGTTCAGAAGTCAGACATTTGTTTCTGTGCTAGAGAACTATACATTCCAGTGTGGCAATGAGAGATGCAGGTAGCAAGGTGGAGAACAGCTCGGGGTACAGTTCCAACACAGGTGGTCTCATAAAATATCACCTCACTATCATGATACATGATGACCATCAAAACATGTGAAAAAGGAAGTCTTTGTGAATAAACCATTCTTTAAAGAAATCCTCCTTTCATACAAGACAGCATATCTTATTTAGAAAGCCATCTTTTACCATTTTCATAAGCTGTTAAATACTCAGGAGAAAGAATACGAATATTTTGCATGCCTGTTTTCAGTAATAATTACCCTTCTGATAACATGGCACCTAACTTTTGTGGCAATCTAAATGCAGGAAAAAAGTGCATAAACACTTTTCACACAAATTTTCAAGAGGAAAGGAATCAGCTGTATTTTTTCTTCAAATAGACCTAAAGCTAATATGCTTTTCACAATATGTTTACCTCTTGAGTGCTCATAAGTCTTAGCATTATGTAAGCTGTATCATATTCCTTGCAAAACAAATAATTGAGAAATTCCATTATGGTTATTCACCAAATGTGACTCACAAAATAATTTTTATTTAACATGTTGTAAGCATGCAACAGGATCCTACCAAAGTCCTCATGTTACTTTCAAGATTTACTTGCTGTGCTCCCAGCCTTCTCCTTTTGCTCCTCAGTATCTGATGACTCACTGACAGCATAAGCCTTTGCCAATAAACCTGTTCTAGTGTTCTTTAGAAGACCAGTTTTGAATTTAAAACTAAACTGCCATTCTGGCTTAGTAAGCCTAAACTACTTGATAACTCCTTAGTTTTCCAATAATCTATTAATATGAAAACTTCAGAAGTGACAGAAGCTAACATCAATTGGATTAAGATCCATTTTTCAAATCATCAAACCTTCAAGTTGGAGATTAAGTAGTAAAAGGGGATTAAGTTGTAAAGACCTGGATTCACATTACCTGTAACATGACATCATCAAGCACTATGAAGTTTTCCAAGGCACGGAAAGTTCATTCAAGTTTTCTTCTTTCTGGTTCTGAAACAGGAATCCAGTCTGCACTTGAAACCTTGGGAAAAAAATTGTTCATCAGATTGCCTCTATTGCAACAGTAACCAAAGGTAAACAACAAAACTGGCCATCAAGTTAAGTATTTCCTTCATTATGGAACTATGTTCTAAAAGCTAGCAAAAGAAATGCATGTAAAACTCAAAGTCTAAACTACTTTGTAAGTACCAAACAGTTCAAGACTAAACTGAAAGGATGCAGATAACATATGTGTCTAGTGCCATCTCTCGGTAGTTTAGAGGTAAAGCCATCACAAATACTACATTTTTTCACATGTATCCTTTAGAAAAACGTCAAGTCTCTGAAGAATGGTGATCCAACACCTGGACATGCATAAATCTAAGGGGCCAGATGGAATCAATTCAAGCATTCCAAGGGAGCTGGCTGCAATGCTCACCTAAAAGGTCCCTGGCTGTAGCTGTGGTCAACCCTGTGTCCAGGAAAAGCTTTTCCTGGGAACCACACAAATGTCACAACCACCTATAGCACAGAAACAACAGCTGACAAGGAAAAGTAACAGTTTCATCAAAAATCATGGAAACTTAACCAACTGAAAACCGCTTCATCCAGTATGGGATATACCAATTCCACAAGATGAGATGTAGAAAAGAAGTAGCAAAAATTCCAACCTGAAGAACAAGAATGAGCTCAACATCTGCCATAACTGGCAACTACAGGGATGAACAGGATTAAAAAACCCTAAGGACAATCAAAGTAATGCACAGAAAATAGGAGAGAAAATCTATTTCTTTGGGCTCCTAAGTACAGAATGTTCTCAAGTGTTGGAAGAAATTACACAAGAGAGCTTGAGATAGCCCAGAAAAGGCAAAACACTGAGGCCTTGCTGACCATAGAAAGACTTCCATGCTCTGCACAGGAAAACCTGGTCTTCCTAAGGATTAATGTAAGAGTTTGTTCATGTGATATGAGGGCTTTCCTAGCAAGCAAAACTCTAATTCTACAGATTATTTTGCTATGCTGGATCACGAAACCTGTCCACATCATCCTGAGAAAAAAAAAAAAAAACGAACAACAACAAACTGAGAAACTGGGAATAAGCTCTATGACTGGGTTATGTCTTCTGGTCTCCAGAATGACTATGGGAATGTAACCTGGGTTGCCTTAAAAAAAGTGAAGGTGTAACAGTGATTTGGATTGTTTCAGGGCCACTGACAATCACTGAGGGGAAGCAATCATTAAATACTGCAGAAAAGCCAAGCCAAATAGGGGACATTTCCTCCCATAGAAAGAGAATTTAAAAAAAATAATCTGTTGTAACATCAAGCTCTAATTGAGAACCAGAGAAACGACTAAGGAATCATAAGAGGCCTAAATGAAATACAACTGGGATCTGACATTCCTTATGAAAATTAAGGCTTTATCATGAGATAATTAAAGCAAGGATAGCCAGTTTGTGGTGTGCCAGAACATATAACTCAGCCTGTCATCCTCCTTCCTGAGAGTTCCTCAGAGTTGGTCAGGAATCAGGATGTCAAATACACAAATCCTTTGCTAACCCACAGCAGTCTCCTTGCTGTTCTCCCCTGCAAGAGCCCCACAGTCTTCCTTCCTCCTCCTGTCATGTAGCAGGATGTGTCCAAAACTCAAACTATCAGCATCACCATCACAAGAACCAATGCCATTCAGTAACATGACAAAAGGACTTATGCACATACATCCTCATCACACTTGGTTGGGCTGTGGTCAAATGGTGACTGCAGATGAGTTAAATGACAGATGCACACATGTTCCTTGGGTGTCTCAGCTGGGGGCTATTGGAATGACCCAGCAGAGAAGTCTAAACGAAGTGAAGAAAATGAGACAAGGGTTGAGGAGCTCAGGACTTCAATCAGAGAGACAAAGACAAGATCATCAGAAAATGTGAAAGGAATAGCAGCAAACCACATATTGTCAAATAACTAAACCTTCACAAAAGTGAATTATTGGTGGGGGAGAACAAGAGGAACATCCTGATGATGTAAGAGAGAAGAGGAAGAACATTCTAGTAAAAATAATACAATGGTTAAGAAGGACATTGCTTGATGGACTTAAAAGACTGAACTATTCAAAACAAATTAATTGCCCATGGAAAAATAATGTTTATAAAGACAGAAAGAAATACCAAATTTGTACTGAATTTATGCACCTCTTACCACTAGATTACATTACAGCATGCAGAAGAAATGTAAAGAAAAGTAGCGACATGTAAAAGAGAAATGGATTTCCCTAAAGAGAGAGGAAAATCAACAATTTAAAATGCAAAGGTTTTCAAGTTTTGACGTTAATTTATCTGCAGGGAGGGAGGACATCAGGGTAGAAATCAGTGTTAGCTGCAATAAAGCATTGGGGACAGAGATGTGATTCAACCAAAAACCTGTAAAATAACAGAGGTACTGGGGATCACTATAACTCTCAGCACCTCCAGATGAATCTTCGGGGAACAAAAATGCAATCAAGTCTGTTGTTGGTAAGTATATCTGCCCAGTCACACCAAGAACAATTTTTCAAGCCATATATACTGAAATACAGTGAAACTAATTTGAAAAACAAGGAAGTACTTGGATTTTCATCTTCCATTTGGTTTTAGCAGTAAAACAGCTGGAGGATAAATGTAATCATAAGCTCTACTGTTCTTGTCTGGCCCCATGCAACAGGGCTTTCAAGTTCTTGTATTTATCACAAAAACAAGCAGCTCTCCAAAAACCTCAGAGGAAGCAAAATGGATAAAAAGCTAAGTGGGAAAAAAAGAGGGTTGAGACCATTTTGGGACAGATGAATAAGAGCATGACATAACATAAGCTTTGAAGCAAAACAGCTGACACTCACAGCTCTCTAGCTTCTGAAAGCTGTGCTCCGGATTAAAAATGTTTTCATTACCATAGGCTTTGAAAGGCACCACAAAATATTTTCTTCACAAGACTAATGATAACCAAATCACTAGTGATGAAGACCAAGGATAAAGTTCTCCAAGTTAGTAACTAACTTATTCAGACCTTTTCAGAACTTCAGCACATCATTTCAGGACTATACTATTGTTTTAATCTATTTGTTTTAATCACAGTAACATGAACTCTGCAGGCACACTGTACTTTCTCTTAAGAGCAAAAACTGGAACCAACTCCATGTCTTACCTTTTGAGAAATGGTACTTCACTATGACAGAATAAAGTCTTATGGTAACTGGCCTACTGCACTGTGTAATGACTGTACAGTTATCATTGTAGGTTTAATATACTTCTATTTTGAACACCATGTTAAGGCCGTCAAGTTTTTTTCAAGGTCAACCTGGCAATCTAATGTAAGCATGTCTTAAGATGATAATGTCCATTCATTCCAGCATAAAGAAAAATTTATTCA
Organism: Turnix velox; assembly: GCA_013400935.1. NCBI lineage: Eukaryota > Metazoa > Chordata > Aves > Charadriiformes > Turnicidae > Turnix > Turnix velox. The sequence continues at coordinate 285,543 of VZTY01025206.1, read as the reverse complement.
GGGAAGGATTTCATTTGCAACTCTTTTTTATTTTTCTCTGTTCATTTTGCTCTTACCTGCCTATTGATTAACAGCTAACTGGCCACCTAGTAACTATCCTCTGTGATACTATTTTAAATTTATTTGTTTCACTCAGTCTCTTTTGCCTGTTAACCTCTACCGGAGTCTCCTCCTTTTGATAGTCCCTGCTAGTGGTAGTGTCCTCCTTGATGTCCTTGTAGTAACTGCTAAATAATAGCACTTAGGTGCTTTAACCAAAAAACAGCTCCCTTTAACCCAACAGGGATGGGTATGTCATAGAATCATAGAATAGTTTGGGTTGGAAGGGACCTTAAAGATCATCGAGTTCCAACCCCCCTGCCATAGGCAGGGACACCTCCCACTAGACCAGGCTGCCCAGTGCCTTGTCCAGCCTAGTCTTGAACACCTCCAGAGAGGGGGCATCCACAACCTCCCTGGACAACCTGTTCCAGTATTTCACCACCCTCACTGTAAAGAATTTCTTTCTTATGTCCAGTCTAAATCTATCCCCCTCTAATTTATATCCATTGTTTCTAGTCCTCCCATCTGATATTATGTTAAAAATTCCTTCCCCTGCCTTTATGTAGGAACCCCTCAGGTACTGATAAGTTACTATGAGGTCCCCTCTGAGCCTTCTCTTCTCCAGG
>VZTY01025206.1:247294-284414 GCA_013400935.1 Turnix velox | reverse complement strand
ACCCGCTTCATTTCTTTCGTGCCTGGAAAGGGTAATTTCGAAGATCAAAAGTGTCTTCATCAGGACAAACGCATCTAAACACACCCTAAAACCACATTTTCATTAGCCCTATCGCAGAAAGGCTTCACCCCACCTGCGCTCTACCCAGCCCGCCATCACAGGTGCAGCCAGGCCTCCACATGCAACCGAGAGCTGGCGGGCAGGATTTTTAAGGCGGAAAAGTTTCTACTTTTCACTAAGCCGCATCCCGCTCCCCGCCGACAACGGCCGCAAGAGGTCTAAGCGCGACGCCCCCAAGAAGGCGCTAAGCACCACCCCCAGCCTCTAACGGCTGCCCGCCCAAATGGCGAGGGCGGCCTGACTCCTACTCCTGCGCCTGCGCGGCGGGCGGGCTAAGCGGGACGGGAAGAGGCGGAGTTGGGCCGGATTTGAACAGAGCGGCGGGGAAGCAGCGGTAGCGGCTGCATTGACTCCATGGCCAAGCAGCTCGGCCGAGACCAGCAGGGCATCACCCTGCGGGGCAGCGCCGAGATCGTAGCTGAGTTTTTCTGTAAGGACGCTGTGGGGTCGGAGGGACCTTGGGGAGCGGAGAGGGAGGAGGGACCGCTGGTAGGCCTGCTGCGAGGCGGCATGGCTGCCGGCAGGACGCCCCAGCCCCCTCGTGCACTCCTCACTCTGTTCTTTTCCCTTCAGCTTTCGGTATCAACAGCATTCTCTACCAGCGGGGTATCTACCCCCCTGAGACCTTCACCCGCGTCCAGAAGTACGGGCTCACCCTCCTCGTCACCACTAACCCCGAGCTGAAGAACTACCTCAATAATGTGGTGGAGCAGCTGAAAGGTAATGGCGGAGGCAGAAGTATGGGCTCGCCCTCCTCGTCAACACCAACCCCCAGCTGAAGAACTACCTCAGTAATGAGCAGTTGGCGCGAGGCTGCTGCGTTCTCCTGCTTGAGTCTCAGGTGATGGTTGTGGTCTTTCTCGCACTGCAAGTAACTGCTGTGGCTTCTTTCAGAGTGGCTGTACAAGTGCATCGTGCAACGCCTGGTGGTCGTCATCTCCAACGTGGAGAATGAGGAGGTGCTGGAGCGGTGGCAGTTCGACATAGAGTGTGACAAAACGGCGAAGGATGAGAGGTGAGTGACAGCGTTACCGTGTCTGCTCTTCCTATCGTCTACTACTAAATGTGCAGGGCAGAAGATGAACACCCTGTTGTTGTTCATCGGGGCAGATGGGGACCTTTCACTGCACAAGTATCAAACCTTACTAAATCGAACTTCCTTACTCCTATTTTGTTCCTGTGTAACTCGGTTGCTGTATTATTAAATTGTACATAATCCTCAGGTGCAGGGGTTTGGTTTGTTTCTTTATCAGAACTTTTTAATATTATAAACTCTTTAATGAAGTATATAAAACCCTTCACTGGGCCCTAAAGAAACACTGATTCATGTTATGCCAAAATGTTCTCATCTAGAACATTTATGTAACAGTCCCTGAAAATACTGTGAAGCTTCACAAGCATCAGTAAAGGGGAGCTTACTATCATTTAACTCTTCTGAGATAGTATTTAAGAGATCATCAGTACTACTACAAAAAAAAAAATCATACAGTAAACAGAGTAACAGAGGTTAAGAGACAACTGTGTTTAAAGAAAATTGTCAATATAGCAGAAGTTTTCTTTCTCTTTTGCAGTGCACCACGAGAAAAATCTCAGAAAGCTATCCAGGATGAAATTCGATCTGTTATCAGACAAATAACTGCCACGGTAACTTTTCTGCCGCTGTTGGAAACTGCCTGTGAGTATTCCAAACATCACTACAGAAATTAAACATTTCTTTGGGAAATCCCCAAGAAGTTTTCCACTTCAAAAATATTTTCTGCTAATTTTCTGGGGCTCAATAATTACTATCGCACTTCTGAGACAGACACTTCTTAGACTGTTATCATGTCTTTTGCAATTATGTAAAGTATAGAAAACTTGGATCAAATACTTACAAGAATTATTCTACAGTGTTTCTTGCACAGCAAACAGGAACAATAATTGCAAATAAAAATACTGTGCACCATCTCTCATTAAAGAAATCTGATCTTCATTTAAAGGAACTAGTAGCAATTCATACCCAAAATATTCAAAGGGCTTTCTGATTAAAGAACAGAACTTAGGGTAGCTTAACTAGCCTTATGAAACTAGTACAAGTACTCTGAGAAATGCCAGTTTTCCTATGTGTGCATTGCTGTTAACTAGTTTCCGCTTGCCTGCAGGTGCCTTTGACTTGCTGATTTATACAGATAAGGATTTGGAAGTGCCAGAAAAGTGGGAAGAGTCAGGACCACAGTTCATAGCCAATTCCGAACAAGTCTGCCTTCGTTCCTTCACTACTACAATCCACAAAGTAAATACTGCCGTGGCTTACAAAAAGGATTCTTTCCCCTAAGACCTGAGAAAGGGGGCTGTATATAGTTTCTGTTCCTAGTGCAGCTAAGTCATGAACACATCATTACAGTTGCTCTTAAGTACGTCACAGAACTTGGCAATGTGTTTGTATATAATAATGTGATAATACTAGACAGAACTGCCATTCGTTTTAAAGAGGTCTAAATAAGGTATTCATAATGGTAGTTCATACCTGTGTGGTTGTGCTGAACTACCACGCTCACTAGAAAAACTGCATAAATTGAGGGTTAAATGCTAAAACTGTATTCAGATCCTGTAATTTAGTGTTTTAAGATTTTTATGAACTGTGTTCTATTAAGCCAGCTTAATTTTCTCTGGCACTAAAAAAAAGTAAGTAGTAAAAGCTCATTCACGATATGCCAGTTCTTCACATTAAAAGCCTTGGCTGGTTTATTTCTAGAAGCAATCCTGAAATGAATCAACAAAGAATTCTGAAGTTACTTATACTTTTTTACAATGAAAGCAGCTGTTCATGAGGAAAACCTTAAATATATGAAGCCTTGTATATTAGCAACTGCTAGACTCTAGTTTGGGGGATGGTGGTGTTTTAAGTCTCACTGTAAGTCTGTCATGTGTGTCTAGCATTTTCTTTGTTTTTATTACTGTTTTTTAGAATAAAGCTTGAAATTTTACAAAGTTCTCTAGATACTGTAGTACTTTGAACTGTCCTTATGGATGCTATTTCCAAAAGGCAGCCTACTGAATATATTACCCCACCCCACTACTGCTACTTGTGTCCTCATCATCTCAACAGCATATTAACACATTAGCAAGTTGCCTCTGTATCTTTATGAACAGTATAAATAGTCCCCATAACAGACTAACCAGGTGGTGTTGCTTCTATATTTAAGCAGAAGAGGATTCTTCTGCTTTATTCAACACTTTTGTACTGGAAGAAAGGTGGGGTTTAAAATGGGGATAAACAAAAAGATGAGAAGTCCATTTAACTTTAGCTGGGGTATTTAACTGTTCTAGAGTGATACACAATTTCTCCCCTTGAAACATCATTATTTCAAAAGTTTATTTAAAAAATTACTACATTTACCACTGTATTATAGAATTTTTGAGCTTTCATAGCAGGAATTACTCATATCTCCAGAAGACTCAACCTAGCAGAGGTGTAGTCAACTTTTTGTGAATCAATAGCACAAAATCATGTGGGTTTTCTTTAAAAATAAATACAATCTAGGTTATCCATCACTGGGACTTGTATTGCAGTGTTTTCTGTCAGCCATATTCTTGAAGGGGTGACTGCATTATCATCCTCTTCACACCTAGAGGAAGGTGTACACTTCAAGGAGTGTAACTTCAAGAATGTCCCCTGGGCAGGACTGAACCAAAACAGTCAGAGCAAGCCTACTGTAGCCTAGCAGGAATTACTCATATCTCCAGAAGACTCAACCTAGCAGAGGTGTAGTCAACTTTTTGTGAATCAATAGCACAAAATCATGTGGGTTTTCTTTAAAAATAAATACAATCTAGGTTATCCATCACTGGGACTTGTATTGCAGTGTTTTCTGTCAGCCATATTCTTGAAGGGGTGACTGCATTATCATCCTCTTCACACCTAGAGGAAGGTGTACACTTCAAGGAGTGTAACTTCAAGAATGTCCCCTGGGCAGGACTGAACCAAAACAGTCAGAGCAAGCCTACTGTAGCCGGTACTTAAATCAAGAACAAACACTGCTGAGATCAGGGATGTCTCTGGTACAGAGCCAGCACTAAAGAGTATAGAAATTTAAATTGTTATACAGAGATGCAGAAGTCAGACTGCTCCAGGAAGCCCAAGTTACTTCATTCTTGTACCCCACAGAATTTATCTTCTTCGAGGACCAGCCCAAAGTCCATCTTCATCTGTGTACTTCTAATATTTTTTATAGAGGCACCAAAAGTCAAGACACAGTGTATCACTGCATATGGTTCATGTCCATGAAAAGTAATGGGTTGTAATCCTGAAGTATTCAAACAGCCTGCAGAACAGAGGAGAAAGAAAAAACCTAAACTATTTATATTAATACAATCTCCCAGAAGCCAGGCCCTTATGGAGGTGCCCAATGGGTTCTGCTGATACTCAACAGGACCCGCTCTCTTCATTAGTTTCCCCCATGCTGAGGGTTACTTCTGTAAAATAAAAACTAAAAGGAGCCCATCCTCACCACCACTGGCAGTACAGTTATTCTTAGGAAACCGGATAAAATTTAAGAATGCTTTCCTCACCTGGCTAGTTCAGCTGGCGTATAAGCTGGTTGATTGCATCACCTCTCCATCCAGGTTTACCCATTTCCTTGAGGAAACCCACTTTATTTCTTGAAGCATGTCGAGCCACTGACAGATGGAATGGCCACAGAAAGTTCGTGACTTTTTTAAAATGTTTCCCAGTTGAGTAGATTTCATGAATAAGGTCTTCCAGGCAAATAATACCAGAGTCACCTGCAGAGAAAAAAGCAGAACCCTAGTAAAAAGCTCCTCTAGAACCAAAGTACAAATGAGATGCCAAAGTGTCTTATCTTTCCTCACACTAATCTAATCTAGAACTGCCAGTGCTCCACATGAAGCCTTGCACAACTTCTCCTTACCCTCCCTCTTAAGTTAGATTGCTCCCAGTATCAGCATCTTTCTTTGCTTTTTTCATCCTCACCTAAATGTTGCTCTATCAGCATATTGTCTGTCAAAGGTATCCTCTTTTTCTTGATCTTGGCCTGGCCCCGTTTCAGGATAAGCTCTCGCACGGATTTCAAGTTAGGGTGACTGCAAAAAAAAAAAAATCACATTCTGTAACCCAGAGCCACAACACACCACAAAGTCCCATTCCACTTCTTTGTGGTGTTGGCAACATAACCAAATTTAAAACAATGAGAAAAAGGAGGTAAGTTTTAGATACAAAGTTGACAAAGTCTTGATCATTGCCAGAAAAGCCAGCTATGGATTTGCAATACTTGATGGAGACTAAAATAAGTCACAAGACTGGTACTTACCCCCATGCCACATAAGGTTCCACAACCCGTAGCATCTTCAGCGACAACGGAGTCAGTTTAACAAATGTTCCCGTGAAATTTTTTCTCAGCCGCAGCAACTCAATCACTTTTTTTACCCTCCTGCTGACTCCTGTAATACTGAGTCAGAAAAAGACAAATACAGATTCTGTAACCACGTTTGTCTGACAGGAACAGAAGGATTCAGATTATCCTCAAAGAGACACAGTTGGGCCGATCACCCTTCCTTTGCTTAGAAAATACGACAGCTACAAATGTGATCAATAATACAGGTAAGAAGTAACAGAAGTTTCTTACTCAACAATCCGCACAACAAAGGCTAGTTTGTTCTCCTGAGGTGCAGCCATTTGTCCAGGTCTCTGCTCCATGCGCCTCAAACGGGTGTCATCCCGGTGTTTGCGCCACGAATCTCGAACAAAAGCCTCAAGGCGTTTGAACTGGATTTGTTTCCCCTTCTGAAGCTAAAGACAACAGGGTAAGAAATTGTAAGAAATCGTCATCCATCCTAACAGTCTTATAGGCCTGCAACTCAAATGCCAAGTGAAATTCAAAACTTGATGAACTACATGCTCTTTCATTCTTGGAGGCAGGAAGAATAAAATAAGTTTGATGATCTAAGCTCAAGGGAAACAAAACTGTGGGGCAAAGTATGTCTTTACAAGCAGCTAGCTATAATTTACTAACAGTGAACATAAGAGCTCCTCCCCAAGAAAAAATTAGGACAAACAGACTCAAGATGCCTCTAGGCATAAGAGAATTCAAATGGAGACTCAAGTTAGGGTGACTGCTAAGAACTTCACAACTATGTACACAGCTCAGCCAGTCTCTGGGGAAGGCAGAAATGTGTCTGGCTAAAACAGCTGCCACAGCTATAGCATCCTCTGACTCAAAATCACCATCTAATAGAAAATACACATTTATATAAAGTTCTATGATTTTGCTATTTAAGTGGTATGCGCCCAAAAAAAGCCAAGCTTCAAAACAACTACTGTTATTAATTTAAGCACAGAACACACGATTCCCTTGAGATACACACATTTTCAAAAATCCTTTCAACTCATAAAGTTTTCAAATTAAAGAGATGCTTAAATGCCTACCTGTAGCTCAGGGGCAAGTACATCTATCCAAATCATAGAGCTTTCTCACCCAAACAAGAGCTGAATGAGCATGGCAGTTACCCAACAGCGTGGTAGGTAAACTACCGGCTAAATGATTAAGCCATCTTAGATACCTAAAAGTTGCGTGTTTTCTCTTGTATTGTACCTTGTAAATTACCGATGGTATTTGCCTGAATTTTTAAAGTAAGCGAACCTGACCAAAATCACATCACTAAGGTAATTTTTCAAATGAGAATCTTACAAGCTGGCTATTTAACATTATTGCTTATGCCCTTAGCAAATCTGGCAGGAGCTCCACCAAGTCCAGAGATTCACAGAATCACAGAATATCAAGGATTGGAAGGGACCTCAAGAGATAGTCTAGTCCAATCCCCCTGCTGGAGCAGGAACATCAAGATCAGCTCACACTCATGGTATAACAGTGTCTCCAGAGAAAGACTCCACAACCTCTCTGAGCAGCCTGTTCTGTCACCAGGGTTCTGCCACCCTCACTGTGAAAAAGTTTTTTCTCGTATTTATGTAGAACCTCCTGTGCTCCTGCTTGTGCCCCTTGCCCTATCATTGGATATCATTGAGAAGAGCCTGGCTCCATTCTCCTGACACTCACCCTTAAGTATTTACAAACATTAATTCACTAGGGAAAACTTTTAAGCCACTGCCATGACAGACGGCGCCTGCTGTATTAAGAAGCAGTGGAACAGGTCTCAAAATTCCGAGACAGGAAGGTTTGCTGCGCTCGGCCACTCTGCAAACTCCAGCCGCGCCCAAGGACCTGGATCCCCCGCAGCCGGCGGCTACATCCACGCAGCGCCGACCCCTCCGCCCCGTCAGTTCTCTCCAGCACCAACAGGCCGGGAGTCGTTGTCGTGGCTTCAGTCCTCCCTCCCCGCTGCCAGCCCCTTACCTTCCGCTTGTTGAGAAGCGCCTGCTTGGCCTCGGTGGCCTTGATGGCCCGGTAGGCCTTTCTCTTCTTCAGCAAGTTCTCTGGCACCAGCGGGATCCGCCGCTTCGGCCTGCGGGGCAGGAGAAACCGGTCACTTCCAGCAACACAACACGGCGACCCCCCATCTCCCCCGTGCCCGGACTACGCTGCCGCCACCCTCCCGAGTCCCGCGACCACACAATCCCTGCCGATGGCGACGGATCCCCATCCCGCTGCTGAACGGCACTCACTCCTCCTCCGCCATCTTGCCGCTGCTGTCGCACATGCGCAGGGATGGGGGAGGTGAAAGCGGCTGTCATGGCGGCCCTGCCTCGCGTCTTTACGGTCTTAAAGGGCACGGAGGAGAAGGATGACCCTTTGTTTTTGTCCGTGACATACTATTTCCTGTGGAAACAGTCTGCTGACGCTTGGAGAGAGCCACCAAGCTGTCCGGAGATTTTACCTTAGAATCATAGAATCATAGAATCATAGAATAGTTTGGGTTGGAAGGGACCTTAAAGATCATCGAGTTCCAACCCCCCTGCCTTCTTGGCTGTGAGTAGGCTCGGCCCTACCACAGTGCCGTGAGAGAGCACATGGTATCCACGGTTGGTAGCGCTGCGGGTCTTTAGCACCTTCCACTGATGTGCCACCCCACGTAAAACCAGTCAAGGCCAACCTTAGTCCTGCTGCAAGCACCAACAAATGGAAATGATGGGCTTGCAGGGCTATAGCCCTGCATCTAACTGCTGCCCCGTCAGCTTGCGCCGCCATGTCCAGAAGACACCTACGCAACACGGAATCGTAGAATAGTTCAGGTTGGAAGGGACCTTAAAGATCATCAAGTTCCAACCCCCCTGCCATAGGCAGGGACACCTCCCACTAGATCAGGTTGCTCAGTGCCTTGTCCAGCCTGGCCTTAAATACCTCCAGAGAGGGGGCATCCACAACTTCTCTGGGCAACCTGCTCCAATCCTTAACGTAAAGAATTTCTTTCTTGTATGTCACTCTCCTCACCTCTTCTGGTGCAAGAGGGTCATCTCTCCGCACCAGAGGCCTTCAATGGAGAAAAAAAGCCTTTCTGAAAGACCTTGTCTGTCAGCACCTCACCCATGAGCTTCACAACAAGAGGAATAGATGTTTTCACTTGGCTCCCATGAGCTGTGGTCCAGATGTGAAAGATCTGGTCCTGCCTGAAGGGCTGAGTAAACCCAAATGAGGACTTGAGGACTGCTCCCATATACTTGAAGTATATGGGAGCAGCTGGTCACAGCCCCTTCTGAGGAAAGAATCTAAAATACAGCCAGGGTCCTGAAAAGCAGGAAGAGAAATGACCTTTCCTCTGGGGAGCATGTAGGCTGCCTTGTTAAGCTGCGCTGAAGAGTGAGGTAGTTACAGAGCAAGGAACTGGGGATAAAGAGTTGCCCTGCAGAACTGTAAACCTTTGAGAGAAGGGGAAATGGGAAGGAGTGACTTGGATAGCACTCTCACCCATAGATGGTGCTATAGTCTCACACTAAAGGGTTGCCATTGCATCTGATGAGCTTGTGTTACTAGTTCTGTGGCCTCCTCTTTGCCAGAGGAGGTTGTGGATGCCTGTAAGCTGGACTTAGTACTTTTGCTACTAATCAATTTGATTTACATCAACAATGGTTTCCTCTTCAAGTTAACAGTTGAGAACTTGAGCTTTTCTCTAGGAAGCTCAGTGATGTCAGGGGTTAACTGCTCTCCTCAGTGAACCTTTACAGTAGTGTAAATTAGGCCACTTTATTTTGACACCTAATACCTGAATATCTGTATTTAGAAATGTGGTCCCACATTCCAGTACTGCTGGGGGGGATAGCCAGTAGGTAGCCCTCAGTGAGAAAACCCAGCTTCCTATCAGTTATCCTCTGATGTAGCCTGTTGGATTATGAGACAGAAAGAAACGAACTTATGAAATATATAATGTGAAACTTTGAAGAAACTAGAAGAAAATTCATAACTGCATAAATTTCACTCTGACATCAGAGTTAGCTTCTCCGTAAAAAAAAGAGCCAAAAAGTCTCATAGCTTATGACATAAAATGTGGACCATTTAAGTCTACAAATTAATGTGCTTTGTTTAACAGAAGGGACATACAATTGGGATCTCAGGTATTTAATTGGTAATGGAAAGGAAACAAAAGTAAGTAAATATTTCAAACACTGTTGCTATGAAATGTTACACAGCATATTAGCATACCTAGGCTGATTTGTTTAACTACTGGTTATATTGTATTAATGAATGATTACTTTTTTGCAGGGTTAGTTAAGAAAAATGTAGGTAGTAAACTGTTGTAATCTGACCTTCAGCATCCTGAACTCCTGTTCTCTCCTTTCTTCTTGGTAAGGCCCCTACATTTTGTGAGATTTCCATGAAATATTACAGACAAATCCAATGACAGTCACTATCCGTCAGTGACGGACTGAATGCTTTCTAGTTTCTATGTTATTTAGAATGGCAGCTAAAATCCCTTTTAAAACTGTATTTCCCTTTCAGTCACTGCCATTAAAAGACTTCACAAAACAGCTACCACAATTATAAAAAGCCTGTTGGTTTTGGGAGGTTGAAAGAAGAAAGCAAAAATCACCTTTAAAGGCCAAGATTGAATATGTTGTATTAGAAATGTCATTCATGTAGCAAGCCAGGAAAACAGGTATCTTTTCATTAGGAGGACAGAATATAGCCCTTTTTTCCATTCCCATACTCCATGGAGGCTTTTTATATTTTCATTTAAAATTAAAAAAAAATCCAAGAAACCTAATTGGGATATGGTTTTTAGCAAAGCGTGTTACCTTTTGATACTAGCAGCAGGTCTTCTGTGCTGTTTTGAGGAGACAGTGTTTGAAAGGTTGAACAGAGATCAAAATCCTAATGCTTCAGGTTTCTTTCCAAAATGGGCAAGTTTTTTTCTCCACCGTAGAGGAGAATAATTTCACAAAGGTATTTCTCAGAAAGCTAGGTGCTGCTTTGTCTGAGCTGCTTGCCTTTATAAATAAAACTTGGAATATTTTACAAATGACAGTGACTCTGCTCTGATCACACTATTCCACATTGGAGTGCTGCTGCAGCATAGTCACAAATCACTGCAACAGTTTCTGCCTGCCTTGGCTTGAAATTTTTCACACCGCATCTACAACAGTCCAGCCTGCTGGGCATAACCAAGGTGCTGTCACAAGACTTTTCTAGTGGCCTCCTAATACATGAGCCCAAATTTGATCCAAAGGGGACTATATATTGATAATTAAAAAACAAACCACCATCACTAAAACCTTTCAGAATAATTTAGCGTAATTTTTACATTTTCAGGGAATTCATCTGATTCACAAGTATTGGTTTTAGAAATTATATCTGGAGTTTTAAGTGCTTTTATGTTATGAGTATTAAATTACAGATTTACATCTGTTGAAAGATTCTGACATTTTCTGAAAGAGTGGTGGTACCTATTCACAAGTTTCTATAGTGGAACACTTGTCAAGAAATAAGATTTTAAATAATTTAATTTTGCTTCTAAAATACTTGTAAAGGCTTGGTTAATGAACATTAGAATAGAATAGAAAAGCTAGTATTTTTCAATTACAATTAACAGCAAAGAAAATTTCCTGTCTTGTCTACAACATGAGTTACAGATTTAATTGTATCTTTAAAGAAAAGTGGAGGTAAAAATAAGCATCATTATATATGGTCTCCACAGGTTTCTATAACCTCTCTTTTTCCTCTCCAGGGATGAAAAGCTACACTGTATTTGTGAAAAACCCTGACTGAATTATGTCTGAGATGAAAGATGGAGAGAAAAAAAATAGGTGTCTTTCCCACACTCAGTAATTGGGAATCCTGCCTCCTACTAGATTACTTTTTAATTGAACCTTTGAGATAAAAATGCAGCTAATTATGCCATTTAGGTTGCAGAAGCATATTAATAAGTACACCACAGCATGAACTATTCATAAAAATATTACAGACTAGGGAGCCATAAAAAGAGATGGAATGGAATAACCTAATTAGGATATTTATAATTTTAACATAGACACTTTAATAGGAAATGCATTGTATGCCCATATATACTTTCTGTCCTAAATGGCAGTGATTCTGGTACAGGGATGGAGGATGGTAAACAATTAGTTTTATCTTTAAAAAAAATAAAATAATTTAATTATTCTTCCTTTATAGCTCTGGTTACTCTTGCCGAACCACATAATATCCCTTAACAACTTCAGTTGTTAGAGGCTAGGGAAGGGAGCTGTTGTTTTAAGCAGAAATAGCAATCAAAACAGAAAACATAGGCAGTGACAAGTGATCTGCAGTAGTTTAGGTAAAATCACAGAATAATAGTTTTATGTGTTTGTAGACTGCACTGCTGAGCTATAAACAAAGTTGGAGTTTCAGGTGCTGCATCAGTGCATGGCAGGAGGGCTATGAAGATCCTCTCGCTTTTTTCCCCCCTGTTAATTTATGTAGAGAAGTTTTTGCTTGGAAGATTTTATTTTGTCTACTTGTGTCTATTTGAGATAACTGCCTAGTCAAAATAAAGATACAGAATGTTTGTATTTGATCAGGAAATATCAGGAAGGGAAACTCAGAGCCTGAAGAATGTAAGTGGTTGGCCATCACTTTATACCAGTACAGGGGCTACTCTGAGCTGCCTTTACACGGTGGAATAGAACAGTAGAGGACCTCATAAGGTGGAGTGCAGGGGCAATAAGAGTGCAGACAAAAATCCGTAAGTAAAAATGCAGAGTGACTCACAAATATATATATTAAATTATAGGTGTTGGACTGCTTACTAAACTTAGGTGTAGGTTTTTAGAATTACTATGATCACACAAAAATATCAGCTCAAAGCTTAAAACAGCAAACATTTTTAGTATTTGAGAATTAGCAGAAAAATTATAAAGAACAAAGCAGGGGCCATAATTACATACTGTAACTGCTTCCAGCCACATTTTGAATGCTACAGCTTTGGTAGTTCTTTCTTCTGTCTGTCCATCCCATACCTCTGCCCACTTTCCCCCAAGGTAGACTTGGAAAATTTCAAAGAAATAAGATCAAAGGTATGGAGTAGTATGTAGCATTTCAATTGACTGGACCCTCAGGCTAAAAGAAAGGTGTCTGAGAGATGATGAAACAGTCTGTAAAGTCAAATGGTGTGATAGTTACTACCTGTTTATTCCAACACAAATTAGGGAACCTCAGATAAAAGTAGAAGTAGGCAAGTTCACCACAAATAAGGAGTTCTTCCAGCATATGAACTTGTAGTTAAGGTGCAGACCTTTAAGCTGCCAGATTCTAGGTAAGGTAAGGTGAATCAAAAATATGGAGAAGAAAGTCACAATGACTGCTCCTGTTCCTAACACACTCTAAACTTATTTTCTTCTTGCAGCAGACTGGGGTTTTATGTTGATCTCCTAATTTCTTTGCAACAGCTCTTGCATATGCAACTGAAATATTTTTCATTGCATTCTGAGCTAGGTTTGCTAACTGCCACAGAAGCTCGCAGTCCAGCATCAGTCCCCCAATCTCCTCTCATTAGACATTCTACCCATGTGTCGCTGTTCACTTTTCCTCCATCTCTAGTGGCCTTTTTACTAGCTCAGCTTTAAACTTTCCATTTCAACTGAGATTTATTCCATTTTATGTTCCTCCTGCTATTACAGCAAAATATTTGAAAAGCAAGACAAAAAACAGTTCCTTTGCTTGCACATAGAAGAAGGGCTAATTTAATCTGACAGACCATCTTTCTCCTCTTCTCACTTGGATTGTATTCCATTTTACTGCCTTTGAAGTGCATCCTTTTCTGATCTATGAATAAATGAATGTGTTCATTCATTGATCTATTATCACCGGTGTCTGAAAATTAAGAAGATGAGAAAATTTGCCAAAGATGTGAAAACAGATGGAATTAGTGAGAAGGAGATCAAGGTGCTAGTTAACTCCCAGTACCAGTTACTGGATGACAGCTGTGGAGGTATCTTGCAGCAAGCAATGTCCAATTGCTTGATTCCAGTATCTTGGAGCATCATCCTTACAGTTGTAACATTGATCAATCAACTACCAGAGTGGGACTGCAAGGGTACTCACTCATGAAAGGAAACAGCTTTCATGTTGCTCAGCTGAGTGTTATGGAATATAAGATGAGGGGCATGCCTCAACAGGAATAAACCACAGAAATTCAAAGCAACTCTGCTATTTCTCTGCACTGAGCTCTGAAAGACTTTCTTCTTCCCTGACAGTTTTCCACAACCCCTGTCTGGATCAAGGCCTTTCTATATCAGACACAATTCTCATATCTGAGAGTTTCTGACGCAATTCCTTGCTAATGAAGAAAAACTAGGTCCTATTTCTCTAACCAGGCAACAGCATAACAAGTATGTCTTGCTAGTTTCAATTTTCTCCACACATATAGTAACTTTTAATATATTATACAGACAAAGGAAAAGATCCATTATAATTAGTTCCTATTTTTGAATATTGAGAATAAGCTCCTTCCTGTCAGTACACATCCTCAGCAGGGAAAGAATTCATTCAGTCGCGTGTGTGCTTTAGACAAGTATTTGTTCTCAACACAGTATCTTCCTCCTCAGCCTCTGACACACTACAATTACATCAGAAAAATACACACAGACTTTTTTTAAAAAATGGCTTTATCAGGTCACTGCCTAATGTAAAAGTTAGCTCTGTGTTCAGAGAGGAGGCAGAGCTAATTAGCAGGGTACATTTTACCAAGGAAGAGAAGCCTCTTAAATCTGTGGGAGAAGGAAGAGCCTGACCTACTTTATGTGTATGCTGGTGCTTTCATTTTAGGTATTTTCAGTCTAACTAAAAGCTAAAAATTCCATATATAGCAAATATAGAAAGGCTTTGTGTATTGTCATACTGCTTAATTTAAGTGCTTCAGCATCTCTATCTCAAAGCAAAATAATTTCTCAGTCTTTCAGATTGTCAACAGCCAATAAAAATAAATACCTTCTAACTCACTCCTTTTCAAAGTCTTAAAAGCTCTATTCAGAAACACTTTAAAATCCAGTGTGAAGAAAGTACAACAAATGGTGGTTTCTTCATCTCTCATTCTCTTCAAATCAGGACTGTCTACCTTTTTAGAAGATAAGCTTGAATGAAAACCATGTTATCTGCAGGATTCAGCATGGAGATAATGAGGCAAAGCATAATGGAATATCAAAACATGCTGCTCCGACATGATCTTTCATCTTCCATCTCAAGGAATGCAGGTCATTGAAGAGGTAGGTCCTGTTGCCAAGGCTGAAGCTGCCTAGAGGATCTCCCCAGCTCCGAGGATACAGCACCAAGTGGCTGTCCCCTCTTCACCATCCCTTTTTACTCTGCTATTCTTCATGGAAAAAAGTGCACATACAGGTTAGGAAAGAGCCACAAAATATTCTTGTCACATCCTAGTGAGGCCAAAGGACTGCAGACCACATTGCAGTGCATAGCTGTATAGCCTGGCTATGTGCTGTAGCCCCTGTGTTTCATTTTGTTCCAGATAAGAATTCAATTTTAAAAGCTGACTTCCTTCAGAGATACTTCAAAACCTGGAAGGCACCAGTTGAATGCAATCCCGTTATATGTCTGTAATGATTTGAGTAGACACCTGGATTTAGTGGTGCTTTATTATTGTTATGGATCACCCACCAGATGGTTTAAATAAAAATATGCCAAATGATAAATAGGTTGTGAATTCTTCACACTTTAGAAGTTTGCTTTTCATAACTTATGTGGTGCCTTCTTTATATTTTCTGTTGCTGATTCTCTTCTTCACTTTACAAACCACTAGATCTACAAGGTGCTTTCAGAATAATCACATCTACCTGTGCTGAGTGAATATTCCTGCCAGAACACATGGGCATTTCCACTGCTTCCTCTTTCTACAAACAGAAAATCACAGGAAAGTTACTGTAAGCTTTCTATATGGAGTCAAAAGGGAAATTTGAGAGCCTTAGGGGAACAAATGGAAATATTTTTTTTCTTCATTCATCTCTAATTAAAATTAATATAACTTTGACTCATATTAACACCACTAATGGTAAGGAAATGTGCAGTTCAAACTTCCAGCTTGCTAAGCTAGATGCTGCTGCACATATGGTATGTGTGATCACTAACTGTTCCCATTAAAAGCCCATATGGGCTATAACAACTATGCAACAAAGGCAGTGATGCTTTAGACTCACTTCTTGTTGTTAATAACTTTTTTTCTAAATTTCTCTCTACTTTTAACTAAGAGCTATTGGCTAATGACTCGCTTACCCATATGTATATTCTATTTTCACACAAGTGCTGATCTACAAAGTGGCCACACAGATCATCAGGCTGAGCCAGCATGGCTCATAGCTGAAGACATAATTTCTGGGTCGTGAGTGAGTGGGCATACAAAGAGGACACACAGCTCCTGGCATCAGGAGCCAGCAACCTGTGCCACCATCTCACACAGGAACAAGCACTACCCTCACTCTTCACTCTTTTAACTGGAGTGTCCTTTCTCATTGCATTGCTTGCAAATAAAGACACCAAGATGTTCTAGCAAAATTTATTCCAAATGCACAAAACACATCTCCCCAACTTGTGCTTTTCTTATCAGTTCCTTCAGATCAAGTGTAATTCATCAGCCCTTTCTTGCAGCCATTTCTTTTAATGGCAGAAACCCTATTATGCATGACGTGACCAGAAACCATGCATTTTTACCACTCTTCTCCAAATATGTTTTACATCTTCAGTGGCATTAATAACCGCTATCATATCATGCAGACCTTTGGGAAACTGCACTATCTGCCAGTAAGGAACTTAAGTATCATTAAGTATCTTCCACAAAAATGCATACAACAAGAAGCTTTCTTCCTGTTCTTTTTTTAACTTAGTTTTGAATAGAAATACCTTTTTCATTATGTGTTTGCTTGATAGGTTCTTTGGCTGTTCATGATAAGGTGTAAAATATTCCCTTTCATCTCTTCCAAACGATTTTAAAATCTAGGCCTCAAGTTACCCTTGCCCTGAGCTTAATCCATTTTAATAAGTTTTTTATGCTTATTTTGTTTCTGTAATTTGTCTCATTCATCCATAAACCTCTTTCTTTGCTTTTGCATACCCTTTTGAAGACACAAGCCCATAATACACAAAAAATGATAATTACCACTGGTGCAAGTTTAACAGTTTAAAGGCATTAAATTAGAATTACTCACTTTCTGCTATGCAAAGCACAAAACAATGCAAAATAACTTGCTGGGAAGGTATGTAGGGTGTAGGTGAGATACTAGGGGAAGGGTGTTTGTCCATTTTATGGCTGCAGTATTTCTCAAGGTGAATTTAAGCACACTATCTGTAGGTGGAAGCTTATACATGACAAAAATTGGAATATCAGTGTATTATAAGAGCCCATTTTGGTACCTAAAAAAAATGTTTTTTAGCAGAGAAAGCTTATGCCTATGTTTAGTCGTGGGGATGTTCAAACAGAACTGCATCACTTAGTAGTCAAGCAAAACTAAGTATACTGTTCTCTAACCAAAATGGGGAAGATTGTTCCCAAATATTTTACAGTTTTCAGAAGATCTATGGACAGTCTAGTTAAAAACGTCTTTGGATGTGTCACCAGGAGTCTAACAAAATTATCACCTCTTCCTTCTCAGTCTCAAAAGTTGAGTGGGAAGATGGTCATAGCATCTTTCCTCAAGGGCACTGGCACCTCTCTCAGATCCTTAGATTCAAGATTTCTGCTCTCTACAGATCTGATCTGGTTGAATTACAAAACATTTCTCGGTCAGAAGGTCTAGTGCTGCTTGAGCTTTTCATATTTTTCTATCACTTTCATGCTGGTGGAAGTAGAGCTCTTTGTAAAGATTTCATTCTCCTGAAAGAGCCACCGAATCAGAAATTCTATCGACCTTCTAGACCCCTTTCTTTAAGCTGAAAACAAAGATTTGGCAATGAATTCTTGACAGCTTGTGTTTTGTTACTTTCTGTAACTTTCTGTTCTGTATCTTTATTATACTGACTGTAAAAAGGGATAAAAAACAAAACTATGCTAAAGCTTAGTTTACGTAACACTAACCTAATAGGGTCTATTAAAAGGTTCGCTAAAATAGAAACATGCCCTTTAGCCCAAAACTTAATTTGTGCTCTTCCCAACAAACCAGGAGGCCTTTGCTAATTCTGTAAAAATGAATTTAAATTACACTTACTTATTAGTAGTATTTTCATTATGATTAACAAAAAAGAGAGAGTTTAAGCTGTATTCTTCAAGCAAAAAGATATTCCCAGACATTGCTGCAATTAAACTTGCCTTGAAAATTATTCATCCTTAAAAAGTGATTCCTTGTCAGGATAGTCATAATACTTTGTGGTTTTTTATATTTTGTTTGTTTCAGAAACTTAGTCTCTTTACTGAGATCTGACTTAAGGAGTTTCTGTTGAGGGAATTAACAGTGCAGTAGGGCCTCTAGACTGTGTTAAATTAAGTGTAAGTAACTCAATGATCTCATGATCAATGGGACATTTAGATACAAAGAACCCATGCAAAATCTTTTGATAGCACCTTTCTCATTGAAAAAATACAATGCTTGAAAATACAGTCTAAAAGGCCACTCCTGGCACATTACAACTATATATATAAATTGAAAAATTCATATGTGATTTTTGCTTCTCACAGAAAAAAATTGTAAATAAGAGTAAGAAAAGCAAGAAAGTTAAATAGGCTGAACTACAATTCAGAGGCCTCTATAATGGAAACAGAAATCAAAGAGCATATAGAGATATATCGCTCCTTGTATAAACTTATGTATGTAACTGTATACAGTACTAGTGTAAAACCCAGAAAGGTTCAAAAGAAGTCCAAATGCTATACAGCATTTCTTATTGGAATTTTAAGAGATGTCATCCAAAAAGCAAGAAGGCACATCTGGTCTGCAGAAAAATGATAGTATATGTGATGTTTTTAAGGAACTAGCAAAAGATGCAGCACAGATAAGGCTAAGGGTCATGATAACAAGGTAGGGTCCTGGCCTTGGTGGTAAACCCTCTGCATTCTTACTGGCACCCACAGCCTTGGAGAGATATCTTATTGTGCAAGAACAGTCTCTTAATTGCTCCTCTATTGTTATTTCCACAATTAATTACAACTGGATTATAGCTTAATCTTGCTTTTATTGTCTCCATTTTGCCTACTCAGTAGCACAGTGAGAATGTTACTTAATATTTTGAAATGTTTTCACACTCACATAGCTGAAATTACTTTTCCTTTGGTAGAGACCCTAAATTCATGCAAAGTGAAAACAAGAGAAGGAATAGATGCTCACAGAAACCTGACAAGAATGCTGAGGCAGCATCTCAGTGCATGAAAATGATCCTCTGGCTTCCATGGCAGAACCAGGTACATCCATAGCAAAGAGGAACAAGCAAAAGAGGCTGTAAACTGTAACATGCTCTAACTCTTGTGCGATTATTGAACATTTGTAGAGGTATTACACAGTTGGTTTCACAGAAGTAGCTAGAGTTGTTGTTCTGCCAGTTAATAGTAAAATCTGTGTGACAGCTTAAAATCAAAAAGGGACCATGAAATCATGGAAGAAACAGAGCTAGAAATGGGCCTTTACTTCCCAAACCTAACTGAAGTGAAAAAATTGTTGCAACAAAACAATCACTGACAGAGCTGTTTCCCTAGAAAAGGTCTCAGCTTCTCTGATTGAGTCAGGAATCAATGAAAATGAGGAAAAACTTTCTGTGGTGACCACTTCTGTGCACTTTATCACAAACTGTTGGAATTTCCTATTATTATGTTTTGCAAGTAAATTACCATCAGCACAACAAACACATGCAGACATTAAATGTGAACAGAGATATTTCTGGGATCTTTGAAGAGGGAGAAAATGTAATGTGACTAGGATTGTTCAGAAGATAGCCATAAAAGAGCTTCCTGTTTGAAATATCTCCTATCAAGAATAATAATAAACAATAATTGATATTTCTTCAGGGCCTTTGACCCAAGGAACTCAGAGCACAAAAGAGGAATTCCTTTCTACTTATCCAGGAGCTGGGTTTGTTTTATAATCAGGAACTTGAGGGCAATGCTCTAACTTCAAGCTGTGCCTCTTGGTGGGGGACAGTGTTGATGTTCACAACACCCACCAGGGGTGCTGGAAAGACTGTTCCTGATGCAGACAGAATGAATGCTCATGGTCATCCACCCGCTACGATATAATTAAAATCCCTCAAGGCTGGAGCAGAGAGACTCATGTCTCCTTGTATGCTTTTCTTAGGAGGTGAACCTATCTGATTTGAAGGATTTGAAACAGATGACGAGGCCAGAGCACGTTTGGTACATCTGAACAGACTGCACCAGAGTAGGGCCCATCTTCAGCTCCTTCCTCCTCTTCCAAATTTCAAGTCTGAGCACACTCATGTGGACTCTTGCTTCTGTTTAAGAGCAAATTAATAGCAGGCATATTGTGAATGTGAACATATTAAACCCTCTTGCTTTGTGTATTTATGTCCTCTGGTTTGAATTTCCTGAGAGAAAATGAGCAATTAAAACTAGATGGTTTGTGAGACAGACTTTCCTAACAACTGTAAGTAGTCATGCTAGAGCTGACACTTGGCTGTTAGAAGACATCATCCAACCAGGCAACCAGAAGCTTGTGTAAGAATGATTGAAAGGATTAGTGGGGAGTACCATATGCTCAAAATTTGTATCTGGCCACAGGCGATATGGAGTATGCAGAGATTTCTAGTGCAGTGCAAGGCCAGAAAAGGTCACAGGTGCTGTTATCTCTAGAAGCCAAAAGAATGAATCTCAAATGAAAAAGAGTAGCTATATGTAAGGACATGAGCATTGCCTAGTACAGGATCTGGACAGATCAGCCTTAGAGGGTTTTGCTACATCTGCCCAAGACTTTTCTGCAAATCCAGGAGTGAATGATGGGGGACAGATCAGGAGTTGTTCCTCTGCCTCAGCCACCACTGTCTTCAGCCAAGTTTTAAGTTAAAACAGTCCATCTCCATGGGGTTTGTGCTAAAACAAGGACTTTTTACTGGAGTGTTGACAATGAAGAGATGTGACGCTGTTGTAGTGGAGCATTGCCAGGAGCCCTTACCAACTTGTTAGGGCAGCCTTGCTGGTTTAGCACAGACTTGATGTGTGATGGTGAGTGCCTGCTGTGTCCCTACACCCTAAGCACACCCAAGTGGAGTCATAGGAGAAGAACTTTCTTCCATATCCTGCCTAGACACATGAAGCCTGGCCTAGAAGAGGAGATTAAAGCTGCTTATATTTTCTTTCACCTTATTGTACATCTAGAAACAACACACAGAATCACAGAATGACCCAGGTTGGCACACCTGGAGAAATAAAACAAACAAAAAACTGAGATAAAGTGTTTACTCTCAGCATGTCCCTTTACTCCAAGATAAATGGTTAAACTCTTCCCAAAATACACGAACACCAAAGACAAAGCTGCTTTTGTGACAGAGGGTTCAGTTAAGTTGTGGGACTCAATCTTCTGCCTACTGAGCTCTCCTCTTTGAGCTCACAAACAAGAACAGGACACACAGAGAGAGCCTAAACACTGACAACTATATAAGGAATAGATCTTCAGGCTTGTAATCTCAGTAAAAGTAGGAAGACGTACTAATAAAGCACTATAAATGCAGAAATGTTTATAGGACAGGTTTCATAACACTCTTCCTGGAGCTGCGTGCCTTCCCCTTCACTGATAAACACCATGAAATGTTTTATCTTACTGCCTCTTTTTCTTAAAAGGGATCTAATTTTAAAGTTAAAAACTGGAACAACACCTCATACTTAAAAACTACAAATCAGTATTCACATGAGCAAAGCTTTTGCTTTTATTGCATTCTGTTTGCTTTTACAACCGTACCTTGTTTGTCCCCCAGAAAAAAACCTGCATTTTTTCTGTTTGCAGAGTATTCTAAAAAAGTACTATTTCTACAATTTCAGAATGCACTTGGGAAAAAAAAAAAAATCACTAATTGGAGGAATACACTAAAAGACTTAAGTACTTTTTAAAGATAGGCAAGGTAATAGATGGCATCTGTTCTTTGCAAATAAATGCTAAGTAACAATTATATAAGATTAAAATGAGATGTGAACAGCTGCTAAACAGAGGCCAAAAATTATAGTGAAATAAATTCTTAAGCCTTTTCTTACTATATTTTAAGGAAGACAGTCCAAGTTGGCCTGTTTAATATGAGCAGATGAATGTTCCCTATATACTATTAAAGTTGAATAAAATGCAAATAAAATGGCACTTTTCCCAACCCCTCCAGAAGGGTGTATACAGTAATTACATTGCTGTCTCATATAGGTGGCATGCTCAATATAAGATGACCGCATGTACATTTTGAATGTAATGAAGTTATCGATTGCCATTTTCTCCAGAAAGATGCATGTTCTAACAAATAGGTCTTCTACCTCTAGTCTTTAAGGACAGTTTTTCTAAATAGTTTGATTTACAATTGCTCGGTCCTGTGCCGGAAAGGGAGAAAAGGCCAGCCACGTAGGGAATAGCCAACAAAAAGCCCATGCTGTGGGAGTGCATCCCTGGAGTACATACATGGGAGGGAGCCAGCTTTGTAGCACTGCAAGAGGTTCAGTTGGCAGCACACCAGGAACATTTTGCTCCCAACTCGGAGCGAGTATGGGAAGAGGTTGGAAAATACAGCACCTCCACAATATGTCACTTCTCATTGTAACTAAAAGCTGTCACGGCTTGAGGGAAGAACATTAAAAAAATAGGAACAGGAGATAAGTATATAGAAAACATGGGAGAAAAGGAAGTGTGAAGTAAGGGAAGAAAAAAGTAAGGAAAAAAGCTCCCTCCTTTTCACCTCTCCATGCCTTACATTAGTGACCATATGTATCAGTATCTCCATACAGGAAGACTGGTGAAGTAGAACATATCATGGCTTGGGGCAGGGTCTCAGCTCAGAGATGACACACAGCATCTGGGCACAGCATGCTTTACAGATTTTTGCCTTTGTGAATGATACAGTCTCAATCTTTTACAAATATTAATACTGTTAATTTGCACCACTACTTCCAGTTTGCTCTACCATTGGTTTCTCTGTTTTCCACACATCTATGGTCTCACCACCTTTACAACAGAAACCTTTATTTCACTTTCATTTCTTTATCATTCCTCTTTCATAGGCTGAAAAATTCACAGTTAAAGGTGTAAGGAGAGTTTCTCCTCGATTCCTTCTGGGAGCTTAAGAGCAGCCCTCTTCCTTATGGGGTATGGGAAGTACTGGCCCCAAGCCTGGGAAATGATGGGCAGGTGAAGCAGAGGGCAGCCAAATCACCTGGCCTTAGGCTACAGTGCAGAGTTGTCCAGGGAACAAATCCATTCAGGGTTTCAAAATCTATTTTTGCTTCAGTGAGGAATTAAAACAAACCCTTTCAAACATTTCTATGGAAAGGAATTGTGTCGAAACATCTGTTTTCTACCAGAAGGCATTCTTTCTTACTATCTCTCTCAGTGAGGATATGACCAGGGACTCTCATCCTTCCAATTTAATATTTTATTAATATCTCCATTGCATGTTCCAGCTACACTAAACCAGCATAATTTTTCTGTAAACAACAAAAGTGTAGTAGAGTCGGGGGGGGAGATCCCTGAAGCATTTAAGCCCTTGGTCTAGTTGAGCAGTGGGAAAAGCTGCTTCAAGAGGGAAATGAAAGGGATCATGACTGTGACCTACCTACAGTCAGTACTGGCTATTGTGTCCCTCATCCCCAAGTGTCTCTGACACTTGCAGTTGCCACACATTGCTGCTAGATTATCATGGGAGCTGGTCTGGACTCACCTTTCCTCAACAGATCGACTTCCTTTGTTACTAAAAAAGAGAATTAAATAACACATCTGTCTTCCAAAATATAGGGAGTCACTGGCATTACTATGACTATGCTGTTTGATGATTTCTTGAACATGCATTTCTTGATGCATTTCTTGAGTGGAAGGTACATTCTGCAAGGCCACAAACTATATGCTACATCTGAGACTCTCACTAAGTCACAAAAAATTCTTACTTTTTGTATCTATTGTGCATATACCTACAAATAAACTATCTTGACTACCTTTATATTGAAGAACTCAAAGGATGATGCCATTTATTAATTATTCATTAAAAATAATTTGATTGATACCTGTTTAAAAGATACCCCCCCCCCACATACACTTTTTTTCTAATTTCCTTTCTTCCACTGGAAATCAGTACGTGCTTCAAGCTGTTTCACAAGGGTTAATTTAATTCTTTGTGATAAAACTGAAAATTATTTCAGATAAAAAAAAAAAAAAAGCAGGGCTAGAAAAGAAAGAGCCAAACTGCAGTAAAACAGCCTTTGTCTGAATCTTGGAGTGAGACCTGAGCCTGTTTCTTCTGATATGATGAAAAAATTTCACGTGGGAAAAAAATATTAGGTGTTGTGATTCCAACTAGCACCAAACCCATGGAAAATGGAGGCTCAATGGAGGTAAAAAATACATTTAATGCAAAGGATTTTTTCCAATTAAGTTTCACCTACGGAAGTAATTTGATTTTGTAAAAACCTGTTCAAGGAGTCTGTTTAACACTCCTGTGAAAACCTTGAGTATGAACCTGCTTATTTTTATCACTGTTTCAGCTCAAGTAAAATCAAAGAAAAATTTTTAAAAGTGATATATCACTTGTAGAAGTACCTGAATGAGATACTACATTACAGTAAAAGTTCTATTGAAATAGTTTTTAAAAATTGCTACTAAGTATTATGACTCTACTGAGTAGTGAACTGAGGGTTCTTGCTTTTTCTTACTGAGGAGTCTGAACTTTTAACTTTCCATGTTTTTCCCATCTTCTTAGCTGTGCAAGTCTTTGGAGTCCAGTAGGGATTTCAAGGATAAATACATTGAACATTTTGTCTTCTGTATTTCCTCTCATGCACAGAGCATAATATTAGAAAAAGTGTTACTTCTGTGATCTGTCAGTCCATTCTACATAAGGAATAATATTAAACATTTCCCAGAGAAAAATAAATTTCAAGTCCATTATTTGGACAAACTGTCATTGTATCAAGTCTTGTACAGGAGCTTGATTTCAAGCATGATCCTTTGTGGAACTGTTCAAATTGTTGAAATTTAGGCTAGACAGAAAGAAAAATCTCAGAAACCTTTTTCAATATGGAAATGTAATTTTTTTATCTATTTCTGAAGACCCGTCTGTACAGCTCTTGTTAATGCTTCACAGCTAATGAGAATTCACATGCTGCTGCGCAGTTCCTCCTTGCCCTCAAGAAAAGGCATGGAGCAAGAAGGGTCCCTTCCTCACCAGGGAATGACAGTCACTCTCTAAGATCAACAAGCAGGAAGCTCTTGTCTGCTTCATGCAATATCAATGCCATTAACCCATAAGATACCAGGGAAGAGTATATTAGGCAGTGAGAGCATAGATTGATTTTCACATCATAGCCTGAGCCTGGTAAAATCAAAAAGTTTCTAAAAATAATTGCCTGTTTTAACAAAATAAGGAGCATCTTTGCAGGTTAAGTTTTTATTTACTGCTCACTTTTAGAAAAAAGATCACTTGAGAAAGGCTAGAATTCAAACTTGTGTGCAGATGGGCACTCCCACTATTGAAATTAAGTCAAAATTTCCAGACCTCAGTTCCTAAACTAATAAACCAGGCCCCTACACCAAACTTCAAGGATTTGCAAGTAACTGCAAAAAGAAGATACTGGTGTCCGAGAAAGGATGTTACTTCTCTGGATGCCTGTGCTCATGCTCTATTGCCCCAAGCCTCCTACTCAGAACAAGATGGTGCCATTGATTTTGGCTGTAACAAATGATGTTCAGTAAAAGCAAGCTAAAAGAAAATAGATAGTTGAAGAGATATCAGAAATTAATAGCTTCTCTGATCTAAGCTCCAACCAGTTCAAAAAGCTTTTCTGCTGACAGTAGGTTGTTTTCAACATTAAGAATGAAATATTTATCCTTTGAAGCTGTGACATTTACACTAATAAATACACAGGAGTGCTGGAATGGATACTTGCTAAAACAAAATGCCTGGTCAAAATTAGTATCTTTTCCTATTTCAAGCCACATTGTACACAGGAACCCTTTGGAAATTTTTGAAGACAAAACCAAGAAAAACAAAGGAAAAGGAAAAAAAGCATTAAACAATGCTGTTCCTGTGCAATGAGCAGTAACATGAAACAGAAAAATTATGTCAAAATGGACCACTAAATGGGTATGCTTTTTGTAAATCAAGCCAATACAAATTTCATAAGACTTTCCTTGTTAGATGTACAAACCATCCATTATAAGAATAACATTGTCATGCCCTAATATTATCATTTGCACAACTCCAGTTGAATGTGAAGTTGCCTCTTGCATTGAAACAACAGTATCAGGTATCACAAAAATATGTCTAGACTCACAAGAGCATACTCTTCAAAGGCAGCTGGACAGTGGGAACTGAAGGCTCAATTATGGAGGTACTGCTGAGATACTATTTTCTTCCAAGCATTAGGTTACTACTGCATTGAATTTATTAAAAAGGCATCTGTAAAAGTTTATATCAGTTTGCTATGGCTTCCTAATAAATATAGGAATTAATCCTTGTACAGTGTGCTTGTAACTGAGAATTTAACTTTGTCATTCAGGTTTTTACATGACATTTAGGAATGGTTAGCCATTGCATAATTAATACTGGGGATCCTCACTTTTTGCTCAGTAACTTCTAAATAGCCATTCATAACAGTAGTTAAGATTATGTCACAGTGGTAATTTATCAAACATGTAACTAGTAATTTTCTGTCATATTTCAATATTTGGATTATTAGGATGAAGAAACTGAATACTGAAATTATGTTTGAGCAGAAGAGAACATTTCTTGTGTGACCTGGTCTAGGCTTCACCTTCAGTTCCACTCCCATCAAGTTATCGAATCATGAAAAAAAATGCATTTAGAGGTTCCCTAGAATTAATCACTAAGTTTTATTCCTTGTGTCTGCTGCTATCATTCCCCATTTATGCAAGGACAGAAGTGCCCCTCTTCTTTTCCATAAGGCGTTTAGTCATGTATCAAAGCCTTTTTTAACCAAGACAGCTCCAGAAAGCCATGGAAACAAAAGCAACAGATAACTTGAAGTTGTATTGCAGTCAAAAGTTGTTCCAAGGCCTCTATTCATATGCTTGAAATTAAAAAGTAGGTTAAAATTTTTCTCAAGGAGCTGAGGAAGTCCCATTACCTCATTAGAGCCTAAAGCATTGCATATATTTGAATTCTGGATAACTGACTTTTGTTGCATTAATTTTCATTTTTTTTTCTAATTATTTGAAGAGCTTTTATAAGCTGTGCAATTTCTGAATGGATTATGTATAGATACTATAAATTAATATACTCTGTTCAAAGAAAGGATGAAGGAAAGTCCAAGAAAGTGTAAAATCAATAAACAGCTGAGCTTGAAAATGTGTTGAACTATTGTAAGGAATACAGTGTAAAATAGTTTACTGCATGTACTGGAGTGTAAAGGTAAGTACTTCATATGCATACATGTGGAGCAGTAGACATATTGCAAAGCACTCATTCCCAGAAATGGTGTTTGTCTTTGTGCAACATAAGGAAAGCTTAATTCTCACTAAGATTGTGCAGGCAGCAACTACAGAACCGATTTAACATCAGCAGTTTGAAAACAACAAGCTTGAAAGATTTTTAATTTCATTTTCAGCTGCTTCTAAACTATATTGTCAGCTGCGCGGACTGTTACATTTTTTTATGACTTTCTCATATACCCTTTCAAGAGGAACTCATTACTTTTTTAAAAAATGAAATGACATCCCAGCTACTTCCAGTGAGAGGAGGCTGCAATGTGAAGAGAAGAGAAAGCCATGAAAAATGCATATAAATTCAGCTGTTTTGTTGTGCAGGGTTGCATGAACAAAGAGCTAGTGATCCTGTATCAACTGCACATCTGCAGCATGAACAAAGAGACATGCACCAAAGGAAAGATTCTTGTATTTACTAGGTCTCCCTCACAGTAAAAACATCCTTGAAACCAGGCTTGGCAGCTCAAATGAAAACTGCTGCCCTTAAGTTTCTCTACAGTAAACTAGCATCACACTGATTTTTGCATGCAGTTCTCCCACAGGAAGACAATTTGCCATGGCTGAAAAAGCAAATGGTGAATTTGCTCAGCTATGGATTGGAAATTAATGCTTAAGAAACATGAATCAACTGCCTTTACTCAAATGCCAGAAGGGGGAACTTCCTAATATCAAGGATCTTCTCTTATTTTTCATTACCTTGTTCCCCTCCAGGGTACAGAGCTACAAATGCAGAACTATTGGCCCCAAATTTCAGAGCTCAACACGTCTTGAGCAGAGACATCACACTACTTCCTCTGGTAGGAACACTCAGATTTCAGCTTGAATGCCCAGAGCCAGGTGGGTCAGCTCTTTGCATCCAAGCCCTTTGCTGTGACTGAGCTGAATTATGGCCTACTTTGCTGAAGAGTCTGTTTATATCCATTTCTTTCTTTCACTCCATATGGGAGCCAGAGCAAGAGCCAGCAGGGAGAGATAAAAGAAGTTGGATTCTAGTGTCAAACTAAATTCCCAAGTTGTACCACCAGAAGTGACCTCAGAATGCAATTAAATTATTTTCTTTGTCACCTTTACAAAGTGTATGGCTTCTGTGGTACATAAACCAGCTGGAAGAGCACTCATTCTTCACCCCAAATTATTGAACATATTGATAGGTACTACCCAGTCTCTTGACACAGAATAGCAAAACTTAATATCAACTTCATGACCACAGATGAAAGTGAGAAAAATTGAAGAGTGAATTACCATTATATTAAATTTTAATTATTATTCAATCAACAGTAAAACATTTCTATAGTTTTTTTTCTCTGCATATAAGTAAAAGAGCAGACATTTCATAGCTTTTCAGACATTAAGGCAAGAGAAGGAAGAACAGAGCTCAGGACTATATTGGACATTATTTTAGAAAAAATGTTTCCCAGCTATTCTAAGGAAATGTAAAGGCTGAGGATAATTGATGTCTTGAAACTCAGGTGAATATCTGTGGACATGAAGGTAAATAGTCCCAAAGAAGACTGGACAGTAGGCCACTTACTAGTACCTACCCTGTCCACTCTTGATAGGTCACAGCAGTGCAGAGAGCTACAAACAGAAATGCCAGAAATCTACGTTTCTCCACAATGATGCAGTTTTCATGTACTTTCTGTAAATCTTAATAATGGGACTCCCTCCTCCTGTCACCTCTTGATTCATCCCCATGGTCCCTCCAGAATGGAACTGTTCCACAAAACCACTGTGGTTATATTGCTATTTTAGTCCATCACAAAAGCCCAAGAGCTTTCACTTTGCTTTCATTCGTCCCCTTGAAAATTTTTTTTTTGTAGACTAAATCACCTGACAATTTATAATGATGCAGAGAAACCTCATTATCTGAAGCACATTGAGAGCCAAGATAAATATCAAAGCCTAAAAGCTGTTGAAGTGTTTGTGATATCTTATTAATGCTTTAGTAAGACCTTTAGTAAGGTCTAGAAAAAAATAACTTTAACACAATCCCCACACCATAACATAAAGGGATCACAGAAAAGGCAAAATGAGAGACTTGAGCGCCAATTAATTTGCTTGCTAATTTACAATATAATTGCATTTTGGAAGTAAGGAAAGGACACATGAGTGTATTACATGTACTACGATGAAATCTGTTGTTTGCTGTCATTTGAAGTGATGAACCTTTTAGAAGGGCACATGTGCTTTAAGAAATCTATAACAAAGAAAATTTATCCTTCAGAAGCATCTTTCTTTCTAAGCCAAAGAGCATTCTGCTACAGGGGTCAGTTTGAAGAAACTGGGTAAGCACAGATAAGGGGCAAACTTCCCAGGCACTGCAAGGACAGCATACTGGACCTCT
This sequence comes from Turnix velox, assembly GCA_013400935.1. Classification (NCBI taxonomy): domain Eukaryota; kingdom Metazoa; phylum Chordata; class Aves; order Charadriiformes; family Turnicidae; genus Turnix; species Turnix velox. Next base: position 254,964 of record VZTY01025206.1, on the reverse strand, counting down.
GCCACAAACTTCTTGTGATTTCTCTCCAAGTATCAGATCCAGTGCACAGTCATGCTCAGATGCTGAAGTGTGTCTGCCATGTTTCCACAGGATGGCCTTTATTCTCCTAACCTGTTGTCAAGACAATACAGAGGACAGATCCCCGAAAAGTGAGATCAGCCTTTCACTACCTCACCATCTGTCAGTAGGATGAAACTGTAACTTGATCAAGCTTTCAAGCAGTGGCCATCTGCAATTCAAGCCTGGGTGCACCATGAATGCATTAGCAAAGGTTTCTATTTGTGCATCAAACACCTTTTCAAATTTTTTTTTTTCTAGTGATTGACCATGAAGGATTTATCTTCTTTTTCTTTATTCCCTAATTAGAAAGTTCTTTGATCAAAACCGGGTAACAAAAAATACTTTTTTCTGAAGCTTTGACTCTATATCAGCTTACACTTCTGGACCTGAGATTGTCTCATGTCAAAAGTCAGGACATGAAAATGAGAAATATTTTGTCAGAGCTAGAGCAGGAAATCAGTTTACTCATTCTTTCTTTTACTATATTTTGCTTCCTACTTGCTTTTATTGTTGAAAATTAACTTAGTTTGAACAAATACATTGCTTCCTGCTATAGCTAATTACCCCATGCAGATCATAAAAGTGTTTATTTATTGGAAGCAGTAAATCCAGATCAAGCAGAACAGCAGAGATTGGCTAATTTGATCTTTGAAAAGTAGGAGAATCGTTTATTATTTTTAGTAGTCTATATGATTCTCATGGAAAAAGTTTCTAGAAATAAATCTGTATGAAATTTCGAATAGAGGAATAAAAAAATCTCACTGTTACAGGGACAGAGATGAAAGCAAGTAGATATTCTTTTTCTCTGCCATTATCCTAGTCAGTCTAAAGTAAGCATGAAAGAGTCCCTAACATGGCTAATGATTTCAACCATGACCTCTCTCTTGTGCCAGGGAGCAGCAGTAGTGGTACAGAAAAGTAGGCAGTAACACACCACCTTGGTCAGGTGGCAGCTTCCTCAGTGCCTGTTTTCCTACAGCAAAGGGCTGTCTTGGTAAAATCTCAAAAGATAGCAGAGGAATCATCACGATATTGCCCCAGTATCTTCAGATAATATTTCTTGTGTCTAGTACCTCATTTTTAACCCTTGGGGAAATCCTAGTCAAGTATGCCCCACATTTGACTGGGAACATAGTCCACTTACCACTCATTCTTCTGCAGGTCTGCTGGAAAAAGTTCATTGTAATAGCTGATGGCAATGGGTGAAAACAGTCCAGTACCTGGTTTGACAGAAAAGAGACACAAGTCCTTAAACAAGTCCTAGCAGAAGACCTAATAAAGAAATTTTGCATTTCAGGGCAACCAAAGTAGAAACTCATTAAACAAAACCCAACATATAACAATAATTAGCATTAATCAGTGACTTCAGCAAGGAAAGAAAATCATAGAATGTGTTGATTAGCATTAGATGATGTCAACTCTCACATCCTGAAGTCTCAGAAGTTTTACTAAATTTCAATTTTATTCCTATTCCCTTTGCCAAAGGATTAGCTCATTCGCTCAAGGTTTAAATTTAGATGGCTCTGGAACACTTGTACAATATTCTCCGAGAAAAGCGGGGCTGTCACTCAGAGAAGAAACTTCAAGGCGAGTGATGCACTACTGAGCTAAGGAACATCTGTATTTCCATGTAGTAAACAGCATGCCACAGTATGGCGTCATCTTTTAATGGAATAAAGTTTAACCACCTCCATTCTTTTAAGGTAAAGACCTGCAGTTACCTCAAAAACCACCTTAAATTCTTTATTGATTTCCAATAATTCAAGTAGAACTTTATAGAATGCTTTCTGCACACCTGTTATGGGCCAGAAGCATCTTGGCATTTCTCCATTACAGAAATTGTAGAAATGTGAAAACATGTCAAAGATTTCAAAAATTTTCTGTTGCTAACTTAATGAAGTTTTTTCTGATGAAATCATTATTCTGTGGGGGTTGATTATTAGGACATCCAAGGTCTCTGAATTTCAGAATGTCAAGAATGACAATCTGGTCTAAGGAATCCAGTGTTCACATGTTATCTAAGGGAGGTCCTACATATTGTATACATATACACAAGTGCATATGTACACAAAGTTTGAGCATTTCAGTTCAGAACTGCAGATTTAAAAACGAAAAGGATGACAAAGTTCCACTTTTTGGTTATTTAAACCTTTGGATTGCCTAAAATCTTTGGTTTTATAAGGAAGAGTGAAATTCAAAACATGGAGTGAAATAGACTCAAAATGCAAGAGCAATTAGAAACCTCCCTTTCTTCAGGGATCAGAGGCACCCGAACAGGACAAGGCATGCTCTTCCACTATTCTTTTCTTACTTGAAACCAGGAAGCCCTGGAGATCTCAGAGGAAAAACTTTTTTCCAACAGCAGACTTTAGGTATGCATCAAGCAAGTGGAAACTTTAGGATAATTACCTGTCTTTTGACCAGATTTCCCTAGCTATTCATTGAAACATACTATCTGTTTCTGATCACCATTTACATACAGATTATTTTTGCTCTCATTTATCAAGTAATTCTATTTTCTCTAAACTTATCAGAAAGCACAATATTTGGAAATGGTTAAGAAACTGAGGAGCCTGAGATTTCTGAAAACGGGACCTAGGTGTTTGATGTTTATTTTCATGAAAATCTAGGAACTCAGATTAGCTTCTGAAGATTTGAAGCTCATCTTTATTCAGATCAGTGCCTAGTGTGGTTTTCAGAAAATAGCTAGGGAACTAAACTCCTTCAGAATTTTTTTTTTTTAACTGGCTAATGTGTTCTGAAGTCCTAAGAAAATCTTCTGGAAAGTTATTTATATTAATAGCTATCTCACCTCTGAAGTCATCCAATCTAATCATCCCCAGAGAGATACAACAATAGGAATTATAAATAGCAAAAATATCCTGGATATCACCCCCCACTATTTTAAACTCACAGACTAGTAAACAAAAAGAAATCCCAAGGACATGATTCCTCATCAAATGTAAGAATACATGCACGTTTGTCATTGCCAAGTGTTGTTCCTAAGAGCCCCTAAGCAAAAAAACCACTGAATACAATAGACAAAAGTGTCATGATAGGCCATACATTCTCTGCCTGGCTCTTAGTTTCTCTGTCATCATCATACAGGTAGGAGCATATAGATGGTAACTGTAACTGTGTTAATAGATGACTTGGAAATATAGTTAAGACAAGCTAAAAGAAAACACCATTCTGGATTCTGAAAAAAAAGGAAAACTGCATTCTAGTAGCTGTTCATTCTGAGTCCATTTATGGATGAAGCTTTGCCATCATCTTCATTGCAACTTATGACACCAACTTTGACAAGTTCTCTGGTTTTTTAGAAGTTCTTCCACATAGAGTTCAAATCCCAAGTGCTTCAGGTAGCAGAATATGCATTACCAGTTAAGCACAAGTACTGCCTGAGAAAAGACAGAAAATCTTAGCCCCTTTCCACTGCTTTTTAGGTTTTAGTCTCCATCAGCTCCTCCAATGAATTGTAAAGGTACCCAAATATCTCCCTACATTTAGTTTATTTCCTCCAATTAATTTCTAATAAATAATAATAAATGTCTAAATTCTTTCTAGTGACCAAAAAAATAGGAGTGGTTTGTCAGATAGCATTGAGGTAAATCGAAGTCCATAACACATCCAAAAGTACTTTTCAACATCACTCCTGAGGGTATGAACAAAGTCATTTTACATGAAACTAAGAGCATGCAACACAACATTTTTCCCCATCCTTCAATAGCATCCAGGTAGCTCTTAAATCTACATATAATATATTTGGTTCCACCACTGGAATCCACTAAGTCCTATCAGCAGTTAGCTCTGTTCCATTATCTCTGTTCCATTGTTAAAAAGGAACAGAATGGACATACCCTGACCCTTGAGTCTTTACTTGACTTATAAAAGGTGAGCAGATAGGTCATTTTGACTAATTATTTCATTACACACTTCAGTCTTCAAGTATGTCAAACTTCAATCAGCCATGTTGAAGTATCTTATTCTTGGACTCTGCAATATTATTTTTTTTAAAGTTTGCTGGAAAATAGTTCAGCCATTTTTGGAACAAACTTAGTGAAGGATTGTTTTGCCAACACTCATGTTTTTCATCTGTTTTCTGAAGAGCTGTAAAGATTTATAAAAGGAGCTTGAAATCTGGCAGTTAGACAGCCCTCAAAGTGAGAATGGTTATCTGTCTTGCCCCCAGGAAAATCCGTATTTAAGCAGCTGTGTTAAGAGTTACAGAAAAAACACCCCAGTTGGTATTTACAAAACAGAAACTGGTACATTTTGATATCCTAAGTGTTGCAACAGGAACATGCAAGTCCTGAAGCCTGTGGAGACCCTTATTCTGAGCAGGTGCTACAGATCCAAAGGTACAGCTTTATGTGAAACAGAACTTTCTGTTTTGTTACAGCAAAATCATGACATCAACATAAAACATATGAAGGAGTTAACACACAAGAAAAAAAATTCTAATTTGAAGTTAGTTGGGTTTTAAACACTCTTAACATTATTTACACACTGTAAGACAGCACTGGACCCATGTAAGCGCAGCCCGTATAGTAATTTCCCTAGAATTTAAGGGCTTGTTCTTCAGTTGTGGTAAATCAACTCAATTTACATCAGTAGACTTCCATTAGTTTGCCCTGACTAATATTCTTTATTTAAGCACTCATGCAAATTAGAAGCACGGGCAAAATGATTTTAAGTCATTCCTAAATGCCATCTGCTGAAAGGCTCCTTCAGGGCAATAAAATCTCAAATCACAGCACTCTGGTGTCAGGCACAACCCTCAACTGGCTGCACACTTCAGACTGCAGATCAATAGGAGTTTGACAAGGGTACCCTGGGTCAGTCCTTCACAGCAACTTTAGAGGGAGGGGGAATGGGGTTTGAGAAAACATTCCAGATTTCAGCAGAGTTTTTCTAGGTCACACAAGTCACTGCAATGTCTGGAGGGACAGCCTCAGCAAACTCGTGACCTTCTATGACAAACTGGACCATAGCATTTCAGAAGGGATTTGCTCAGGATTGTTAAACACAAGCCAAAAAGAGAACCAGTTCTTGGATTTTTTCAGTCGAGTAACACTATATTTGGACTGGAAACAGCCTGTGGATGAGCAGGAATAACCATTAGAAGGCAAGTGAAAAGTTTCAAGCGGATCCTACAGTCAAGGAAGAAATAACTAGAATGTATCTTGGCAAGTTTCCATACTGACTCAAGCAACACTTTCTCATGACATCAGATTCAAAACAAACAATATATTACAGTCCATATGTTGATTAAAGAAAACCCAAGCAGTGCAGAGGCGTGCTCCAACCTTCTGAACACAGACTGAAAAAAAAGCTGGATTTCTTGCAAGCCATGGAAGTTAAACAATAAAAAGCCCCAAGATTTCAGGATAAGGAGCCTGGGTGAGACTCCTCTTCAAGATGAGGTTGTGAATATAAAGGTAAGACTGAAAGCAGGCTGCTTAGACTGAAGCTAAAATAGTCTAACTAGATAACAAATACAATAAATGAACATATGCTTTGCATATGCAGCAATCATAAGGCTAAGAAAACTGTAAAGCTGACTGTGGGTAACATACTTAGAGCACCTGATGTTTTCTACCTACCTGAAATCATATGGCATTTGCATGAGAAATATGGACTGCGGAGGCTTGCAGCCAAAGTTCAGAAGATCTTTTGGCAGATTAAATATGTTCCCAGTAAGATGATGCTGAGGGTAAACATGGAAGAGGAATACATAAATGCTGTTTTTGCAAGAATAACGATGCTTGCTTAGAACCGACTGTATTTTAGGAGAAGAAAGCTAGAATGTGGTCCTCATGGCATGCCAACACAATTCATCACAAGCAGTTAGTAAATCACATCAGCAGCATATAATGACATTTTAAAATTCAAAGCAAAACCATGTTCTACAGGAGAAAGAGGTACTTGTTAAGTACATTGATGCTGTTTACAAAAGTACTGGGAATTGCACTCTTACTTTAACACAGCCTAACAACAGCAGTGCTTACTGCATACACCTGATTTCACTGTCACATTTCATCAGACCTTGACTTATCTGATCCATTGATCCTGTGTAATAGGAATCAAGAGGCTATCATTGTTATTCACAAAATTTATCAAGTCTAAATTAGAAAGCAGCCCTGACAGACAAGGACAAATTTGACTGGGAGGAAAAAATAAGCAGGTTACTAAATTTTAATTGTATTTTAACAAAATTAGCTAAGCTCATAGCATAAATAGCCACAGCAATTCATGCAATAAAATGTTGTACTACTGTCACTGTAAAACTTTACAGTGAAATAAAACTAGGGTTATAGAAGTAAAATAATGTTTCTTTGTACAGTACTGAATGCATTCACAAAAACCAAGAAATACCTTGTTCATTAGCCAGACTTTAAAAATTTGTTTCCCATTGAGATTTTTTTTTGAAGTTTTGTACATCATTCCTTTATACTGTTTTCAAATCCAGGAATGATTTTTGTTAGTGCCAAACTACACAGTGAAAATCTCAGCTGAAAAATAACTATATAAACTAATTTGGCAGGCATTATTCCTTACCATTCAATTTAGATCTCTACTGCCATTTCCTTCAAGATAAGCTCTTGTCTATAAAAATACTTAACTAACAGCAGACTCAGTTCATCCCAGGTACTGTCAAGAAAAGAGGCAATAAGTGTGTTGTTTCCAAGAAGGAGCAGTCCTTCTGAGACAGCTGCAACAAGCTGTTGCCTGCCAAGAAAATCCTGACAATCCTTTGCATTATTACCTCCCAGATCTCTATATACCTTATCATACGTTGGCCACAGTGGTTTGGAACATGCAATGTCTTCAGAGTTGACTATTAGTGCTAATTAAGATGCATTAACATCTGCACCATTATGGGAAAATTTTAAAGCTTTTTTCACACACCTCACAATTCTGCTTTGCAGTGGACCAGTGGAAGTAGTGGACATATACTAGGGATGAATTTGGTTCGACAGCTGTGTTTTAAGGCAGTGTTTTAAGGCAGGAGAATTTCACATCTTTGTAAGATTAGTTGTATTTTAAGTACAGTTTCTGGGTCTGGTCTGAAGTCACCTGCCATGATTCCATACGCATGTGCAAGTCACACAGCATGCAGTGTGTGTGAATTCTTCTGTCCAGCTCTTACAAATAAAATAATAACAATGGGCATGTAAGAGCTTAAGATACAGTTCAACTTGGCTTTCATTCATCAGTTTAAAAAGTCTCTCCTACAGGTTAAAAAAATTTTAGAAGAAAAAAATTGGACTAGATGTGGTAGCCTTAACTCATCCGCATGGAATCATTAATGTTAAGCCAAGGAAAACAAATGTAGATAGCCTGACAACTATGAGACATGCTAATTTTTATATGTAACTTCAGATGCTCAAGTTTGTCCTTCTGGTTTGACTTCTCTCTCCAACCCCTGAGGAGGCAGAAGCCCTGGTTATTTCAGTCAAATTTATGTCATTCTGTCATGGTTGATGGAGTGAAGAAGATAGAACAAAAACTTCCAAAACTGCATAGGGATTGGACTACATGATCTCTTGAGGTCATAGAATCATAGAATAGTTTAGGTTGGAAGGGACCTCAAAGATCATCGAGTT
>VZTY01025206.1:189482-243355 GCA_013400935.1 Turnix velox | reverse complement strand
TAAAGGGTGAGTGACAGGAGGATGGAGTCAAGCTCTTCTCAGTGACATCCAATGATGGGACAAGGGGCAACAGGTGCAAGCTGGAACACAGGAGGTTCCACATAAATATGAAGAAAAACTTTGTCACCCTGGTGAGGGTGACAGAACAGTAGCACAGGCTGCCCCAGAGAGAGTGTGGGGTCCCCTTCTCTGGAGACATTCAAACTCCCTCTGGATGCCATCCTGTGTGACTGGATCTGGGTGTTCCTGCTCCAGCAGGGAGATTGGACTAGATGATCTCTTGAGGTCCTTTTCCCATCCCTGATATTCTGTGAAATATTTCTTTAGAAAATGACAGGCAAGAGTACATGTATAATCTAGAATTCTAAAAATGCACCAACATTAGTGTCTTAAGACTAGAGACAGATCTAAAGTAGGTTGAGTCAAACTTCTCCTAGCATATCCGAATGCCCTTAGACCCTGAAAAGCTTGCCATTTTTTCTGAGATACTTCAAATTTAATGATAAATATAAAAATGAGTTCTGTACACACCCCATTTAAAAACTATTCCATCTGCAAAGCAGAGACAAGTCTGTTTGTATAAATTACAGTAAAGGCAGCCAGATGATTTGTGGGCTTATCTTGTATTTAAAAAGGTGACCACATAACAACCAGTAAGCACACATAAAGAGAAGAGAAGGGAAGCTCAGTGACATTAACCATAAAACATTTTAGAGCAGGAGTAAGAAGGAATATTATTTGATCTGGTTTAGCCCATCTGACATTTTTATATCCACATTTAACTAACAGGTCATTAGTATTTGTGTAAATGTAAGCAAGGAAATTTTGAGCTGAGATGTCTTGACAAAGTAATAAAACCTTTACTCACACTCAGCTTGTACATCAAACATTTCAGATCTTGGCAGCCCTGAACAAACACTCAACACAGGACAGAATCAGTCAGCATCTGTTCACAAAATTCTTCCAAACCCAGCCCATGGCCAGCTGCAATAAGGGCTTTTAGTTTTCCCTTTTTGCCTTGTAAGTAGAAGAGTTTTGCAGATTATAACTTCCTGAAGAGCCACAAGAGAATTTACTCATCCAAGTTCTCTTTATTCCATTCAACCCTATTCTGTAACATTCTTACTTGCTAAGATCAGCAGACAGCAAGAATGCATGTCAAAAGATATGATGGTTTTCATTCACCAGATAGCTCTTCTCCCAGTCAGCTATTTTCAATTTATCAGAAATTCTCAGCTTACTGCTTAAGGGGCATGATTTCACCAATTGATTTATTGGAGCAGAGTCTTTACTGTGTACCATATAAAATATAATAAGAATACTAAGTAGTATTGTAGAATACTTTTTAAAAATTTTATTGTCAAATTTAAGACAAAAACTTTTTTCTATTTTTTAAAAGGTACTGCAAATAGAACTATGCCTTTCCAACTCCAGCAAAATCCATTTGCTTTGTAGTTTTGAAGTTATTAAGAATTTTTTGTAAGGTTTGGTTTTAGGTGTGTCTGAAGTTGCCACTCTCAAAATAAGTCCTCATGAGCCTAATAATGCTAGTTAATCAATAAATAAGCATTCTACTTATGGTTTCATTGAGTTTGAGGTCCTCAAAACTCTAACAGGTTTTGATTCTATAAACAACAGTATAGATGATGTGTAGCAGTGAGTCTCGTTTTGAACTGGGCTTAAATTGCAACCATTAAGGTTTATTTTATACACTTCCTATGTGATGAGAATGTTCCTATAGTACCTTAATCTCATCAAATTGAATGGTCTGTCATCAAAGTACCAGTATTTCTAGAGGCAAGTGAAATTTAAATATGTACAGTATTTTAAAAAGCTAATTATTCCTTAAGGTCTTTGGCAAATTAAGTAAAATTATATTTAACTGTTAGACACAGAATTATTTTAATATATTGCTGGATCAACAATAATTCAAAGAAAAGAATACATAGGGAGAAACGGATAGGAAACATAGCCCAGTCTTCTGAATGACAAGCTGAATCAGCAGTATGACTAATGGTGTGAATTTCAGCTGACAGCACATCTTCAGAAAGCACCACTATAAAGACGACTAGTCAGAGCAGGAAAACTGATGACAAATTCTGTCTAAAGCACCTCTACATGTAAATGGAAGCTGCAAGTATACAATGAACATGAAGATAAAATTGGTAGTCTGGGCTGACAGCAGTCCCTGCCCATGGATCAGGTTTTGGGTTGTGCCTACTCTTTATGAGCTCATCTTCCTTCAAATCCAAAATATGTTGTGCACCAACTGTAATTATGGTCATTTAGTTCAGCCAGTATAATTCAAGGTCAAACCCCTTAAAGAAACATATAGGCAGCTATGAGTATCAGAAAATCTGGGCTTAATTACAGAATATAGCAGCTAAAAATAATTACCATCTACATTAAATTGTTTTGGGTCAATGGCATGTATCATAATATTTCTTTAAGTAGTATGGTGTGCTTAAAAAACTGAACTTATCGTACATTATTTCAATTCTACTCATAATCACTCTTCATAGTTTAATTACTGCTGACATTTGGTGTGCATTTTCTATGTTAAATACTAAATAAAACAAATTTGCTTCAGGTTATTCCTGGGGCTAAATTCCTGGAAGTCTATTTTAGGATCTTTGTTCATTTTATTACTAATCCCTCAGCCTGGGAACTGTACTGGGTTCTAGAGGATGGGGACTTCAAAGGCAGATCCCCTCCACACTTCTCCTTGATTTAGGTTATACAGTGGTAATTTCAAGGATCTAGACTTCTGGGTCTAACTAAACACCTTGAATTCAGAAATACACAAATTAAGTTCCCTTCACAGAATATATCTTTTCTTACTCTGAAAATTATTTGCACCCCTTTTGTTTGCTGTTCTTTGAGACAGCCCTGCAGAAGAATATTCATTGCTAAGAGATGAGCTCATTAAGAGCTGCCTTCAACAGAATTTCCACCTCCAGATGGCATGAGTTGTAACCTTCTCTCATGGGCTTAACAAGCTGTACACTGCTGGTTCAGTGTTGTTTATAAGCCACTACTGAAAACTGCTGTTGTTCTTAGTAACAAATTAGAAAATTCTAATTTTAAAGGAAACATGTCACACCATACTTTCCTTCTCCCTCTTATGAAACTTCTGCCTTGAATTTCTCCTATCATCAGAAATAGGTCAAACCTTTATATTTTATTGATATTTTCTTAATACCTTTTTCAGACAAAGTTCTTCAAGGGAAGAACTATAGGCCAAATACCTCATGCTGCATCTGCTCATTACTGAGAAAATAGCTTGTCCACTTTATGCTTATTATTCTGACTAATAAATAAAACACATTTTAGCTGCCTCACCCCAGCCTGTAATTCATAATCAGGTGCAATAGGCAGCTTTCTGAATTTGCAGTGTAGAAATAGCAAAGCAGAAGCATCATGGTGAGGGTAATTGTCAGGGCTTTTTTAAACAGTAGTGCAGAGCATAGTGGATCAATGCAGCTTCAACAAAGTTCTGCCCATTAGTAATTGTAAAACCTCTGAAGAACATGAGGTGCATTAATTCCACTTAGAGAGCTTTTATTAAATTAGTTGTCTGATAATTGTAAAGCAGACATGTTGTAAAAGTTGAGGCTTTCAGAGTTGCTCGAGAAAGTTTAGGGCACAAAAAACAGACACTGCTTGAATTACTAGGAACAAGACACTTGCATCAGCACTGCTTTCATCCCAGGACTTCTCTACTTCCCCACTCAGCACCTCACACCCAGGCAGACAATAGCTGCTTCCTACACACATACACTCCCTTTGGGCTTTTAACTTTTCCATTCATCTTACCAAGCCTCCCAAATGGAGCACACACAAGCGAATAGAGGCGACAGTGCTAAAAGCAGGGATTCAGAAGCTGAAGATGTGCAGACCTCCAATCACCACATTCTTCCCCCTCGCAGCAAGAATTCAGAAGAGCAACCCAAGGTCATGCTTCATAACCACAAAATTGCTTGGCCAGCCAAGCAATTGGCCAAGTCCAATTATAGTTGGACTCCACAAGGAAGTTACTTTGGCCTCAAGGCCATATTCACAGCTGCAAAACATCTATATGGCCTGGAGAGAAGGATCTCTCCTTCAGCCTGCAAGACATTTCCTAGCCCACAGCTCAGCTCTCTGGGGTTTGTGCTGGGAATAACATGGAATTGCAGCTTTTAAAATCCTGCACTTTTTATAGTTAATTGGAAATTAAGGCAGAGAGGTCAGGTAAGCCAGAGCTGTGGTTCACATGCTTCCTCTAGATAGACATCTAAGCAAAACTCAAATAAAAAAGGTGCAGACTTGCACTTAGAATTGTAGTAGTAGTAGTACTAGTAGTAGGCTTTATACAACAGATTTAAATTCCCAAGAAAGCAGCATGTTCTGCTATACATGCCTCTAACAGAAAGAAATATAAGCTCCAGCTGCTCATTCTCTTCCTCAGACCATTATTGTGCTTAAAAGACAAGTTTTACATGTATGCTTATGAGAGCAAACATACCATAACCTTGTATGCCAAATAGAAAGAAAACCCAAGTAAAGTTACTTTCCAGCCTATCTTCCTCTTGGTTCTTGGCCAGAGCACCTCCCTTATAAGGACAGGCTGAAGGAGTTGGGGTTGTTCAGCCTGGAGATGGCCTAAGGGGGAACCACATAGTGGCTTATCAATACTGAAGGGATCCTACGGAAAGGCTGGGGTAGGACTTTTTAATGGGGTACAGGATGGCTGGACTAAGAGTAATGGATGCAAATTGGAAGAGAAGAGATGCAGGCCAGATAGAAGAAGAAGACCTTTACTGTGAGGGTGGTGAGACACTGGAACAAGTTGTCCAGAGAGGTTGTGGATGCTCCCTCCCTGGAGGTGTTTGAGGCCAGGCTGGATGAGGCATTGAGCAACCTAGTGGGAGGTGTCCCTGCCTATGGCAGGGGGGTTGGAACTAGATGATTTTTAATGTCCCTTCCAACCTAAACCATTCTAGGATCCTATGGTTTCTAGGCTATTAGACTAACTAATAGAGATCTTTTTTCCTCTGGCATTATTCACTAATATAGAATCTACACAGAACTTTGCATAAATTACATATTAAAATGTACACACAGCACATCCATTTAATCCCTCATGAGGTTCCCCAATTATATTTTCCTTGCCATGTAAAAAGCTAGTATTTCTCATCTGTTTTTTCAAGTAAATAATTCTTAAATAAATTACTGTATTCTAGTATTTTGGAATGTGTATTTTGGGGTAAGAAAATATTAAGTTGGATTGACTGTACTTTGATACTTCTGTCTCAGTTGCTCAAGATCAAACCCAAATTTTCTCTGCCTGGGAGGAGAAAAATACTCCAACCCCATAACCCAAGGTTGCATTGTTCAAACAGTATTTACATTTGGATATTATCAAACCCCACCATCAGTGGAAGAACCGATCTCTAAAACCTATTAACCGAATTTACTCTTTAAGGGTATTTAAAGCAGTCCTTTAAAGTTTGTTTCCATACACTGGATGGCATTACATGCCTATCAAATTAGTATTGTAGGCCTTAAGTTACCTATTTAATTTTTGATGTACATCTTGTCTCTAGGATCTTTCAAAACAACCTCATACAGAGCAGCAAAGAGCAGATTTTGGCATATTTTCCGTAATAGTATATAGTCATGCAAGTCACAGATTTTTCTTGCTTACAGAAAATGTTACTAAGGTCAAAGAAAATTGTGACCACACCATACGTGTCACATAGTCTTCAAGAAGCAGCAAAATAGTGAAGTTTATTTCTGCCACCAAACAAATACAAAGACATAGCTGATGCAATATGCTTACATAAATTATTGATTAGCTATCTTAATTATAGGCAACAAATAGGTTAATTTTTTAACCATTCTATAGCATGATTAGTAGGGATTCTATTTTATTGCATTTCTCTGGTATTGTGTTCATTTAAGAGGAATAGTTAGCGGCTGCTCTTTTGGCAAGGGCAACTCCTTCAGGAGTCTGTTTCTAGGCATATTGGGTCACCTTTTCTCAAAGGTAAGTCTCGCAAATCATTTCGCAACCTGGGCAAAGCAGTGTGCTCTTTCTGTTGGATAGTAAAAACAGTTAAGTATAACCCATTTCTTGAGTTTTGGGTTTTTTTCATCACTTAACTCTTCTTTTACATACTGATTTTTTGCTCAAATATTTTCTTCAATATGAACAAGCCTTCAACATGCAGCACATTAGAAGTAATTCTGCTGGAACATAACTGGCACTAGAAGTTTTCCCAGAAGAAAACTATTTAAGTTTGCATTCAGTCCCCAGTCTCAAGAAAACTGTGTTTCTCTTTAGCAACCCATCACTGCTCTCTCCAGTGCCATCACAGCTTCACAAGAAACTTCAAAAACACAGCATATTAGAATAAAAATTTCACCACGCTAGAAAGCACAATACTCTGCATGCTCCCTATTGGCAAGCCAACTGTTTTCTAACACTAGTTAGCATGCTCTCACATTCAATTTGTCTACTGCCTTTTTTGGCTGGTACAGGTAGAATTGCTAACTTCTATCCCAGCTGTGTTCAAAGATTTCTCCAAAGGAAGACTTTGTGCATTTACTGATGGTTATCCAATAACTTGGAGAGTTTCAAATCCTGACAAGGCCTTAAGCATTGCCAGGTGAGTGAGAAACATGCATCTTTGCTTAGGGCATGAAAACTTTAGTCAGCAGAGAAAAGATTACAGGCAAGTGGGATTATAATGCTATGTTTTTAGAGCTGCAATAATATATAATATATCTCTGAATAAACACAAGACTTAGAGGAGGAGCCATCACACTTGCAACCGTGCTTAAGAATCTTGTTCTATAGAAGTCAGATGATTAGATCTCAGTAAACAGGAATTGCCCATACCTTTGTCTACATGGATCACAAACGAAGAAGTTGAACCATCAACCTTGCCAAGCTGTTTTCTCACTTACTGGCTGATACAGATATGATCAGCAGCACATTAAAAGATGAGCAATGTGAAATTTTCCAGTTCACTGACAGTAATTAGAATTGTGAACATGAATATAAATTAAAGATCCAAACTCCAAATGACTGCTTCTTCATGTACTTCTGTTTACCATCTCGAGAGCCCACTTCACATCCCTCTTGTAAAATTATGTATTACATTCAGATTATCCCAAGGATAAATTTGTCATCCCACTTGACATCTATTGAAATTATTTGTCTGGGCTATGCACTAATACAGAGGATATCATCTACAGATGTAAATCATGGCATTAATTTATCTAAGTGGTAAACAGCCAGCACAGCCAAAGTTACACACACCTTCAACTGAATGGCTAGGGTTGGGTTTTCCCCTTCAAGTAGACAAATATATTTGCCCTCTCTGAGCTGAAGAGGCTTACAAGTGGAATTTTCTTTTGGATTTCCTTACAAAAGGACTAATACATTATTTCTCAAATACATTCTGCATTTTGGTGCAGTTGAACAGAGTGGGAAGACAGCAAAATCATTAGAAATGTAAATAGTCCTGCAAGGGAGGAATACAGCAGGCACCAACCAGAACATGGATGTGACTGTATCTCCTTGCTTTGTTGTGAAAGCAAAGGCTTCTGTCAGAAATAACTGGAAAACAAATGCTGAGGGGATGATACCAGCAGCAGATTCCTGACTAGGATAAACATCATACAGTCAAGAGTGGGCATATTCTCCTATTTCTTTCTCTATATGAAGAGTCAATTACTGATTACCTGTAACATACAGCAAGTTTTACAGTGTGGCTCCAGGCCTGCTTCTTTTATTTCCATCTGCAAGGAAGTAGGGCCCAGCACATGCTGCCATACCAGGCACACATAGGCAGTGCTGCGTACAACCAGGAGTCTTATCCAAGCAGGCACTTCCACACACTCCACCATCATGTGCTCTTTAATAATAAAATTGATAACAGCTATTTCTGCAAAACATCCTAAGTGAAGCAAAGCAATGCTGGGAAAAACAAAAAAGAAAAAAAAAGAGCAGCCTCCCTTAACACCTTTAAAAGATTTTTTCCCACAATGAGGAAATATTTTACAAGTTAAACTTCAAGTGACAAGTGAAGCAAAAGGCAAATCAAAGCTTTTAAATTTAAGTGAAGATACTAATTTGCTTTGTGACTTTGAGCAAAGTCTTATCCTCTTTGTGCTTCCATCAATCAAATTAAGAAATAAAAAGATAGGTCTTCAATGAGATCCAGATGCTTTATTAAACTCCTGTTGCCCTTAAATACCTTCCAAAGCAGAGCTAAGTAGAAATACATCTGACAGATGAATTTTAAATATACATTGAAGCTGTACAATTGTCATAATATCTTTTAAAACAATTAAACTTACCGTACCTCTTCATGAATTTGAGACACATTAGGTTCCCCTATTCATAACAATGGTAATTACATCGGAATTGCACTGATGCCACCTTAAGATTAAAGGATCATAGACTTCACTATGTTCCACTTATACAGCAACTTAATGCGTGGTTTACCTTGGCTATCCAGTGTGCATGCTGAGACTGCTTCTTATTATATGAAATTCAATCTTTTCACAGTTACCATGTCCTTCTTATGGCTTCTAACTCCTTGCCCTTTCTGAACTTTATGTGGGGTTTTCTCATTATTACCTGTGAAGTTCATATTACTAAATGCATTTTTATTGAACGTACAAAATTATGATTGACCTGAGCATACAAGAAAATATGCTCATAAAAGTGTCACTATCTCAGGGTATTTTAGTAGTGAATACACTTTTGTTTCCAGCACAAAAATATAAGTAGAAGGTGACTAGAAACTATAGGACCAAACATACATCTGAAGGCTGATAGCACTGTGTACATGGAAGAAACTAAACTTGTGTGATCATCACTGTAGGATTTGTCTGTAGTGTTTGGTTTTGCTACAGCAACTTTCTTTCCAGTGTAATTTTTGTAACAAGCATTTTATAGCATGTCCTTAGTTCATTCAGAACATGTCTGGCATTTCCATTAAACCAGATTGCCTCATTAGGAACTAAAAATGATGAATGAAATGAAGTCAACAACCAGGGTCTGCTTTAGAAGCAGTTCTTCTTAGATGTTAAGGAAATGCCTGCAAAGTCCTTATTGCTGTTCAAGTAGAATCTTGGTACTAATGAAACTACTTCAGTTTAAATGTAACATTTGAAAAGCAATAATTTACTTGAACAGATAATGGATGATCTTGGAGCTACTGACTTAACATGAAAATTTTCTAATTCCTACCTTCCTGTAACTTGGGACAACTGCTGCTGAGCAGTGCTGGCATTCTTGAGAATTATCTTCATGCCTCAATATGAAAAAAGAATACTTTAATCTCTTTTCTCAGTAAAGGTTGCAACCATGGGATAGGCCAGGAGAAAATATTAATCACAGGTTCTTAGGTTCACAGCAGCTCTTCGCTAGGTAAGCAAAATACCCCACATGCCCTTATTTCATTCCATCAATACAAATATACCTAACCAGATATACCTGAGCCAGATTTAAGCTCAGTATAAGAGAATGAGATTACTGGCATTTTCTTTTAAAAAGCCATCAACACTGCAATAGATAGGCTCACAAGTGAAGCAACAGAACATGGTCATTTGTCAAAGTATGCAGACAATGTTAAAACATATACAGATGACATTGCTAAGTGGCAAATTACAAAAGAAAAACAACAGAATGAAAACTGATTCGTATTGACTGTGTATTAAATGAAACTGCAGTCACTGTCAGTAAGTAGAGGCTGTCAGAAACCCCAAGGCATGGTGCTGTTAACTTAATATGATATTGGATGGGAGGACTAGAAACAATGAATGTAAATTGGAATGGGGTAGATTTAAACTTGACATAAGAAATTCTTTACAGTGAGGGTGGTGAAACACTGGACAGGTTACCCAGAGAGGTTGTGGATGCCCCCTCTCTGGAGGTGTTCAAGACCAGGCTGGACAAGGCACTGAGCAGCCTGATCTAGTGGGAGGTGTCCCTGCCTGTGGCAGGGGGGTTGGAACTCGATGATCTATAAGGTCCATTCCAACCCAAACTATTCTATGATTCTATGATTCTATGGCTTCTCACATCCAATTCCCAGCAAGTCTCCAGCAACGCGACCACATCTCATTGCCACCTAGTGGCTAAGAAATGTGTTTAATCTTTAGTCATGAGGTGCAAATAGTTTCAAAAGAATATTTTACCTTACCATTTTCAGATCCATCCCTTACTAAAGCATGGAATGGGAATGCAGAGAACACCCACACCAGCAACTGTAACTCATTGTGAACTTGTCTGAAAACATTTTTTTCTCTCATAGTCAAAATTATCTATAAAACACACAAAATAGCAAAGCCAACAGCCAGTTTTCTAGAGTTTAGAAGTGTCATGCGCAACATTCTGCTAAAGCAATTCTACAATTATAAAGCAATATGAAATCACTTGTAAAAAAAAAAATCCATAAGGCATTTCTTATTTTCTCATGAAAATTTTAGTGCAGTTCTACAGAGGAGGCAGGTGGACTTTGGGAGACCCAAGGAAGATATACTGTACAGAACAATTTAAATACACATAGAAGGAAGCTGATACTTGGGGTGATACTGTTTTTACCATAACACAAAGACAGTGAGTTCATCTCCTCTGGTGGCAAAATATGATAGTTAAACAAAAATACTGGAAGTTAAGCCAGCTAACTTGAGAAAACTTAGCTCAGCACATGTATAAGCTTCTCATCTAAGACTGACACAGAGTTAAGCAGAGCTACCGGAAGTCAGATCTGTATCTCAGCAGTTGCCTGATGCCTATTCTTTATTATGAACAATAATGCTAGAGATAATTCAATATAAGGTTCCAGGCATTTACGCTGAGACTTTCATCTCTGTTCTGAATATGGGTCATTAACTTAAAATTAAGTGGCAAGAAGAAAATCGGCACAGGCTGAAAACAAGCTCCATTGCTACAATAGTATGGACCTCACCTCCTAGAATTCAATACAGCTCTCTTACAGTATCATGGAAGAAACAAAAAATAAAACAAGCCAAAACCAAAAACAAACAAAAAAACCCCACCTCATACTTCTTTGCACTTCTTTTTCAGGCTTGCCTCCCTCTAATCTACCTCATCGTAACATGGCAGTTAAATTATTGCATCCAGACAATTGCCAGTTCAGATGCCAAGAAAAATTGTCCCTTTAAAAGGCAGGAAAGAATCAAATCCTAGGCTTGACCTTGCTTCACTCATTCATTTTGGGCAGAACTTGCCTGGGTTTGACCTCAGTTTCAAGAGCATGAAGTTAGATCATTTTGACCAGAGTCTTTGAAGTGAGTAAAATTATACCTAATTTACTCAAGCATAACCAGAATTAGAATCTAGCCGAGGATAAAAACCATCTTTTAAATTACCCAGGCTAATCCTCCCACTGTGCAGGTCTGTAGCTGCATCACAGTGGCCATTCACCCTTTCCTGTAACTTGCATTATGGAATTATTTCCTTCTACGCACAGCATACAGATTCTCACATTCTCAGTTAATCACAGGACTTTGCTCAGTGACAGGGACTTTTCTCCCAGCCTTCTCACATAACCTCATTTACCTGGATTCTCTTCTTATCACATACATCTACAAACTGGGCAGAACCAGAGATACTCACGGGGCAGGGTAACCTACATTTTCTAAGACTGGAAAGTCGACAGGTAGTTCTTAGGTAAAAAAATTAAGGGAAAAAACCAATTTATATATACTTTGTTATTCTTTAAAAAGAAGACTCCCCCTCCCCAAAATAGAGTGGTTTGTGTAAGTCCAGCTTTTCAGGTATGTGACAGAATGGGTTATGAGGAAGCAGAAGAAACTAGGTGAAGTGAACAGAAAGCAAGTTCATTATTGCATTTGTCTGCCAGAATATTTTCCTGTATCTCCCTCTCCTGACCTTTAGTAAATTATATCTCATGCAATACTTTCTCCCTGTGGAGCCACACTAGGTACTTACTTTCCTCTGCCTCAATACAGAAAAACCAAGCAAGATGAAAAAGGTTTTCAGAAATAGGCTGGCATATCCACAGTCACCAATCATGGCACTAGAGCCTCCAGCAAGCTTTTTCCACAGCTGTCTGGGAGCCTAAATCAGCGGCTGGACTGAGCACGTTTCAGCTGTGGCTCCTGCTGAGAGGCCTCAGTGAAACATCAGGTCACAGACAGAACGAGCACAACTGCAAAAAGCTACAAGCATTTTGCTCTGATGTCGACATTAGCCCTGCTTGGAACAGAGGAACAGGACTAAAAGACTTCCTGAAATCCCTTCCAATATAAATATTCAGAGATACTACTAACATCTTTAAAGTTTCACCTTTTTAAAAAAAAGCATCAGTTAAACACAAATACAGGAACAAAACCTCTCCAGAAACTGACTGTGCACTATTAAAAAAACATGCCATAATAAAACCTTTAAGTGAGTCTTAAGTGACTATTAAACACATAATAATGCACCTTCCTACAGATGGCAATAAAATTGAGTTCTAAACACTGCAGCTGGATAGAATAGTTTTCTATAGATGTCTTGAAAACTCATTATTAAAAAAAAAACAAAGGGCTTTCACCCACCATACATAGGCTACTGTATGAAGAATTCATTCCTAAATTCCTTCTATAGACAGGCTTAACTGAGCTGCAAGAAACCCCGAGCATAGAAAAATAGAATTAGACAAAAAGATTCTTTAATGCTGCTGCACAGAAAGGAATGAAACCCAACTAAACTAAAATGTAAACTTAATATTTGCCAGTGTGTGCTAGACCTGACTTAACATTTTACCTTGGACTAAGCCTTTCCACTGCCCTTGCTATCACCAGAGGTCACAACCCTACCATATAAGACTTTCTGCAGTAGCTCAGAGGCAGAATAACTAGCCCTTTCCAATGAGGTCAGCTAACCTAGTGATATCACCTGGTGAAGGAGAGACATCAGTTTTATAGATGATCTAAATTATAGGCACTTGCTAGCTAAAACCCTCTTTCAGCTACTTGCCCGGGGCCAAATTGGAGCACTTTAAAGCCAGGACTGTGAATGGGTTAGTATAGATCAGGTTACAATCCATCTCCATAGTCATGGGATTCTTCCCTCTTTGGAGAATTTGGAAATAGACATTAAAGACAGCTTATGTCTGCTGTGCATACAGCAGAGCAGGAATTAATCATAGACTTGCTTGCGTTCTATACCAGGCTTTATCACTTAATCTGTACTTGCAGCAGAATTCTGTATCATCATCAATGACTGAGACAGTCATTGTGAAAGCCTGATAAGAGAGAGCTGGAAAGAGCACAAGCAGTGATAAAGAAAACAAATCAAGGTTATGGAGGGACAAATGGAACTTTGCTTAGCCAGAAAACAGGGGTGTTTTTACAATATTACTTCCTCATTGTCTGGCATGAGTTTTGTACTACTAATTGTAGATGTTGCAAACAAACCGTGTGCATTTACCACAATATTCTCCATCAAGCAAAAATCACCTCTTTGTATGTGCAAGGAGGTGGTTCAAATATGTGTAAGTTAGTGATGCCCTGAACTGGACTAGAAAAAAAAACTTGGTAGTAGAGGTGCTCCAGTACCT
This sequence comes from Turnix velox, assembly GCA_013400935.1. NCBI lineage: Eukaryota > Metazoa > Chordata > Aves > Charadriiformes > Turnicidae > Turnix > Turnix velox. The sequence continues at coordinate 229,760 of VZTY01025206.1, read as the reverse complement.
TGTGGAAGACAGGACTATTTCACTGCATGTGCAGTACTCAGTATTGAGCTTTCTGATAAGACATAAACCCAATTATATTTCATCAATACAACACTAAGAAGCAATCGACCCAAGGCCAAACCCATTCTACTGCCTTCCTGGGAATTTATGTCTCAATTTTATACCTGCCAGGAAGCCAACAGAGATGCTGTGATGATGAGAACTCTGGCTAGACAGTTGTGGCTTGTGGGACAGTTTTGTTTGCTGCTCCAGCCTGTTTTGTTCTGCTCTAGTCCTCACTGCCTTCTCGCCTGTACAGGCCAATGACAGCAGCTTGTTGGACATTTGTACAGAAAATTACATGTTTTAATTTACATATGCTATCTCCATCTCCCTCTGGGACAGATGGGCATTTGTAGATGTAGCTATGACATTTTAAGGCATTACTAAATTCAACTGCCAACTCACCTCTTTCCAGAGGTGGTAGTCCCATGGCAAACACATGCCAGTCGTGCATCTTCCATGATTTGCAGTTTGAAAAATTTAACAGCAGTCATTCACTTCGGTAACTCCTGCAAGGTAGCTTCTGCAGAAAGAAGCGGTGCACACCTGAGAGTGGGAACATAATAAATCATATTTCTTAAAAAGACAGAACTCATTTGTTGCACCCAGAAAGGCAAATATTTCAGTGAGAGAGATTTCAGATATACACCCCAAACTACCAATGGTTCCTTCTGACATGAAGCTACATAAAGTCTAAGAACAAGTTCTTCCTATTTTCTGTTTGATCAGTAAACGTATCAAACTTCTTTTTTCCATATGGTGTTTCCACTATAGGTCTACATGAAAAGTGAGTTCATGGCACCTTCTGTTTCAAGTACCTTGATGCTACAAATCAGACTGGCCCTATCTCAGTAAATAAATATTTCCGATGTAGCTGCTTTCTCTATATCCTGCCAAAATGTAATGACACCACAGCAACAGTTTCAAGCACTCCAGAGATGATGGGAAAGTATAAACAGTGCTCCATCTGCAGTTCATTTGCCATTGCTATTAAAAAATAAGAGCAAAACAAGCTTTTGACTGATGGTTGGTTTCCACAGTTTGGTGGCAACAGCTTTGCAAATGAACTATTTCAGGCAAGAACTGGTGGCAGTTATTTGATAAAATGCAGCAGTTCCGATAATACATACTTTTTTTTTTTTAACAAGGAGTTTGTAAATGATAAGTATTCAAGGACAAACTTGTCAGGTCAAATTTGACCCAGGTGCTGAATGTGTAAAAGCTGAGAGGTAGAGATTGCTGCAGGAAAGATTAATGACACCATTAACATGAGTATGTGGAGCTCCATAGCTGTGCACAGAGGGAAAGTTTTGTTTGGAGGCATAGTAAATGAAGTCTGGCTGTGCTCTGGGGATATTTTTGCTCCTTGTGCATACAGAAATATTTTATCTCAAAGTTACACTTGAGTTCCTATATGCCAGATTATAATTTTTTAATTATAATTATAATTTTTTTTTCCTATTTTAAAGTCAGCACAGGTTTACACCAAAATACATTCTATTTAACGTTACTCAATTACCCTGACCCCTACTAATCTGCACTGCTGTTCCATGAAATACAACATATTTTTCATGCTGCTTCACTGTAATCAGTTTGTGATATTTTAAATTATTATCATTCCAAATGTGTAAAATAGAACTCTGATTCCCTTGAGAAAAAACATTTTATAGTCCATCAGGTGTGAAGTATTAGAATGCAAAAAACACTTTTCTTGTATCTAAAAATGAGGAGACTTTAAGAGGTTGGGGCTATCTATATTCTTTGTGAAATGAGCCAAGACTCGTATAATGTCATTACTTTATTAACTTATCATTGGCTGAATTAGTGACATCAGAGGGTGACAGGGCCACACAGTGAGGAGGGAAAGTTGATCTTGTTGCCTGCAGTGCTGTCTAATTAGGGGGATCTTCCACCTCATTGAGGGGAACAAATCTTAATAGACAGGAGATCATAGAGTCTGCTTATCCTTTTTTGAAGCCCAGTGCACTCCTATCTGATGTTTAGCTTGCTGTCAGAGTTGTGATACCATATTCAAAATTCTTAAGTAATCAAAGTCAAATGGGCTTTGCATTTATAAGCACTTGATGGACAGCTGGTGAAATTCAGCACTTCAGCTAAAGCTCAGTATTTCTTGTCCAAAGTTCTCAGCTCCGCTCCCCACACTGACTTGGTGTCACTACGTGTCTCAGCAGTTTCCAAGTTTCACCAAGAAATAACCTCTGCAAGGGCAAAAAGTATTTCTTCCCCTGACTACAATTCATCCTTAAGTTGCAGGTGTGAGGAGGAATACTGAGATCTACTCAGCAATTTTAGTTTATCTTCCTGTCACACAACAATTTCAGTTTGAGGAATGCTAGGCCCAGGAACCAATTTAAGAGGAAACTGCATCGTGTGAACATGATCTAAATGTTCCCAACTTTAATTAAAATCTCAGTGATTTCACACTATCTACTGATGTCTTCTTCAGTCTCCCCCGTGTTTTCAGAGTTGGATAAACAATTAAGTCAAACAAAAACATAATCACTTCTGAAATCTGATGAATAAAGGAGCCAGCCTTTTTTTCCTGATCACACTCCGGGTCTTATTTCATTTAAGTGGAAATTATGTCTGTGATTAAAACACTGTGTATTACTAGAGCAATGTCCTGCTCCCAAGCCAGCCTGTGAGGATTGCTCCTCACTCCCAGGCTCTACATCTGCAAAAGTCCTGAATGTTCCTGGGCCTTATTCTCTTCAGATGAAGCTGAACTCTTTCACCAGCTCTGAAGGCCAGGCTCTGAACTTGCTTTACAGATGATTTCACACCTTTTAAATGCTGTTTCTTTGTATCACAGAGGTGTGAGAAGCACAGATTCACATACTCCACAGGCAGTAACAGATTTTGAAGAAAAGATTACTTACGGGCTACCTGTGCAAATCCACCAGGTGTGTGTGGGGGTTACTGTCCCCCTTTTGACCCCACCAAAAGTCCCTACCATGCGATGTGGCCACAACTGCATGTTGTCATTTCACTTTTGATTAGAGCTACTTCCACTCCAGAATATGATAGGAAGGTAAAGAGCCTGTTGATTTCTGAAGTTGAGAGCTGCTTGATCATTTCTTTTTCAAGTGCCTTTCAGAGCTTCTAACTGGAAGTTTACCATTTCTAATAATTGATGAAAATATTTATTTTCTAACTACGAACTTCTGCATAACTTGGTCTTTTCTTAATTGTATCATTTCATTGCCTCTTTTTGCAATGAGTGACTGGAATTGCATCCTCTGTTTTTCCTAAACAATTTGTTCATTCATACTGGCCACCAGTATAGAATCTCCTTTCCACCTGGGAATTACTTGCCACAAAAAAAAATCATACACACCAGAAATTTAGTAGGATGATTTAAGTCGGTGAGACATATTAAATAGTATGCCATGCTTTGTCTGGGTATGAAATTTCAGGGTACCTGCTAAAATGCGAAATGGTTGTGTAACTCCATCTACCTCCCTTTTCCTCATAATTATTTACACGGAACCACTGGGAGACAGCATGTCATAATATTCATTCATACTTGCAAACCTCAACCAAGGATAAAGCTCAGCCAGCACTAATGCAAACAGACAAAGAGACATGTACATCTGGCTATGAATAAACAGACAGCTTTTTGCTTCCTCTCCTGGAAACTTTCTTGACTTGTGTTTTGCCTGAGTTTATGCTGTCTGAGATGAAACAACCTGCTTTGGTACTTGCATAACATTTTTAAGCATCCTCAGATTCAGATGTTACAGGAAACCTAGAGTGTACAAGAGCAAAAGTATAACTAATTCCTACAGTTGACAGTTCATCACTGTAGAGATGTATAGAGGGTGAAAAAAAGAATCAGATTCATATAATCAGTACCACATATTCAAAACCAGTACTAAAAAAACCCTATCATAGTCTCCATATCATGGCAACTTGATGACTATTTTTGAGTACAATAAAAAGTTTCATTTACTCTTCTCTGAAGCTATTTAAATAGCTTTTTTAATAGTATTGCAAAAGAATATCACAAAAACATCCACCAGGGAGTCTAGAGAATGGTAAGCAGAAATACATGTAGAATTTAATAGTGATATTTGTCATATTTGCCATAGATATGTAGATACATTTAGTTATTTCAACTGACTCCTCTAATCCTAAACCTATATTCAAGGCAGAGTTTTGAGAGAGATCTATTGCAAAAAAACAGGAGGAATTTTCTCAGTATTCAGTCAGTTGTGTTTTAAGATTTCATGTGGAAAAAACTGTTACAGAGAGGTGACCCAAACCCAAATGTTATCTATTTTTGCAAAGAAAAAAAATTCTCTGTTTGTGATTGTACCTGCTTATTCTAAAATTCAGTGATATGCAGCAGAAACTCCAGGGCTTTTGCTATTTACAAGCTAAATCCTATCAGAAATATATCTTTCAGTGACCTGAATGTGTTTGCTATTTAGAATCATTTAACGTTTACTTATAAAACTTAACTGTTTAACTTTTGCTGATATATTTCATAGTTTTGTATCTTTTTTTCCAACTGAATGAACTGAGCTTTCTTAGATACAGCATTTCCACAGGTTGTTCAGAAATCCTTCAGAAGCAGCTCTAGGTTTGTTCAATTAATCTACTGTGTAAATTAAATAGCATTTCATCCACTCAAACAGGAATCCAGAGTTCTTTTGCTTCTAGCACAAATAAAACACTTGGTTGCCAAAGCTCACAAATAGGAGTGCTCTTCTGACACTGGACTAATGTGCATAGGTACTCAACTATACGTGACACTCCTGAATTTGAAATAGCTCCTGAATTTGTAAAATTAGGAGCCTTTTCTGTCAGTGGCCTTGAATGATCTGGGCTTACCCACAGGAAGGGACCAAAGATATTGGGATGTTTTACATTTTTGTGCAACAAAACTTAACTTTCAACTACCTTTAACCCCCTCAAACAATGAGATCACCACCAATCTGTCTATCTGCCATATTACTTGAATATATCAGAGACTTTTTATAGCCAGAGCTTTGAATATTTGCTGCCTGACAACAAAGGACAAGGCTAAGGAACAAAAAAGAGGAGAGCAGTTCATAGCTATCTGATAGTTGGTTTCTTTTCCCTGTCCTGGAGAATTTTCCAAACTGTTGCTTATTTCTTTATGGTTTTGAGGCCTCATTCTGAAATCACTAGTTTGAAATTTGGTTTGAAGAAGTTTGCTAAATCTGATACCTAAGTTTTTAATGGTGCAAAACTGCATGAAATGTTACGATATGCATAACTTAGTGTCAATAAACAGTATGATATCTCAGGATGAATGACAAAGGGAAGTAATAAAAGACAAGTATTCTACCAGGATTTACCAGAGAATCTACCAGGATCTATCAGAGAATGGTATCGCAGATTGGCACAACCACAGTCAGTGAAGTTCTCCTGTTACAGGCTCCAGCAAAGCTGCAAGAAACAAAGCTGTGAGCTTTTAGTTCATGCTGAAAAAGTTTTGAGAGGGTACTTCCCAGGAATTTACCATCATGCACTCTCTCACTATGGTTTTAGTATTCCAAGGAAAAATTATTCAGATTAGATATTTTTCTTCATAAATTTTTTCCATTGAGGAAAAAGACAAATGTCCCAAAAAGTATGCAGAACAGGCATCTGAGCTCTGCTATTGGAAACAGTTAGTGGCAAGCTAAACAGATCTAGAATGTCAAGTCATTTTTATTGTTATGTTTCATTGCAGTTAGGCTTGGGTAAACTTCAGCAAACTAGAGTGTGTGCATACACACATCTCTGTGTTTACAGAGAGTGTAATAACTCTGGAGAGCTGAAGTATTATGACAGAGAATAAATACAAAACTATATAAACAGATTTCATTGCAATTTGTAGTCCTTAAATAAAATTTGCATGTATCCATGTAGTGCCGGCCTCAGTAAAGACAGGACTTAACAAAACTGAATGTCCACAATAAGGCTCTGATTCCTTTTTAATGTGTATTATATAAATCCAGGGGTGCAAGTATTTCATTGCTAATCTGGGTGTTGAAAGCACTTAATTGTATCTTCTGCAGAGCAAACGATGTGCTAAGCCTTATCATTACTATTTATAAATGATCTTAATTAATCTCAGAACAAGCTGCAGCTAAAGGGTCATTATTTAAGTGTTTTAGACTAGAGAGAAGTAGCTCCAAGGAAAAGTGGTTTTTTGTGTTGCCAGGGGAATCCTGAAAGTGCTGTGGCATCAGTCACAATTTGAAAAACAAAATACTTAAGCAGAAACTAAACTATAGTTTAATAAAAAACACTAAAAGATTAAATCACGGTCTAGAAGAGCATTAAACACAGAATAGAGGGGTAGATCTATTTTAAAGAATATTTTAGGTGTGGTATATTTGTAATATTTATTTATTAAAATTATATTTAGTTGCTTCAGGGAAAAAGCTTAGTCCTGAACTATTGCCAGAGATTGCTTGATGAAACAGACTAATGATGCTCTGAAAGGGCCTCAGAAGTCAGATGGGAAATCAGTAGAAATGTTTGGAGTGTAGACTTTTCACAATGTCTTCCAATGGAACTTCATTCACTTCAGAATCTGTTATAAAATCTGATCTCAACAAATATGACAATCTTGTATGCACAGTATTGTGCTATTTTATAGTGATATTCTCTCTTCTCAGGGTAATTTGAAATTCCTAGTGAAATGAACCCTAAACAAAGACTATGTCTGCTGTGGATGAAATCCCTTCTCTAAATCAGAACCAAAAGCTACAGGATCAGAGTCTCAACTCAGTGATGCTCATTTATATCCGCTGAACAGACAATCCAAAAAAGATGCAGAAATAAGTATCAAGTAAACAAGTTTTTGTACAGCTTGAATAGAACTGAGTTAACAATTGATTTTTGGCTAACCAATCACACTTTCTGTCAGGGACACTCAGGTATTAAATGAACATAGTCAAGTATACTTTCAAATTCAAAATTACACTTTCTAAATTTTGAAAAGAAACATTTCGACTGGTTTCAGAAAAGCCTACTTTCTCAGGTGAAAGCTATTTCAAAAAAAACACCTGATGTTTTTTAAGTTTCATTGTCTTGCACTGAGCTTTTTAAGTTCATAAAGCATATTTTTGAAAATATTTCCAAACCCCACCTTCTGATAGATCTAAAATCCTCTATACAGCAGAGATCACAGATACAGAGATCTTCATTGTTCCTTTTCATGACTCTCCCAGTGCCGTGCAGCTGAACAGAAAAAAAATACTGATTTAGTACATATTTCTATTGCAATTCTAAAAGGAGAATACAAGGAAAGCTGATAGAGCAGGAAAGTTATTTGCAGATAGGCTATTGCTTAAGAACTCCCAGACTCATTACAGAAACTATAAACTGTTAACTTGGAAAGTTAGGTTGGAAAGTGAATGAAATATCTGTAAACATATTCAATTATTTGAATTTGCTTTCCTACACTGTGCACAAACATCAGCCAATGATCTGTTCCAGTCTATAATATTCTAAAGTATTTGCACCCATATATGTCTGCCAATATGTCACCAAAAGCACAGCTTGAGAAGGGTGAGCTGGCCCAGTAACACATCCTCAGTCATGGCCAGGCTTGCGTACTTAAGATTAAGCAAAAAAAAACTGTGAATGCATCACTTCAGATATCTTTTTTATGGTTCCAACTTTACTGGAGTAATTTGTGAGTTAATGACCTCTCGAGGTTTGCATCCAGTTCACTATACTTTCTACCCACTGGCTGTCCTACCGTTAGGACATGTGTTAATGCTTTCCAAGTCCCTTTCTATTTTTGACTTCCACAACATGCACTGGCAACAGCTCCCACAGCTGAGTGAAAAATATATCCTTATATATTTGCAGCCAGATGTTTGATATTTTCATTGAATCCTTGCTAGTTCTCATGATAAGCAGTCATTAAGTGGTCCCTTAATTTCTTAGCTACCTCTTTGATTCTATGATTCTTTCTTTCTCTTCCCACCATTCTACAATTCTTCCCTTTCCAATGTCCCTTCCCTATTCAGATGCCTTTAGAGCCACTCTCTTTTTTACCTCTCATTCCAGTTGAGTATGGATCTCCAAAGTCATACAGGCCTGAATGGTCAATGGTTTACCCCCTTCTTAATCATCACTACCTATAGGGAAAATAAGAGTGGTTGCAAAGTAATTCTAATTCAAAAGTATTTTATACCCAAATATGTTAAATAATACATGTTTAATCATGCAGGAACTGGCCATTGCTTGAGAGAAATCTTCCCATCTCTCATAACACCAACAGAGCTATGTTAATTTATACCAGATGCTCATCTGGCCTACCCTATGTAAAGAAGCTGTTGAGGTGGAAATTTAATATTTGAACTAGCACAAGCATACATTATTCTGCAATAAAATTAAATTCAGGTAGAGGATTAGTTTCTACTTTAATTATCTATTAGAAGTGGTTTAATTTATAGCATCTTCACCCCCATAGCATGGAATGCTTATCATATTCTCTCATCATTTTCCTTGGACTAGTCTGAGTATATTTTTCAATGTGATGTCTGTTGGCTAATTGGAGAACTGAAGTAACAGCTCTAAGCAGCATTACACCTTTCACTTTTCTCTCAGATGATATCTGAATGGCATTGTTTCCATGCTCAGCATAACTGTGTTTTGGAAAAAAGATGCTTTGTGGTATTGGAAAAAAAATTAAAAAGCATCCTTGGCCAACAGGACAGTAATAATTCTTTAGAAATTTATTTATTAATCTATCTTAGTCTCTTTCTGTACTGGTACTGCCTGCCCAGTGGGGAACTCCTGGAGAACAGATTTTCCAAAGCTTAGTAATGAGGTAATTGTGCACTGTAAGTGTGATCAGTAAAACTGTGAGTACTGAAGAGCACAGATGCCATACAACAAATTGTGTATGCATGTTAAGAAAAAACAGCATCTGGAATTTTTATAGGGATGACACAGCACTGAAAAATGAGCAGTTTGCTGCCCTTTTTATAAAGAATCAAAGATGCTGAAGCATGGACAAGGGCTTCCCTTTGTAATTATATGCTAGTCTTTTTGAGTTACGAGCTGATGGTGTTCATTTTACTTTAATAACTATTCTTAATATTTCAGCCCACCAACTAAATAATTTGATGGAGATTTGATATAGGATCTTCTAAGCACATATTCCTGCCAGTTTGTCTGTCATCACCAGCCACCAACTACCATTCAGCAGCCTAAATTCACAATTACAAAAAAAGATATATTTGATAGTAAAAAGCACTTTATGCCCTTATCTAGCTGTCACGGAGTTTGATTGCTGGTATTATTTTTAGAAGACAATATGAGAAATTGTATGAAAACAATATAGAGATCTGGAAAAATTATTGAAATATCCATCAAAAAATCTTTCTTTTTGTATGCCTTGAATAGTTATTCTTTTGGAACTATCTTTGGTTCTTGAAAGGCCCCTGTTATGAACTTCCTGAACTTCATGGAATCATACCGAGATTTATAAGAGTAAGGCAAGATTAAGTGACTTGCAACTGATGAGCACATGGAATCCCTTTAGAAACAAATTCAGGGGAGGTACATAAAATACAGAATAGCTACAAAAATTATGAAACAGAGTTTATCTTATGGACCAGTTGATTAATTTTCCATTATATTTTCCCATGTTTTCATGCCTCATCAGTCCACATAACTATGGCATTAAATCTGTGCCCAAGTCCACATATGTGAGCAGGAAATAATGAATCTAGGTCTTATCCAGCAGACTGGACCAGGCAGGAAATCTATGTGAAATGCACAAAATTTTGAGTAGGTTTCAACATCTTCTATTACTGAAAGTTATGAAAATATCAATCAGGTTACAATTAATTTCTGCGCTAGCAGATTGCACACATAAACTGGACACTTGGTTCTCATACTCTGAGCAGATGGCTACAGCCATGACACTGCCACACAAGAATTATACATAATACTCTTTTTTATTTTCAGCTACATTAAAAAGTCTGTCTTTGCTATTTAGTGTAAATGTGCCTTGTGAAAAATTTTTTTTTGAGAAAAGACCTTACACGTAGGTAATTGCTTTCAAGTAGTAAATTAGCAAGGGAGTGTGAAAACCAGGGGAAAAAATAAGAAAGTAATACAATTTACAAATAAAACAACTGTACATGAATTATAAAGTAGAGCTGCTCAGGTAAATGAGGTTTTTTCTGGCCCTTTACCCATAGGGTTTTTCCAATGATAACATGGCATAAACAGTAATAAGATGTTCATGAACGATGCTGCAGACAAGTTATGGAAAAGAGATCAGATCTTCTGGATTTGGGGGGATATTTTATAACTTCTTGTGTTTGTGCTGAATATTTGTTATCTGATTCATGTCACTATGACTTTCATAGGTTCAGAAAACTTTGTAATTCCCTATAACCCGAATGGGAAATCCTTTACTTTCTGTACACCTCACAAGTTGCAAATAATCACAGGATGAATTTGAACATTGTGTTTAAATTGAATGAATTCAAAACCTATCAATGTTAAACCAATGTAAGAAGTGCAATCAAAAATAGAACCAATTATTTACATAACCTGTAGCTTATATGGTGATAATGCTTAAGAAGGAAACCTGTCTCTACAAAAACAAAAAGCTGCTAGAGGTACTGAGAACAATCTCCTCCACTTATCTGAATGAACTCCAAGAAGCAGAACTTCAGAGCTGAATGCAGTAGACTTCAAACAGCAGATCTTGAGCATTATGTATCTGATTTATTCTTACTTCAATCACAGTTTCTTTAGAGTTGACAGTGTTGTGACCTATTTTAATGAAATGTTGCTATAAATCAGAAGTGATTAAGTAAAAAAAGTCACAAATGGCTAAAGGAATAAGCAGCATTTTGCTGTATATTCTACATTTAGAGAGTAGCATTCTGTAAACATAAAGTATGCGATTTCACAGTCCTCAAAAGAGAATGCAATCGATCTATTTTTTATCTTTAGGTTTTCTACATTTATATCTGAGAACCACACACTTTCAGGAATTATGGGTTAAGTGGGAGGAGAAACAGGAGTAACTTGCTTTGGCAATCTAAAATACTAATTTCAGGAACAGGTTTTTTTCCACATACGGAGACTTCTCCAGTGGGTATAGCTCAATGATAGAATGAAAATGGAGCAAGATGTTTTCCTACAGCGTAAGATCAAAACAGTAATGACAAGATATAAAGTCTTGCAATTTAGTGTTTTGAAAGGACAAGCATTTTTTAAAAGAATGTTTCCAAAATAAATCTTCAGAATAACTTGTTGTTTCCCTTTACTCATTGCTTCCATGAGACTCAGGGCATTGTTCTTATTGTTGCTCAGCTCTATGCAGAACCATTTTCCTGCAGAAAAGGGTGAGAATTACTTCTTTTTTCGCCAAGCATAAATCAAAGCCCATATGGAAGCATATCTCCAGCATGCATTCACTGTGTACTGCGTCTTTGCACACCACCACAGCACTAAAATCTGGTACAGATCTTTCCTCCCCATCCAGTGTTAATCCAAATTAATTAAGATGTATGAAGTACATGATATTAATTATCAAAGATCCATGTCATTATTATATTTTTCAAAATGTATGATTAACAACTTATCACCTGCGAGAGTCCTGTCTGTGTGTATCAATCAGAAACTATATTATTTTTTCGCACAATCCATACCAGTGTTTCAGTGCAGTTCTAGCCGAAAGGAAAAGCAGTGAAAAAGCTCCCATGGCAGAAACAAGACACAGCAAGAGAGACACCAGATTTGGAGGCATCAGCTACCACTAGGCTTTCCAGACAAGAAAAAGCAGAATGGGTTTCCATAAGGAATCGAAAAACACCTGAAGAAATAACTGTAAGCAAAGATCAAAGCAGGTCTCTCAGAACCTTTAGGAAATCAATGTAGAAGAACCTACCCTTGAGTATATGGTTATGCAGACTGCTATTTTTCATGGGAATGACAGACAAAAGTCTGGTCATACCATACTAGTTTTCTATACACAAAAGATATCCCCTGTATTTGAATGACACCAGAAAGTTTTGAGTTTTGAGCTATGCAAGATGGATGAATGAGGACATAGCCTTGTCTTTGGAGTTTACAGTGTCCAGATTAAACTAAAGATATTTTCCAAACGCATGTGTTATGTATTTAAGAAAAGAAGTTGACTGTGGGGTGATAGAGATCAACATTTTTTTCCTGGAAGAAGCTTTGTTTAGTTTCCATTAAGTAATGAGCTGCTAAAGGATTTGCTGCTACAAGAATCTGAAAAAAGGACACCTTAAACACACTAAAGCTAAGTATTGTCCTGTGGGACAATTCTGTAGCACAAATTGGTGCCAGTAGGCATTCCATCACTGAAATATCAACTAGAAATAGCAAAACACTGAGGATTTGTTCCAGAAACATTCTTGAGAAAATTGTTTTCCTGAAATACATGATCATGCTTATTTTTTTACATTCCACTGTTTCTACTGGTTTAGTAGCCTTGACAGGAGGCATGAATCACAAACTTACAAGCAGACAGCATTCTGCATTCCTTTTTGTGGAAAAGTCAGTCCCTAATGATTTTTGCAAGATAGAGCAAGGCAATACGCAACATGGCCATTGCTTACTTCAGATTCATTAACAGAAAAATGTGAAAATAGGGTGCTTCTATAGTTGGAGCTAGATACAGGCAATAAAGAATTAATGTAGTGGCAAAAGCATTTTTTATTACTCTTTACTTAGCAAGGTTGTAATCTGTTTTTCAAAAATTATTAGTTTTAATGGAACACTTCTAGAAGTATGACACTAGTAAACATGAAGAAGAACAGGAGAGAAAGGCAGTTGACTTTCATATCAAAGAATTGCCAGTCAACACAGCAGCCACCATTTTTCATTTAAAGAGTTACATGCTCTTCATTTCAACAAGATAACCAATGTGAACCCATGTGAAATTCTTCTGAGAGCTCAATATCCACAATTCGGTTTCTGAGCTGTTTGCTAAACTTAGTTCCTTGACGTTGTTTCCTCTTCCTGACTGGACAGCCTTCTAGACTACATTTGTTTGAAATAAGCTCTAGCTCATCACTACATTAATCTCAATTTAAAGTCCAACATTCATTTTCTGCAAACACATTGTCAGAGCAAGCAAATAAAAATGAGGTCAAGCATTTGCTGGAAGAAGAGTGAATATTTTCTGGTAATATTTTTGTTGCTTTTCCCTATCATACAGTCTTCTGTAAAATATACTAGCAGTAAAAAAGTAATAAACAATTGACTAATACATATCTATTTATTTAGAAACAGTTTCTCGGAGAAGATTTGTGACTAAAACTTTACATATGCCCTCAGTTGTATGAGAGGATGTTTTTTTTATCTAGCCACACATGAAGATCTCATTGTTAATTTCTACTTGTGAAAGCAAATTTGGCATGATGTCAATACATAGCTCCAAATACATATTCCTTACTCTGAAACCAGATCTATGTGGACCTCAGAGTGGTGAGTTTAGGCTTACAGCTACATTGTGAGGCTCTTGGGCTGTAACAGCACTTAGTAGAACCAGCCTCAATCGCCAAAACTCTACATATGCTTATCAAGAACTAAATACACTCAGCCCACAGATTTCAGCTCATTCTAAATTAATTGCAGTTAGCTGAAGGCTGATGAAAATAAGTCTTACTGGCTTCAGATCTGAATTTCATTGGAATAGACTGGCCTTCTGGACTTTCATGGGGAAGCCATGGTATTTTCAGAGATACCAGAAGGTCAACTTTGAAAAAAAAATCCAGATTGAAAGAGTTCTTCCTTGCAAACGCATCAAAAAAAGGATGGTAACACACATAGCTTACCTCTGCTAGAAGTTTACCTCACATGACCTGTGCAATGTGAATGATATTATTATTCTACTAATTTGCATAACATTTTTCCTGTGTAAGCACCAGAAACATTTGTTGTGAAGAGAATAGATCAAGTTCTACATAGTTCTACAGTTCAGGTTATCTAATATCACTTCAAAACTCTCTTTAGGACAGGAAGTATTACTTGTAAAAGGGCTACAAGTATCACTTATACAAAGCCTGTGATTCCTTCACTTCTTGGCTGTTGTAAGTGCTTGCCAATTTATAGGATTAAACCTGATATGCATGTAGGAGACAACCTGGAGCTCAAAACTGTGTTTCTGCTTTGAGCTGGAGTAAGCAGTTTTGTCCTCCAGAGACAAGTGTCAACATCTGTAAAAAAAAGATTTGAAAGTACTATTTTTCCCCAAATGGAGCATTATGAAGTGAACTAATTAACACTAAGAATGGATTTAGGGTTTCAGGAAAGAAAGCACCATGGAAATTGTTTCGTGATTCTTATAGAGTGGAATATCTGCATTTGGCAAGTAGTTGAGGACTATGAATTTTAGCCTGTGCCTTAGCATCTCCAAAGTATATTATCAACATTTTGTTCTCTTTATTCACATCAATAACTATTTCCAGAGAACAGCTTCTTCTATCACCCAGAAGTGGCAATTTCCTTTCCAGTCCGACTTTGTTTCATTACTATTCCACAATATTCTAAAACCAGATACCATAGGCTTTTCCTTGAATTTTTCATTTCAGTTAGACATTCCTTCACTGTCTCTGCTTAGAAAAAAATTGAGTGCAGCAACAGTTTCGCTTTCAAACTACAGAACACTCAGAGTTTTACACTTCATACTTCGGCTACTGTTGCGCAGAAAATACTGATGGTGACAGCAGTGAAAGGAAACAGCCTTTCCGAGTCATAAAATCCTAGGTGATTTGCCTTTGTTTGTTGGAGTTGAAACATGGTATGAATGTTCTAAATTAAGAATCAAAGCATTCCATATTTCAGAGTACAAGTATAAATTAAAAGTAAGCATTTATAAAATACTTCAAGCCCTTGACCAACAACCGGACATCACAGCCCATTCCACAATCAGATTTGGACAGATCTGTTAACATTTTATATACAGTTGGGCATACATCTGATAAACAGCACTGTGGAGTAGCACTTCTTTGTTAAAAAACACTTTGCATATTAAACAAAGATTTAAGTAACCTGGGGCAAACCAAAACACCAAATTCAAACACCCATAAATTCTCAGAAGTTTGAGATCTTAACAAAACTTGCATCCAGGATCCAAGGATTCTCGCCCAGATTTTGAATTTCCTGACTAGATGAACAATTCAGAGTAGATGAAATCCAGTCACCAAATGCTCAAAGTTTCTAGAACTTGAACACTTATCTGAATTTGAACAATGTCCCAAGTTTCTCTTTGTACAGTAGAGAGAATTTATGTTGTATCTGTGAATATCCATTAAATTATATGAACTTCTAGAATGTTCAGGATTATAGTAAGTACATCAAGAGCTTTATAAAATCATAGAATGGTTTGGGTTGGAAGGGACCTTAAAGATCTTCTGGTTCCAACCCCTATGCCATATGCAAGGACACCTCCCACTAGACCAGGTTGCTCAGTGCCTTGTCCAGCCTGGCCTTAAACACCTCCAGAGAGGGGGCATCCACAGCCTCTCTGGGCAACCTCTTCCAGTGTCTCACCACCCTCAATGTAAAGAATTTCTTTCTTATATGTAGCCTGAATCTACCCTCTTCCAATTTACTTCCATTATTCCTAGTCCTTTCTTCACATGTCCTATTAAAAAGTCCTTCCCCTGCCTTTCTGTAGGCCCCCATCAGGTACTGATAAGGAACTATGAGGTCCCCCTTGAGCCTTGTCTTCTCCAGGCTGAACAATCCCAACTCCTTCAGCCTGTCCTCCTGTTGCTCCAGCCTTTTGATCGTCTTCATGGTCCTCCTCTGGAACTGTTCCAAAGGCTTAGTCTCCTTCTTATGTTGAGGGCTCCAGAACTGGACACAAGGTAGAGCCTTACCAGATCCAAGTAGAGGGCCAAAATCACCTCTCTTGAAATAATATTTCTTCATTATTTAATTCTACATGTTGAAAAAGCAGCAAAGCAATACAAAATATGTCCATTTTAATGTGTGTTTTCAAAGGTTGCTCTGTTAAGTGCATGTCAAGACAAATTCTACAGAACTCTATTATTGAGAAATAAAGCTCTTGAGTACATATTAAGCCTACACAATGCCGGTACAGTTGCAGTGTTCTTTTTAAAAAAATAAAGAAAAATAAGTCAGAACAGATCTGAATGCTTTACAGAATGTTGTCTATATCCCTGGAAAGAGGAAAGTATGTAACTTAAATATTTAGTGTTCATTAGTTTAATGCCTGTAATGCTATATCATGTGACCATATCACCCATCATAAACCCTTTAGGGAAAGAGGATCTCAAGTATGAGCTCAAAGCTCAACAGTGAGGTTCTTTATCAAAGGGAAGAATATACCAAATGGATTTTCCACTGAGGTCCTCCCTGGGTTCAGTGCTATTCAATATTTTGACTACTGACCTGAATGGCAGATTGCAGAATGGGCTCATTACATTTAGAGACAAATGAAGTCTGGTACATTGTAAGTGCTAGAGAGGACAAGTCTATGTTGTGATAAGCTGAATAAAGGAATGGAAAACTTTAGGGATTTTTCAACTTGTACAAGCGTGAACACCACACTCAGGGTTTTTTCAACTCAGGGAAGAGCTGAGGAGGAAGAAATTCAGATAGAAAAACTTATAGAAATTAGAGCAGCCCACAGATGAGTTAACAATGGGGCTGCTGCTAACAGAAATGCCATTCTGGAATGTGGCTGGAGTGCAAGTTTGCGGAGTAACCCTTTTGCTCTGCTCAGCATTGATAAGGCTTTAACTGGGTTTAATGTGCCTAGGTCCAGGACCACACTTTGAGAAATTTATGAACTAGTTAGAGACATTCCCAAGAAATAATTATAGCAGTCTATAAAATATGATTTGTCATAAAATATTGGAAAAGAGGGATTTTTAGCCTTAAAGACCAAGGGGCAGCTTGATAACAGTTTTTTAGACACACAGAAGGCTGCTATAGAGGCTATATGCCTCTATAGAAGTAACAGGCTAAAATTAAAACAGGAAGATTCAGATTACATCTTGAGAGACATTTTATGGTTGAAAGGCAATGAGGATTAGAAGATTTTGACTGAGGTTTTGTGTACCCCTATCAAAGATTTCAAGGCAGGCTGACAACTGTCTGTCAGTCAGGAAAGAGGCAGAGGTTGTTGCTTTTGCCTAAGATTAGGCAAAAGATTCCTTCTGGCCCTATGATTCCATACTTTCTCTTTGCCCTTAATTTTGCTTAATTCAAAGCACCAACAGCCATGACGTACACCAGAGTGTGAAATACACTACTATAATAAGCCAAGTATGTGTTTCTGCTTCTCCAACTTCTACTTTCAGTTTCTACTGAAGGCAAAAGACAAACTAGTATTGCTCTCATTCGAACTAATTGTTTCACTGGAACACCAGCTTCTCTGTTGCAGTCTAGAAACTTCAAGGCTCTAACCCATGCGATACAAACATTGTGGTCCTTATTCAGATAAACAATGAATGGTAAGAAGAGCCAAACACATACTTGCTGCTTGAGGAAGTGTGTCAATACCTGGCAGCATGTTAGAAGGTTCATTGTCTCAAAGGATTGAGCCATTAATGTTGTTCAGAACACCGAGATGCACATATTTTGCTCAGGCACATACTAAATAGAAGTTAAATTTTGAACATTGTCATAAATACCTCCAAAACATAATTTGTTGCTTAATTTACAGCTTCAACCAATTTGTACAGCTCACAGTAACTGAGAAAGACATTTCATGGATTACATGCATTAGTCTTTCTATGGAGATCACTAGAAAAGTTGGAGTATAGAGAAAAAAGTATTTTTTTCTTCAAAAGCAGCCCAAGCGTTCTATCAAATTCCCCTCCACCACTTGTTTGAATGTGTTGGAGGGAGTGGCTGAAAGGCATGAACTGTAATTACAAGACAGACCTTGCCAAACCAATATGGGCATTGTTCAATAAGTCACGTCAAATGACAATCCAAGCACACAATGTGCAAAGGGGGTTGCCAGCTATTTTAATTAGGGGAAAATTATCTCAGTATTTTGTTTCATTTCAATATTAACACTGCTTTTGAAAAATGTCAGCTAGTCACATATTGGCTGGCTGCAGGCCAGTGTGAACTGTGATGAAGAGGGCCATTAATGAAAAACGTCAAGCCCTAAGTTTCATGACATTAATATTTATGACATAGTGTGAAGAGTCTTATTTAAATGCCAGTTTGTGTGGGTTGGGGTGGAGGAAGAGAGGGGTGGTAGGGAAGGAGAATTAAGGTATTTGTGCTAAAGTGCCAAGGTGTCTCGACAGAGAACAAAGCCTTTTACAGACAAAAGGCAGTAATAATTAGTTTAATGTTTGGATAGTTGCATTTTATATGACCTCTGATTTTAGTGGCCTTTTACCTCAGTAAAAGAATGACTATTCTGTCAGGCTGCCAAGTGGAATGCATTTGGATGAGTATTTGGAACCCAAACATAATTTTTAAACATCATGTATTATTTTGGGCAAATTGCCTAAAGTGGACTAAACCTCACATGCTGATTTCATTCTGGCCCTCTCCTCCTCTAAATTACGTTGCAGGCAGACAATATGTTTTGTTTAACATGATGCTGTAACTCCCACCACTGCTTGCTGAAACCTAAAGAGTTCCTCCCCTTGCAGATAGCAGTCAAGAGACTGTGTGCTGGCAGCAAGTTCTGCCTTGGACCCTTACAGATCACAGGAGGTGATCAGACATTGTCACATGCAGGACTTCCACAAGCAATGCTGATTAGATTTAGTAGTTAGGTTTCTCCACAGTGAAATACTACTTCTTACTGTCAGTGTAATTTGTCCTGGAGTGACAATGCTCTGCACTTTGTCATAGAGATGCAGAGTCACTTTCAATCTTTTACACAATTTGCGTAAGATTTGCATGAAGTATGTAGCCAGGCCTCATCTCTCCATTTCTAATTGTGAATTGTCTTCTTTTCTTGACATAAGTAGTCTGTTTTATGTCATAACTTAATTCCTTCAAACCACTGGGTTTTTTCAACTCACGTTGTTATGTTGAGAAACAAATGAATTGCGTTATACACATCATATTTTTCATGCAAGTGCCTGGCATGCATAATGCTTACATAAAAATACAGCATTGTTTAAAAAAAGAGAAAAATTTAGAGAGAGTCGATTTAAGTTATCTACTATTTTAAAAGCAGCAACTCCTTAGGGATTATTTTTTTCAAATTATGGTCTTTCATAGGCTGCAAAGAAAAGTCTGCTTTTCAAAATGCAGAGAACCATCAAGTGAAGTGAAGTTTGCACTTTTAACTTGTATTTGTAGCCACAAAATATCAAATTAAATAATATTTCCAATTGCAGTAGTCACTTTTTAACATATGTAATTTGTTTTAATCAAAAATTTTTGGTTGCATTATTGTCTTACTAAGTTTAAAAGAGTGTCTCTGATTTTCCAATTTTCCATATCAGATGTATCTAATATTCCTTATTGGTCTCTGTAGTCTGGTCTAACCTAAATAAATTACTAGAACCCTCCATATGATAATTTTGAGGCTCTTCTGCTTCATTTCATTCAATATGTGATAAACAAATTTATGATTCACTTGCTTTAAGGTTACATCCAAAACACTTTATATGAAGTGGCCCTGATATGACATTTAGATCATCAGATTGTCAATCTTGCTAATTTAAGAAAAAAGAATAAATCAAATGCACAACTGAGTTATTTTCTAACTCTGGAATGTGTCTTTGTGCTTTAATAGAATATAGAAGAACCATCACCTTCAGAAACATATGTTAATATTGTGAGCCTCTTGGTTTACAACAATCAACACCCAGATTGCCAAATCCAGCAAAACTTTAAATGTTGTCAAAAGAATGTGTAGATCTCCATCATTCCTGAAAATAAGGAGCCATTCTTCTCAAACTGAGATCACCAGATCTGGGAACATTAATTTTAAAAATGTTTGTCCCAATTTGGTTGTGATTTTCTGTTCTTGGGTTAAATGCAGATCACTAGAGCTCCAGTTTGCAAGGTGCATTTCTTCATGCACTGCATGCAAAGAATATTTTTATATAAACACTCTATGTTTGCATTTCCTTTTCATAAATTTATACATTGGCTCTTGATTTTTACTTTCATAGATTTGCCAGATATATAAATAAATTTAAAAAGGCTGGTTTCCATTTCAAAAGAAACCTCCTGTGAGGGAGAAAAAGATCTCTGATAATCCTTTGATTTCAGGCCTAAAGAGGGTCACTGGAGAGTGATTCCAAAGAGGTTGAACACTGATTTCAATGGAATTGATGATGGGAACACCTCAAAAGTAGGAGTTTAAGTGAATAATTCAACTAATAAGATCCCTGACTCCTGAGTGCCCTGCACCTCCTGGTTGGTTCTGAGACTCTCCATCTACCTTGGCAGTCAATGGGAGCTGAAGATAGTAATTATTTTGTATAACACAGCTGCAAATGCATTACACTTCACTGCATCTCAAGGATAAGACAACATCTATCATCCAATAACAGCAAACACCATCTGGTTTTATATCACTATATTCCTACTTGAGCAAATTAAGCTCAAGTGACACTGGGCATTGCTTCAAAGGAAAAACAAAATGTATTTACACTTGTTACATTGCCCTTTTTACACATTTTGAACAGCTATAATGAAATGCTTTGACTATAAAAACATTCAATAGAAAAATCTCTTCTCAGGGCTGTATTGTTTTTCTCTCTAAGCAGCTTGGAAGATAAGCAAACTAGTTATAAAATACCTCACCTCCCTTTACTCCTGGCCTTAGCCAGTAGACTATATATTTTTTAAAGATTATATCAAGAGCCCTTGACCACTTCAGCTTCTGCCCCAAACAAGAAGGACTTGGTCCTGCCTTCTGTTTCTCTTTGCTGGTACTGAAACAAAGGAACTACAAAAGCAGCGTAGTGTTAGGCCAAAAATAATTTCTGTGAGACTAAACTAGATCTCTGGAATTTTGCCAAAAGAAATTTACAGCCTAATTGGTTCAAACACTTTGTACTGTTCATAAGTCATACTAACTTCTTGTTAATATTTTTAATGTCTGTAGGAAAATAAAAGTATACTTTACTGCATTGTGGAGTCGATTTTTAAAAATGTTAAAATTATCTGACTAGATAATCATTCCTCTCCTGGCTTTTGGCTATGGCTGTTCCTTCTGCTACTTGATGAAAGAAACTGTGGAGCATGTGCCCTGGTCTAAAGTAGAAAATGTTTCTTTAGGAAGCTTTGGAAAAATCAATCATTTAACTCATTGTTATGATGTACAACAAACACAGTTAATCCTAGCAATTAATGCTGTGCTTTCCAAACTTAGTCCTTAAGGGACTGATGTGCTGAGAGTTCTAGATGTGAAAATCGGACATAGGGATAAGAGGTAGAAAAGGATACTCAATTAGACAAACATAAACACAGCTTGGAGAAATGAGAGGAAATTAGTGGAGAACCAGAAGAGCTTCTATAAATGTAGAGAGGCAATATTATGTTTATTTGGAACCTCAAAATTCAAAGGCAAATTCTATCCAGTGCTTGGTTGAACTTTTCAGTTAACATTGTAAATGTTGATAATTTTCTATCCAGTTTGTACATTTTTTCATAATTTGTGAGCACAACCACCAGAAACAAACTGTTTCCCTAAATATGTACTGTAGGTAGATTTTCTACATACTTGACCAGTTATGTCCATGCATACATGCCATCAAAGAATAGAGCATTTTATTTGAAATGCCAGCAAGCTCACAAATGAAGTTTCAGCTTTAAAATTATTGGCATTTCTAAAGCCTGCCAAGTCTTCATCCACCACAGATGAATTCCACACTTGCATCTTGATTCCACTAGAAGACTGAAAAGTGACATGTAAAGCTAATGTTTATTATTATTTATTATGTCTTACAATAGCACTTGAGAACCAGAATGAAGTGTTCCCAGGGGATGTAGAACTACACAATATCCATAATATGAGGTTGTCTTGTAAATTTAAATTGTTAGTTCCTAATAGGTCAGAGACAGGAGGAGAAGTGTTTAGAGAGGGGAGGTTTAGATTGGATACTGGGGAAAAAATATTATACTGAAAGGGTTATTAAGCATTAGAATAAGGAAATAGTTGAGTCACCACACCTGGATGGTCTGAAGAGATGGGTAGACAATGAGGTTTAGTGGTGGCTCTTGTCAGTTAGGTTAATGTTGGTATAAGATGATCTGAATGGACCCTCCAAATCCCTCCAAACGGTTATTCTGTGATTCTATGGAATATTGGGAACCAGCTCTATTGACTTCCCATCCAGTGCATTACACAACAGAATATATCAACTCATAAATTACCATAAAACCTTCAGCAGCCTTTGAAGTGAGACTCATGTAATTGTGTGATGTTCTTTAAAACTCTTCATGGTGACTGAGAGAAAGCTTTGTATCTCCTTGCATTTTGCAAATTGAAATTAGTGAAAATTCTCCATGAGCCCATCTGGAGTAGCCTCAAATATTATGCTGCCATAAGAGCTAACCTTCAAACACAGATTTTATCTGCACCACCTGCTAGAGTATAGCATCAGCATAACTAAATCAGTTCTCACCACGCTTATTTTAGCTCCGGTAAACAGGTTCCTTATTAGCACTGACATTAGTGTAAACTTATTTATCTCCCTCTCCCTCAGCTACACTGCTCCTCAGAATGCCTTCTTAGCATTAAATTAAGTTGTAAATTATATTGTAAATAAAATTGTTCTTTCTTTCTGGCTATCTTAGAAACCTGTCCTCTCAATAGCCCTTAGGGAAGAAGAAACAGAGAAGCCACTTTTGTCTGTAAATCAACTGGATTAAAAGATTTCTGTCATGATCACTTCTAGGTTATCTACTTCCTTTTGACATAATTCATAGTAGTCAAGTCCTTCAGACATATATTTCAAAATAATACAGGTTAGTTTAAGTATTACTAAGAGCAGTTTAAGTAGCTTTTTTAATTTCTCTAAATGAATGGTGTTTAGCACAAATTCCATTGTAGCACCAAATTTTTAGGGATAAGTAACCTCTGCTGGATGAAGGGAATGACTTGAGAAACTTTAACCAATTTGCACTGAAGGGCATTAACCTTGTGAGTCTGGTTAGCTGGAGTCTGAACAGAACTCGACTCAGCAGCTTCCCAAAACAACCAGCTGCTAGAAACAAGTCCTGCATCTGGGATATGAAACAAGGCAGAAAAGTGTCCTCTGCATGTAATAAGGTCTGGTCTCCTGAATAATTAACCATTTCATTAGTATTGAGTGCTTCCATTCATTCCCTCACTTTCTCCTGTGAACTAGCTACCCATTTTTGGAGGAAATCATTTTAATGTAAAGCCATTGTTCAGGACAATCAGTTAGGTGTCACCAGCCACTTCCAAACACTACAGCCACTACAACCTTCCAAACTCTAGAAAGACCTTGTGACTCTGAAGGAAGGAGCACTAAGGTGCCCTTATCCTTTTTGTTCCCTGATAAAGTATTCATGGAGTCTACCATCTCCCCTTCTAAAGAACAGGAACCCAGCTGACCTACAAGGCACCCACAGTTTGTCCCAAGAGGCAAATGTCTGACTCCTGTAGCTATTTCCTAGAAATTCCCCATAATCTTAATCACATATTTAGAACATTAAATACTGGCAAGTTTTTAATTGTTTAGAGTTGACATAACCAAAACTAAACACTCCTCTGCCTCACCAAACAATGGAGCTGTGAGTACCTTCCAGTGCTCTCCACTGCTGCTTAGCCTCTGTTATGTAATCAGATCCTGAATCTGTGCCAAATCAAGCTTGTAAGCTAAAAAAAGAAAATTTTCGCTAAAATCTTTTTCAGATTGTGTTCCTGGAAAGAATTATAGGAGATTTTTAAAATTTTCCTTTTAATAGGAGGCAAGTCCCAAAGTCACAATTTTATTCTTGCAGTGGTAAAAGGAATTTTAAGTTTTCCTGATGACCAAGTACTTTATGATAGTGTGAAAAATCTTTTGATATATAAATATATGAGTTTTTCCAGTGTGGACAGATAAAAGACTTAAGGGGTCTTTCATGGATAACATGCAATAGTATCCAGTTAGTGGTAGGGACTCTGGTGATGAAATAAAAGCCTCTCTTCTGCTGTTTACAACTGATCCACAGAAAACCCATTTCTCTCTTTCTCTTATCACCTTCATACCCTCTTAAGAACTGGTCAACTCAGAACACTGCCTGGTGTCAACAGCAGTACAGGAAATTTACACAGGAGACAAAATTCTTTCCTATACATGCTGCAGGTGGATGATAGACTTTTAATTTTTCTTGCTGTAAATGTGAAAGCCAGCAGGGCAATCTTTTAATTTAGCAACAGGAATAAAGCCTTGTTCGACAGGTTGCTGATTCCAAACTGATCTCTTAGAAAAGATAAACAGACAACTTTCTGTAGTTGCAATCATTAACACAATTTCAAATATCTAATGACTCAATACAATATAATGATAATGCAAAATATTAAAAATCGGAGACTGAGCCTTTGGTATAGAAGGCAGGTGAGACAGAACCTATGTCAAAGTAGATCACATATATTTATAGTGCACCTTCTGGCCAAATACAGTTAAATGACAATGACAGGCTGGTGTTTCATGCCTGTGGTTGGTGAACTGCTCTATATGGGAGCAGTTCTCCTCTGTTCAGTAATTCTTTGACATGAAATAGCACCTCTTATTTCTCTTAAGTAAACACTGTTTTAAGTGTTAATGAAGGAAGGCTTGCCATACCTTAGTAATTTAAAATATACCTGATTTGCAGGTATAACATAAATTAAATAACATAAATAATTGCTCATATTTAATTATGATTTTGGCCAGGGGTCACTTTTTATTTACTGATCTCCATAAATAAATTAATAATCAGCTTCAAGAAATAACCAGTTATATAAAAAATAGTCCTAAACCATGACAATAGAAAGGAATATCTAAATATTAACCAATCAGGCAAAATTGGTAGAAAATCAGAAGGAAGCAAAGCTAAAATCCTACCTCTGTATAGAAACTGCTCATGTAACTGAGAACTTGAGCAGCTGAGGCACTCAGTGTCTCCCTCTCTAGTTTTCCACCCATTTCTCCATGTCTTTCATTGTTAGTCTCTGAACTGCAGTAATAGATCAATTTTTGAGATGGAAATTATCCACTTCCATGAAGAAGCCAATTCAAATAGAAGAGTGTGCTGAGTGAAGCTGGTGTGCTCCTGGCCCATGCTAAGCCCCTGCCATCACATACCTGAGCATTGCCTCTCACCATCCCTGCAGCAAAACTGTGGGGACAGAGATAGTTCCTGTGCCCACTGAGCACTCCCTCTATCCCACATGTGCATGGCAGAGTGCACTCTGGCTCTAAGACCAGCTGGGGGACTGCAGCCTTACTCAGCTGTCCCTCTTTTATGGCAAAGCTGGCTGCATGTACGTTCCTCTACAAAAAGTAAGAGCCAAAAAATATCAAAGACTGTTTCTCCTCTCCCTACTGAGAGCCTGTTGTTGTTTCTCAAAACATGAGTCCATCTGTGTCTTCCCAAGCTATGGATGTGCAGAGACATCTGCGTCATTCTGAGAAAAGCATGTGTGTTTGATTCTAACGGGAAGTTGGAATTGCCAAGAAATAATTGTCAAAACCCTTTGTTGTTTTCCTTTTTATACCTGTTATTTCTGAGCAAAAATGACCTGAAACTCCTCCTCTTACTAATGTAATATCAGAGTTATGGAGAATAAGGTCCTGAATGTATCGGGACAAACACTTCTGAATCCAGGGATATCTGTGTACCTAATTTGGTCATACGGATATCTGTATCTACACTGAGCTCTTACTGAACATAACTCTACTTCCTCTGTGGCAGCAAAGTTCACAGGGCTAATCTGAATCATTCACTCTCTTGGTCACTCAGAGAAAATCAGACAGATGGGCAGGAGTAAGTATTCCCATGACAGCACTGGAGACAGATATAACACCACTTCTGTAAATGCTTGTGGTGCACAAACAGTAAAAATATTATTTAAGAAACAGTTGAATATGCTAGTGTAAAGAAAAACAGCCATAGCTTTTAAAGCAAAATTATCAAGGTGAAATAAACACATTACCATCATCCAGATTTGGTGCTTCCTAACAGTTCTGATCGAAATGCCATTTCAGATGCAAGTCTCCCAAAAGAGAACAAAAGGTGATTTTGAATAAGCTTCTACTTTTTACTATGTTAGTATAGATCTAGACAAACCCTAGAGCAATGAGACACTTAAACATACAGCGCAGGGCAAAAGAAAAATTTGACCCATTGCATAAAGAGGGACTGTGCTTCTTAAATTTATTTAGTTTTGCAGTAGTGATGAGAATATGATGTTGAAATGAATATCAAAGATGAACCCAGGTATCACTGCAGCCATTTAATATCCTAAAACTGTGGTTTTCTACTGCATTTCTGCATTTGATGAGGTTAATGACATACACAGATCTACACATCATGTCCTGTCATTATCACAGAAATATAAAACTGAGATACTCCTCACCATAAAGCATCCATCTTTCACAATTCCTCCTCTTTTCATCATTGCAGTTTCATCAGGCAGCTAGTATGTAAAAGCAAAACATTTAATTTAATCTCTGAAAGAAACATAGGACATTCCTGAGGAAAAACAAGCTATGAAATGACAACATTGTTCATTAAAAAACACAAAATCTGTCACACAATGCAGTTCATGACTTATCCTTTCCATTGCAGGAGACCCATTATTTTCATAACTGGGATGTTAAGGTCTGGAAATAAACCAAAATCTTTTACTTCTAGATGTATTAAGATATAATAGAACTTCATTATTTTTCTCCATCTTTGGAGATTGCATTTGGAAGCTGCAGCTCATCCTTAACTAGTAAAAGCTGACTTACAAGGGAACTGTAGCAAGAAATATTCAAAATGAGTAAGAAGACACTAAAAAGTAAACACAATTTAAATAGTGATGCTTCTCAAGACCAGATTATATTTTCAATCACACATTTTGAATCTGATTTACATTTCCCAAAGTATGAACTCCGGGTGCAATACCTGAAAATGCAGGCTTAGGGAAATAAGAGTATAATTTCATAAATATCTATGTTATCTTTAGAAGCTCCCAGACTGAGAGAAATCACAGGATTATCCATCAAATTCAAACCCATAAAACCTTAGCTAGCACTGGTCCTATGCAGCAATTTGAAATTAACCTAAGACAACTATCTGGTTGAAAGCTATCATACTCCTACAGGATTACTCTTGTGTTAATAACTCCTCTGCCTTAAAATCATACTGAAACATACTGAAGAGTTAGGGGAAGTGACTGATTTCCTCAAAGGGAGACCAATTCTGTGGACACTACTGGCTTTTTTTCTCCCAGACATGATTTCCCTGGAGGAAAGGTAGAAACTTTGTTTGAAGGCCACAGTTTTTGCTTCAGAATGGCACAGACTGTTCTGAGCTGCAGGTATTTTGAAGAAAAAAAAAAAAGAAGTTTCCATACAATGTTAAAAATATTCCCTGAGCCCTCTCTCACATCAGGCTGCAGGAACTGAACACAACTATGCTATCAATACCTTCAGTATATTTTTCAGGAACAAAATATAAATATTGTGTTAGAACACTTAGTATAAGTTTGCTAAGTACTTTTGCTTCCTTTCTTGGTCATGAGAAAGTGTTTGTTTAAATGTGAAGGAAAATTAATAGATTCCCCAGACTTTCCTCCTCTGCCAGCAAATACACCAAACATTGAATAATGCACAGTGGAAAGGGAAAAATTAGATTTTCTTGTTAAAACATTTCTTGTCTGTCATTAGTTTGTTTTTCTCTTTTCCTATAAATGTACTGTCAGGGACACCTCAGTTTCCACTGACTTCAATAGGGATGGATTTAGTCCTTAGGAATAATGAGAAAGATCTTTGTCTAAATCCCACACTCTTGTATACTGGCATTCATCCCAAGCAACTTCCTTACAGCAACACGGAGGAGCATGGGGAGATGGCAGGATTCTGTAGAACTGCCTTGAGAGCAGAAGCTCTTGATTGGGTGGTTTAGTCAAGCACATGTGCTGCCTTGAGAAGAAGAGTAGGATATTGCTCCAGTCTCACACATCTGCCAGGCTGCTGAGCAGCAACAAAGTAGAGAATCAGAGTTTGCAGAGCAATCAGATATCACAAATGAATTGAACCCTGAGCCATAGAAGAACACACGCTTGAGCAAATTACAGGTATGTGCTGCCTCCATCTTTCTTCTTTCTACGAAAACTTCCAGTTAGCAGGAACTGAGCTCACCACCCATTTGGAGACTGTCTGGCAGCGTGTTAGAAGTGAGAGGTTTTATTCCAGTCACTTTCCAGAAGACTGTGTTAACATAAGAAAGTCATTATGACTTTCACTATTGGCAAAGCTGCAGTGACCTAAGGGAGCCAAGGGATGTGAACAAGCAAAGATTCATCTAGGTCAAGGAAATCTAAGTCACTCTTCAGACACATTAAAAGGCTCTTTGAAACACTTGTCATGCAGGGTGTTCTGTGCATAAGTGACGGATCAGTGCCTTTCACAGGCATATCAAAATTGCTATGTACAAATAAAGCAGAAAAGGCTTCCTTTGGGATATATAACTTTCAAGCAGGGATTTTAATGCAATGTGTATATATCACCTTGATGTGTAGTTCAGTTGGGAGAGCATCAGATTCCTAATCTGAGGGTCAAGGTTCAAGTCCCTGTCCAGGTACGAGGTTTATCAGAGTTGGGCTGATGGTTGGACTTGATCTGAAAGGTCCCTTCCAACCTAGATGATAGTGATTTCCTACCAGTTCCGCAGAGATGTCTGATAAAGACAATAATAAAACACGTCTGTGTATTAACTTCATATCCCTTTTCAATGAATTTCTGCCTCATATCTATGTGTCAGACATCTGTGAACAATCCTGCCGAAACACTGGAAGCTGGCTAGGAGCTACCAAGTGCAAAAGAAAGCATCTGTGCTCCAGATGGCACAGCTGTATGAACGCTGCAGCTTGGCCTGCAGAGCATGCCCCATGCCAGCTGTTTGACAGGAAGAATTGGAGGGGAGATGGATGAGAGGTTCTTTCGAAGAGGCCATGGCACACTTCAAAAGCATTTTTTCTTTTCACTCCCTTGCTTTTATGCACTGTGTGTATTCCTTCAGTTATTTGACTTCTTTAATCTGATAAAGATTAATAAAAAAGTGAGTTTTCCTCCCAGAACTGATTTTTAAAATAATTTCTGTAGGCAATGAGTTTACAATCTGCTACTTCACTGGGGTCAAACCACTCAGGTTACACAGCCACCTCCCTGCCTTAGTACCCAAGGATTTACGTAGAAAGTTTCTATTCTACTTTGTAGTTAGTCAAAAATCAACAAGGCCTGCAGCACAACTAGCTCTCTTGTAATGTCCTGTACTGCAAGGAGCATTGTTGCTGATTACACAAATATTTTTACCTTTACTGACTTACTTTAAATTGCTTCATTGTGTTGCGCTTAGCTTAGTTCTGCTGATGAATAAATTATCATTGCATCTGACTCATTTTTGGTGTAAACCCAGATTACCCTAAACCCAAATTGCCCATTTTGTTAACAAGGAAGAAATAAATACTAAGAAGATGTTGTCCTTTTGAAGATCTTTTGTGTTTACAGCTCTTTTTATTAGAGCTTCACAAACATCTGAGTAGGTACAGCTGGGTTGGCATGAACAGTACACTGAGAGATTTTCAGGCCTCTAGCAGAGATTGCCTATCTCTGATTACATTCTTGATTAAATAAAACACATTTTGATGTGCTCATAGTTGCCTTTTAAAGGTCAAAACAGTCATCGAGAGAACAGAGGCAATACTATGTACAAAACACAAGGGCCTGGTCTGTGTCCCAAGGACCTTTGCTGAGCAGCTGAGATCTGTGAGCAGCATACAGCAAGATCAAAAGGAGAGCAATAAGCCAGCACAACCATTGTGCATGGGTGAATAATGATGTCTCTATTGTCATTAACTTGTTTTTCTAAAAAGTATGAGAAAAGACTTGTCCGAGGGACTGTTTGGGACATCTAACTAGCGAAGCTTCAGATTGAAACAACCTTAGAGCCACTCAGAGCCACTCTGCATAAAAAAACAGCCTGAACCTTCAGGGACCACCACAGCAAGTAAAGACTGTAAGCAAATGAAAATGCCAGTAACATGCATGTTTCTACTTAATGCTCAGTGGGGTCATATCTGTGTTAAAATTCAACAAGTCTTATGGCTGGAAAGCACTAGGGAGAACTTGCAGTACTCACCTTCAACATTATTGACTGGTTTAAGAACAACCTATATTTTTTCCTCTTTCTTTCCTTTTTATTAACTATAAGCACTATATAATTCCAATTTACATTCTTTTATTTTATATATGTGTATATTTATATCTTTTTTGTTAAAAAAATTCTATTATAAGCAATAGAATGACAGCAATAGAAGATTACAGCAATGGCAAAATTTGTTCTTCCTAGTAGTAATATTACACTCCATTCATCAGTTAAACTGAATATTAGCCCAAATAAAATGAATAGGATGAACTGAAAAGCCAGGCCATAGCTCAGCTGTCCTCGCAGGCTGCCCCATGCTGTGTCACATTTTGTTTCCTCAAGGCTGCTCAGATTACTATTAGAGCCATGAAAACTTCACAGACTTCAGTTTTCACATAACCATTAAACTTGTGAAATAAATAAGATTAATACAATAAGCTCAAATAAAAAAAATATATGCTTTTCCTATGCATTTCTAAAAAGAGACTTGACTTTGCAGACAGAAACCAAGGATTTTAGATGCAGCCAGCAGCTCACAAGCAGTTGGAAGGAGTTTTAGGCCCATCAAAAGTTTTTCCAAGGACTGGAATCACTTAGCAAAATTATGTGCTAATTTCCCCATCACTGTACCTAACTCTTTCTGACAGCTTTGTTCACAAAATTTTATTCTCCTCTGGTCTAAATTGCACAATGAAGGCCTGAAAAGTGGGGTGCCACAACAGCTAACTCACAGGTACTTGTCTCCTTTATTGAATATGACACTTTTTTCTTTTGAGGATGAAAGCCACAGTTCACATGCTCATATTCTACAAAAACAAATTTATGCCTACATTTTTAGATGAAAAAACACAAGAAGCTGGTCACTGATGCTTGCCTGTGGCTTCCAGGAGTCCTTAGTTATGGCACTGCCCAAATCCCAAATCCAGTTCACTGCCTCAAAACGCTTATTTCCATGCTGATGTCCCATTCAGGTGCTAAATCCCTGTCATACTCCATAACTCCTTAGAGTACTCCTTTAAGACCACTGTGAGCTTGGCTCCACTCCAGGGATGATCCAGCCACCTATTTTCAGGGCTGAATGGCCAAGTTTCTCCTTGGCTTTCACCACATAGCCTACAGGCCAGCAGATCAGGAGTCACTGGTGAGATATGTGATGTTTTCAGATGCTCACATAATCCATTGGTGAGCAAAAACACCAAATCAGGTCTGTTACATCTGAGAACTGGGCAATACTGTTTGCAGCCTGCAACACACCATTCACATAACTCTTTGTGTCTCTACAGAGTTGTAATCCCTATAGCTACGGAAAGCATGTCACTTAAAAATCAACTCCCCAGCAATTTAGAAGACTAAACACAATACTAAAAATATGTGCCTCATCTGATGTAATTTTAGCTAAGATAGAAACTTTTTTATATAGCCTAAGACAAATCACATACGCTTTGCACCTCGTTATAGCCATCTGTAGTTTAGGACTGCTGACAACTAATGAGGGAATGCTGATTAATAGAAAAGCTTTTAAAAGAGATGAAAAAGGTTTTGTGGTCCAAACAAAAATTGTTTTACTCTGTATTGATTTTACAGAAGCCCGTGAAGTACCAACTATGCTAAATGCTGCAGAAACATGTGGCCTTGGACAACCTCTACCTCAGAAACCTAGCACCATGCAACCTGCCAGTGATGAAAGGTAAGCAGCAGTTTCAGAAATGGAGCACCAAATGCAAAAAGGTATGTAGCTGTACAGATTTGGACCTGGTAGCTCTTGTAATACACAGCTTTATCCTGAGACATAGAGCTTCATTTCTTCCACAAGGCAGGCTGGAGCTGATCCCAAGCTGTTTGATGTCTAAAGACCCACTTCACTGATTTGCTCTAAGAATTTTCTCCTTTTATTTACCAGTCAGAATCTAGTTACATAGTATCAAAAGATTTTGAAGGCTCTAGGTCCCCAGATTAGTCAAAGCTTTAAAACAAAGAGATGAGGCAGGACAGAAGGGCAGTGCGGGGATCATCTCTTTGTCAGATTGCTGTTTATTTGGATCAGCAACAGTGCGCCGGCAATACACTCATTCTGACTGCCTTGGCTGAACAAATGTCGGCACCACAGATGTCTTGAGGGATAGGCATGAAAAGTGAAGGAGAAAATTGAAGGATTTTGAGTGTGCTGTGCCACCCCAAAAAAACCCAAATGGGATCCAGAAATAGACAGATTCACATATAACAATCTCTTCTTAATCTGACTGTGCTCAATACATTTTGTTCTTCAGCATAATTAAAATGCTCTGTGAGCCAAATAGATTCATTTAGTGGTGCTGCAGTTAGCATGAGTTACAGATTAATCTCACACATTTCCCTTGCTTGTTCAGAAGAGTGAAAATTTTGCAGTTACACCTTTAGCCTCATAGAGAATAGCAGAGTAGTCTCCCTGTTCATCTTGTTTACTGTTTTTTTGTCAATCCTTCAAAAAAACAGATTAATGCTTCACTTAATTACAGGAATATGCCTATGCATTCTTTTTACACTGCTGCATAACCTTTCCATATTCTGTGCTTACCTTTAGGCTCTTGTATCAGACTGTGTACAAACCACTCTGCCTCCTAAATTAGAAAAATACGTGAATATTTGATGACATACTCTCCCAAGCAAGAGATATATTTGTGTTACAGCTTCCAGTACAATGAAGTCCTGCCTCCAGTTGCGATCTTTAGAAAGTAAAGTGATGATTTTAATTCATAATTGTTTTTCCAGTATCAGTGATGCATATAGGATACCAGTGATGCTTGTTCCCTTGACTATATCAGATCAGAGTGTTACTAAAGTATGTTTTCTCACAATGAGTCAAAAAGAGTTAATTTATTCCGCTGAGTTCATGCTGGGTCAAAGGAACAGCTATTATTTCAAAAATGTCTCCCACATAGATCAATAGGAAATGTTTAACAGTTTAATTACTTTGGGCCTGGACAGGATCAAGTCTTCTATTACTCTAAGTTAATAATGTCAGTGAGAGAGTATAATTTTAGATTCAAAAAATGCTTTAAAACTATGCTCTGGTGCTAGCCGGATTTATTACTATTATCTATTTGTAGCAGGACTACATTGTGATAGAAATTTTTCTGGATACTTCGGATAGTGTACAGCAGAGCCTTCATAGAGTTTTAAGGACAATGATTAAACAGCCATTTTACTCATTATCTAAGGCAGAAAAGAAGGAAATTAGCTGCGTATATACTTCTGTAAATATTATAGACTGTATCATGAAGATTTCATAGTGACAGTAACAAAAAATACCTAAAAGATTAACCAGCTAACATCCATTCCTCATGTGGTATATCAAAACAGAAATTCATACATTCACTACTAAGATTCCAAAATATCAATAAGTAAAATAATACCTGTTAAATAGCTATTAACCCTAAGCTTCAGTAAGATAAAATTAAAAAGAACCAGACTAAGAAAAACATGTCTTGAAACCCCATGTGAGTTCCTGAAGACAGAGGAGAAGCAAGCATTGTTCCATTATTTAATAAGGAAACTGCAGATCATTTTCCCTGACATCAATGTCAGGAAAACTGATGGAAAGGCTGGTACAGGAAGCAATCAGTGTACAATTAAAAGATGATAGTACAATTAACGACAGTCAACAAAGAAAATTAGTTTTGTCAGGAAAAAAACCCAACTTCCTATTTTCCCATGAGATTATGAATTAGTTTGATAAAGGAAACTTCTTTGACATTTCTATAGAGCTTTGGCTCACAATTTCACATAATTTTTGGTTAAAAACACCAGTAATTTTTAATAATATCCTGGTCTATATTAAATGTTACCGAATGATCTGAACAAAACCAGGAAATTAGCCCTGGAAAAAGCTGTAGATTACAAAAATTTATAGAGTGACAAATAATGAGACCAGCAGGCCATTAACACAGATCAACTGAAATCACTTAGTAAAGTCCAAACTCTATTTTAACACTCAGAAGACAAAGTTGCTTATTAAAAGAAGAAAAAAACCTGCTCTCATGTTATTTAGTGAAAAACGGTGACTCTGAAAAGAAACAAATAGTAATGGTAGACCAAACCAGACAGGCATTCTCAGAGCAAAGATTAGGCAAAAGTTACTCTTACTGTGCAAGATGGGGGATAGCTAGTAGGAACTCTTGGTACTCTTACACCTCACTGTGTTTTCAGAGACATCATTACAGGGAAAATGTACTGAAAAAGATCATAAACCAAGGGCTTCACCGAGAGAAACAATACTAATTATTTGCTATGACAGGGAGACTCTAGAAACTCCTACTGTTAGGTTAATCTGTGAGAAGTTTAACACAGAATTATGGTCTATGAATACTAAAATGGGAAAGTAGATGACTTTCTAATCTATTGGGAAAAAAAGCGTAATAGGCTTCATAGATGCTATTGAAGACAGACAAATGCAGAGAAAAACCAGTGGAAATACTCATCAGCAAAGATGACTGTGTGAACAACACAGAGATGTGTTGGATTTGAACCCCTGAACAAAACCAATAAGCTTTCTGAAAACTTGCACTAATGCTGAATTGCTGGCTGAGGTTCCATGGCCTTTTATTAAGAAAACATGAGGAAATCATCATAGAGTAATGCATTTCTAACTGCTGTGGATTTACTTCTTGTTTCCTCCCCATGAGAGTGTCCTCCCATGTTCCATTTCTGGCATGACATTACTCAAATAGAGTACAAGACACTGAGCTGTACATACTGCTGCCTGCTTTGCCAGTTCTGGTCAGAACCTCAGCAGATTTTCCTCCATATTCTGTTGTCTTTGGTCAATACAGAAGACATGTATCTGCTGCAAAGCCTAGAGTGAAGCAGCATTATATTTTAAAAACATGAAAGAGAATATATACTTACAAAACACCTGACTAATTTCTCATTTATATAGTACATCATTCAGCCTTCTCTCAACAGCCACAATTAGAAAAACAAGCCCCTTATAATTTGACTCCCTAATTTTCTGTGAGTCTAAGTACAAAATCAATATCTCAATTCAAGATTGCGATTACAGCTACTAATTGAAAAAAAACTAACTAGCCAGTAAGTGCTAAAAATCTCTTCAATATAAGCTACGTATTATGTAAAAGAAAAAAAAGGTTTCTTATCCACTTGAGAAGGGCCTGGAATTAAATCAGGCCAACACAAATTTCTGACTTACCTACTACCTCCCACTTAAACTCTGCCAAACTCTATGTATTCATTAAAAGAAAGAACACAGTGATCACAGCTTCAATCAACAACACATCAGAAGCCCAGAAAGGTCTGCTCAGTGCAACCAGAAATGGACTCTGTGGGTGCACTGCAACCAAATGGGATTGTAGCCCATTTGAACCAGTAAATGCACTGCATGTGTTGGTATCCAACATAACACAACCATGGAATGATCTCCCTTCTCCAGACCAGGGCTGTGTCTGCACGTTCACTGAAGATATGCTTCCAGCATGCAGCACCAGAAGCTCCAGCTAGCTAAACCATTAATGCTATTGAGAAGTCCAACTACCTGTTTTACCTACATGTACTGCACTCAAGTCATTGCCCTGACCTGTTCCCTTCAGCAAGTTTGGACAAATCATTGTGAGGCCAAGTACACCTTGGAAGAGAAACATAAGATTCAAAAGAATCTTGATATATTGGAGAAACGGATTGCAAGCACAGGATGGAATTAAAAAGGTTCAAGAGGAAGAAATGTAGACAGGTAGAAGTAAGCAGGTGCACAGGCAGCACCTGACTACAAAGTAAGTGTTTAGAAAAAGGGAATGGAGAGAACAGTTAGACATCACATGTCAACACTATCAGGCTGTTGCCAAGATGCCACATCTGGGGTGAATAATGCATGAATAAAGCCTGCAAGGTACCCAAAATATCCCTTCCACTTCATTTAGTATCAGTATGTGTTCAACTGGATTAACTTGCTACTAGTTTGATGAGACGCCACAGGAATGGTAGAGACAATCTGGGAAATGTCCAAAGTGAAAATTAATAATCAGAGGGCTGGAAAACATGACATTCAGGGAAGGATGGAAAGCTGTGGCACTGCTTAGCTTAAAGGAGAGAAGGCTGATAAAGACTTGGTTAAAATCTTCAAATTTATCCTAAGAAAGTAAAAGAAGTAAAAATTTGAGCATAGTGGTCAGGTGACATATTAAATGCTAATATGTTAAATTCAAATTATATTTTACAAGATATGAAGCTAGTATTTTCCAGACAAATCTGTGTATTACAAACAACTTGGAGAAGCTGCTGCTTTCCTGATGTTAACAATAATTTCATATGGTACTTCGACTGACGCAAATGCTCAATCACATTCAAATCAAAATAGGAGGAAGCTACTATTTTACATGGCTTCCTGTAGGACATATGCAGTGTTATCCCAGAGGATGAGGCATGTTATGCAATGAGAGAGCAGCTCTGCATAGCTATGTTTATTTGGGAAGTATTTCCAGTAATTATTTGGAAGGGACTGAAAGAATTAACTTATAAGTCATTCTCATGATATAGTGACAGTTGGATTTTAAATTAATTGGATTCCATTTGCTATTTCACTCTCTTCATGTAGCTGAAATAATTTAAAAGAAATAGAAACTTGCTTTCCTAATATTAGGATTCTACCACTGCATGTGCGTTAGCATGTGTGTGTAAAAGTGCTGGCTAATAAAGAAGCAGAATAGTTTCCTCTGCCTTATCATATTCTAGTTTCACTGTCAGTGCAGCAAAGCCCTAAACTTGTTCTAGGTGCCAAAATGGACCAACTGTTTTCCAGATTTAAGGGCTGGTAGAGAGACAGCCAATTCCCACTTCTTCTCAAAGCTCCATGCTGCTCCAATGCACCTAATGAGTAAGTCAGACAAATAAGTCAAATGTGGTAATATTCAAAACCTTATTTTCTAAGCTTTTAGAAGTAAATGAGAGAAATAAATTAATTGCAAATAAGTTTAAATTAATATAGAGTTCTTTGAACATAAAATAACACAGAAATACTTCTCTGATGACATAGTTACATATTTTTGCTTATCAATTATCATGACTTCACAGCATTTCTAATTCATGTACCCTGGACATTCAAAAAAACATCCACCTTTCTTATCTCCTGACATGACACCAATTGCAAAACCTGCAAACAGTACAAGACTTACAAAGATAGTACTTCAGCTAAAAAGCTTTTTTGCCAACCAGTCCTGTTATAGAAAGGCCAACTGCTGGAAAGTCATCCAGGCTTTTATACTGAGTTCTCAAGCATACTGCTCTCCACAAGTAGCTTATAAATTTGAACTAGACTTACGTATTTAGAAGTTGTTAGTACAAATTTTTCTGGGAGCTTATAGCTACCACACATCAACTCTGTCTCTGCCATCTGAGTTTGGGAGACAAGCTGGAAAGCTAGGCTTAAGCTGAGATATATGGAGCTTTTTCAGAGAGTCTTGAAGGCCAAAATTACAGAAGACTTTTTCCACTTTTACCATTCACTTCTTTGTTATGCTTGGCCTTGATCCCCTCCTGTCACCTTAAAAATGAAAACAGCATGTTCATTATTATTCATGGAAATTCATTGGCTACAGAGATAGTATCCCTTTTTTCCCCTAACTGTTCCATTTCTATTTCTTTTGGTAAAGACTCTGCTATTCTTTGTTTGGGTAGCAATCTTTTGAATTGCTGCCTTGCCAGTGAATTTACAAGAAGATAGTAATTTGCATTGGCTTACTGATTCTTATCTGTTGGCTAAATAACAGCTTGGCTGTAAACCCTGAGCAAAACTGTGCCCCCCTCCTTTGGTACTGGCCCAGTCTGGGCAGCTGTCCACAGAAGAGGCAGCTTCACCCAAGGGTGACAGCACATTGTGGTATGAAGTGCAGGGATGCCCTAGGCTTCTCGGTTGGCCTTGTGTTTATTTCTATATGTTTACAGTGCTCAATATAATATCTGTTCCTGACTGGGGCATACTGGATGTTACCACAGTATAAATGCTTATTTCCATTAGTGCTATTCCTAATTATGTGAAATGAGAAGCTATGTATTGCAGCTGACATAATTTCATTGGCTATTAGCTTGTTATTCTCCCACAAGACAGAGAGAAAATCCCATCTTACTCTTTTAAAAACTGTAATTAAAATATATATTTCTATTAATCCTTTTGTAAACAAACTCTTTCTGCCTCTGCAGAAAAGTTATTTGCAAGCATTTGGTCATTCTCATTTTTCCTGTCTATATCACCTCTGATAAGTGTGCAAGTGATTTTGAGGCCATTCAGAGAATGGCATGTCAGATATTCATAAAATTTGCATTTCAGAATTGTTTTCCATTTCTGTTATACTTTAGCATTCTAACAGTGTTATTTTTGAAAAGTTTTTCCTGTCTTAGAAGTTTTATAGCCTCAAATTTTCCCTGTTTGTTGCCTACTGTAGCCTCAAAACCCTTTTCCTGAAATGAAATTGTTAATTTACAAATCTATGAATTACATGACAAGCCTGTTTTCTAACAGATTACATTTTCCAGGTTTTGATACTAAACATCAGCTTCATTTATTGCCACGTTGCCAGAGTTTATACAGTGTACTTGGTAATGCTGTATTTCCCTCCTGAAAGACTTCTTGCCTGGAAGAGCAGCCTGACTCCCGCAGCCTGTTTTACACCGGCTTGTACTTTATCTTCACATTTGCTCTTTGGACATCATGTACATTTCTCATGAGATTCCTTTTATAACAGAGTAATGTTCATGTAAAACTTCCCTTTCTGTGTGTCTCATACTACACACAAACTCCTACAGCCAAAGGACACATATGTCCAAGTGAGTGCCAGGCATAGATGTGACACAAAGAAAACTTTTCCCCCAAAATCACGATCAGGCTCTTAATCCCTTTGCTATGAAGCTCCGCCTGATGCCCCTTCTCAGGCTGCAAAATCCCACCTGTCTGTAAGCCTCTATAAACAATGCAAAAAATTGCTAAGGTGTGCAGGGATATCTGCTCTATCTGAAGCACATTGCCTTACATCCACTGAAAAGAGTTTAAGAGTAGTAAGAAACATTTTATATTTCTCAGCTGATTGAACAGGTTAATTATTTTACAGACCCTATATACCCTTTCCACAGAAACATGCCGGTATTTGTTGCTCATATTTTACCTCCAAAGATACCACATGCAACAACATGGGAAACCATACACGTGGCATCATACTTTGTGCAAGTTCCATTGTGGATTCTAGTTTACTATGAATTTGTGCAGATTACAAAAAGTGTGTTCCTTAGAATGGAAGTACAATGCACGAAAGTGATGCCCAGCATCTCCTGAGATTTTAACCCTAGCTGTCCAGCATCAGAGAAAGTAGAAGCTATGAGTCTGGAGCATTTTCAAAGCCAGGCTGTGCTTGTTAAAAGTCAAGACCTGAAAGCCCCATCGTAGCGCAAAAGATTGAAAAGCCAGGGCTTTAGCAGTCATAGCGAGCCTGGGGTCTATCAAAGGTCGTACACTGACACCCAACAGAGAAGTACTCCAAAATGATTACCCATTTACCACTTTTTCGAAGCAGAGTGAAACGGGCCATACCCTGAAAGGAAAATAACTGTGAGGTGAGGGTGGGGGAGAAAATAAAATCCCTTTGATGGACTCTGAGAGAACAATTTACTTTTTCATCGCTTTCTTTTTTTTTTCCCCCGGCCCCAAGGGGACCTTCCGGGCCAACGGCTCCAGCTCAGCCCCGGCCGGCGGACACAAACGCCTCCTTCTGCCTCTCCGTGCATCGCCGGTGCCGNGGCGGGGCCGGGGAGCGGCACCCCCCGGGGCGCTGCGGGGCCGGGGCGGAGGTGGAGCCGACTGCGGGACGGGACGGGACGGGCCGGGGATGCGCTGAGGCGGTGCCCGTGCGGCACTGGGGCCGGGGTCTGGGCCGGACCTGGACCCCG
>VZTY01025206.1:105406-189377 GCA_013400935.1 Turnix velox | reverse complement strand
AGGAGGAGGCAGGAGCGGAGGCGCGAAGCATGGAGCTTAGCTGCCCTCCCCCGCCGGAGCAGGAAGCGGTGGAAGCGTGGCTGGACGATCACGGCGACTTTACCCGCTCTTACTTTGTTAGGAAAGCTACAAGGTAAGGCGGGAGCGGCGGCGGATAGAGGCAGACCTTTCTTTCCAGCGAAAGTTCGCTCTTCCATTTCCCTTTGCTATCTCCAGTGGAAATTAAATACTATATATACAAGCCCATGTGTGTGTATATATATACGTATGTATGTATGTATGTATGTAAAAAGTGGTTCCCCCTTCCCTGCCCCCATCCCCGAAAGAGCGCAAACAGAAAGCAAGAAGCAGCAGCTCCCTCCGGCTGCTCCGTCGAGATCCCCGGGCTTTCCCCGGTCCCCCTCCGCGGCCCGCGGCAGCTTCTGCTGCTGCTCCTGGCAGCGCTCGCCTGGCGCTCGCTGAGGGATGAAGTCGTCCCAGCAGTGGGCTTTTATTTCTTCGCTTTCTATTCTCCTCGGTTTAAAACAAACACAGTCAACTGGTGAGTAGCAAGCGACTTTGTTTTTACTTCCCCGCCCCGTGAACTAGATTGAAATATGCTGAAGCCCCAGATAACATCTTATCTCTTCGGGAGGACGGGTCATGTCATTACTTAGCGATCTCAAAACAAAGCGCTGCACTTGAAGGGCTCGATCGCCCCGTGGGCTTGTCACTTCTTGACATCGCGGGGGCCACCGGCGGGATTGAAGAGCGGCGGGAGCTGAAGCCGTAGGTGGTGGGTGCGAGGCCCGAAGGCGAGCACTCGCAGTGCCCCGACGGGAGCGGGGGGACGGAGGGGCCCGCGGGGAGCAGGACCGACCCCCCAGCAGGGGGCAGCCTCCTCGGCCGGCAGCGCTGGGCTGGGCTGGGCGGGGAGGGGGCTTTGCCGAGGCGCCTCTTGAGAAGACCTAAAGGAGCTCCTGTGGGTTTCACTCCCCTCCCCGACTGGACATGATGCCTTTTGGAGATAAGACGTGGTATTTGCTTAGCGTGGTCACACTTAAGCAGTGGGACTTCCAAGTTGAAACTGAGGAAATTTGGCTATTTTTAGAAGTGGAGTCAGGTTTCCATGTTGAATATTTTCCGATAAACAAAGCGGCGGGGATGCAGAGCGCTGGCGATCTGCAACTCCCACGGTATATCTTGGTGGAGAGAGAGTTCGGCTTAGCGAGTCTTGCGCTCTCGCTCCTCGGACGCTCCCGCTCGGCACCGTCTGCTCCCCGCCGCCGCTACGCTCCTCTTTCTCGAGTCCCCGGGCAGGGATGGATGCCTTCTGACCGGGGCTTTGCTGCTGCTCCTCTCTGCATGGGATGGGGCGGTAAGAAGAGAAATCCCCATTAATAATTGATTCGCGGCGAGCTAGAAAGCTTCAGGGGTCACCTGCTCTCTTGTGACCATCTGTCGCGTGGCCCCCTTTTTTTCTGCTGCTTCTTCCTTAGGGTCTTATCACAGAAAAATAATAAAAATGCCATTTTAACAATCTTTTAAATGTTGATTTTAATTTTATTTTAGAGGCTATGTATAGATGTTGAATGCGTAGATGGAAGTAGTTAACCGTCATGTTAACTGGAACACTAGTGCGTGGTTTGGAGCTGAAGGGTAGCTTGTTTGCCCAGGAAATGGGGCTTTAGCAGCTTTGAGAAGTACCATTTTATTAGTTCAGCCTGTCACACTTCCTTTGGAAACTGGAAGTAGTATTGAACAAATAGGAATCCTAATTAATAGTAACCACTGTGTCAGATTTGTTTTCCGTATGGAGAGGTAGAGGTTTGGTTAGTCGTCGTTTTTTTTTTTTTTAATACTGAGACACAGTTTTGTGTTTGTGTGGGTCTGAAAGAGCAATGGTTCACAAAATATGGTTCAGTCATGTCTCTGTGATGGCGATGCCTCTGCCTTTAGAGAGGGTTTTACAGAAAAACTGTTGACTTTGAGTTCCTGCTCAGCGACAGCTGTTTCTGAAGTGATGGAAACATTGTGTTT
Source organism: Turnix velox (assembly GCA_013400935.1). Classification (NCBI taxonomy): domain Eukaryota; kingdom Metazoa; phylum Chordata; class Aves; order Charadriiformes; family Turnicidae; genus Turnix; species Turnix velox. Next base: position 187,358 of record VZTY01025206.1, on the reverse strand, counting down.
GTCTCAAAACTCTCTTCTCTTCTGACTTACATAGAATGTTGGGGTTTTTTAATCCTTACTGATGAAGTGGAAAACTACATAGTAAGGAATACCTGTCTTATATGTACGTTTATATTTGAGGGGATAAATGACAAATTATTAACTCTATGTTCATTCAAATTTTATTCACTAAAATCATACCTGTTGTCATGGTAAAGCTAAGTGATTGGAAAGAACTGATGTTGTGAAAAAGGCTAAATGTTATACCTTGCAGTATTATTTAGAGCTTGAAAGGAGAAACCCTCTAAAATTCAATGCCGTGCTCTTCTTAGCTGACTCTTTGTTCAACAGCAAAACATTGAACAAAGTCTATGCTGTTAATGTTTTGTTACTTAGCATTATATTTACTCTGTCAAGTAAAGCAGTGTTTCTTGAACCAGTTTCAACTATTTTTTAATCTTAATTTACTGCTTTTTTACAGATGCTAAAAGCAGTAGACCAAGAAGTTAGTTAATGTAGTATCTTGCAGAACAGAGAGGCATATTCTACTTCACATTGCAAGGCACAATTGCTAATGGATGAAAATAGTTTCTCTGTTTCTCAAACATTTATACACAGGAATAAGAAAAGATCACCAGCTTAACCATTTATTGCAGAACAATACAAACCCTCTCCACTGATAATAAGCTTTGATTGAGAACCTACCTCAACAATTTTATCATAGGTATTTTTTTTTTCTGCAATTAATTCCCATATTGTTTTATACAGTAGTTCCTTTGGTAATTATCACAAAAAATGTTTTAACTAGGTGCCTAAATAATACTTGGTCTTACACCTACAGATTTGTTTTGTTGTGGTTTTTAAAGTATATGAGTCACACCATCCCATTTAGAGAGATGATATATTGAATAGTTACCTCTTGTTCCATTCTGCATAGCTCAGTTTGGTATTTGATTTAGAACATGTTTAAATAAAAATTGTATCTTCCAGCAAGGTGGCATTTTAAAAGAAAATGTCTTTTTATTCACAGTTTGAATTAACTATTGTTCTATTGTTCATGACAAAGTAACTGTTAGAGTTGCTCTGTGGACTATATTCTGGATTCTTAGGGAGAAGGGCTGCAGGCTGTTTACTTAGCAAATCTGCACCCGCTTTCCTCTTCTCCCCTAAAATATGTTGCAGAGGATGAGTATATACTAACGGCTTACACCTTGTATTTTGATCCTTCAATGCCTCAAGGTTGATAGCATCTCCAGGGAGGCAACATTGGTAACTTCCTCAAGTCTTTGACGGCTAGCCAGGCTGACAGGCTGGATAAAGCTAGATTTATTGACTTCCACCTGCAAAGCGCAGGGCTGTGTCTTATTCAGGGCAATAGTTACGAATTGCTCCATCCGTCAGAATGTGAATAAACTGTGATCCCATGAGTAGGAGGCTTCATAATCAGTTATTTATTGCTTTATTTTGTACCAGGGAGACAAGTGGTATTTGGAGATAATATGAATAGCTGTTATGCATGAGGTGTTGTTACAGTATGACTGAACAGAGTGTCACCAATGTACTTGGTGATGAGATGAGTTTGGTTCACTTACTGTGATGGTTGACAAATGCGGATGGAGAGTTTGTTACAGCGTGTTTAGAGTCCAGGAATTTCTAAATGCCTAGCTCCTACTAAATTTAAGCAATTTATTACATTCTCTTTATTTCAGCTCCTCGTGTTAGTTTTCCTTTTTCAAAAGTTTAGAACTGCTTATCATATTTTGGCTGCCCAGATAGCAGGAATGTTGTAAAGTGAAATTATTCTTCTTTGAGACTGTGTCTTATGTTTACCCACACTGTTGTTAAGGACCCTTTGTAGCTGCTGCTGCAAGTATAATTGTTCTAACTAGATGTTACAAAGATATAATGTGCAGCCTTTTTTGTCATAAAAATATACTGTGCTTACAGCTGAATTCATTACCCTTTTTGTCTTCCTGAAGTTTTATCTTTTTATGGCACTTCAAAAAAAATACAAACCCATACAATTTCATATTCAAGCATCATACTTATTTTTATTCCCTATGGAATCCTTCTGTATTTCAGACTTCCTGTTTGTCCCTTCTCTTAAAAATGCTGGAGTGATTCTCTCTAAGTGCCGTTTGTGATCAAAAGAGATTGTCAAACTAGCTGAAGTGAAAACGCTCCTCCTAGTTTGAGCAACAGCATTGTTCCATGAAAGTTTTGTCTGATTTCCTAAATGTATGGCATAATAGATAAAAATTATAAGCCCAAGACTTGAATGCCTTTCGCTGGGAATAAGAGTATTTTGTTATAAATACATCATCACTTATTAGCAGGATTGGGAAATACTTATAAATGAATTAAGATGGAGTTATATTTGGAAAAATAAATGTCCTTAACAGCTTCATAGTGCTTCACCAAGGTTTCCGTAAGTCTCATTTACTGGGAGACTGTGCTTTGCTGGAATTCAGATACTGCACAACTTGAATATATCATTCACATTTATTACTTTGAAAAAAACAAGTAGAGTTGTTTGGGTTTTTATTCTTCTTGATGGCTGGTAGACAATCAGTTTGTGACGTGCTGTCTGCAGTACTGAATTACTTCAGACATTTGCCTTCTCATCTGTGTCTAGAGGGCTTTTAAGAAACATCATTCATTTTAAAATGGCTATTTGGTATTTAATTTCATAAATACTGTATGTCAGATGCGTTATGTCGTAGTTTTGCTTGGTAATACATGTGTGCTTGAGCTCTCCTAATTGTAAGGAAATTAATTTCTGGAACAAGTGTGTGAAAATTAAAATTTTCTGAATTCAGAGCTAGTGAAGTTTTTTTGCATTGAAAAGTGCTTTGGCCTGTGTTTTTTTCTTTATTACATACACCCCTGATATGACCTTGGTAAGTAGGCAATAGGTTCCAAACTTTGGTAATTGAAGGACCCCAAGATTTTTCCAGTGCAAGCACAGAATCCAATGGAAGTTGTTTTTCTGAGTTACCCTGTGTGACACATTTACAGGAGGGCTGCAGACCCACTGATTCTTTGGAGCATGTCTTTAAAACCACAGGAAGCAGTGGTGCTAATGGAAGGATGAGAATAATTTCTCCCACTTACTTGGTTTGATTAGAAGATTATGGAGGATTTATGGAGAATAAAGTACAGAAAAAAAATTATTTCTAAGAAGTCTTGCAAAGTTTTCTTGTTGGTCTAATGATGTCTGTACTCGGCCCACTTATAAATCCATACCCTTATGCCTTTCTTGATAACTGCAAAGTATTAAGATCATCCCAAAATATTTTAAACTCCTGATTCAAAAAGGATTCAGAAAGGTCAGGAATGTTACCTGCATTCATCAGGTTGTAAATGTGATTAAGTATTTTTGGCATTTATTCTTGGAAATAAATACCAGGGTGTGTGTGTTTTGGAAACTCTCATTTGAGTAACAATAAGTAATCACTTACTAGTGCTATATTTACATCCTTAATTCCCAAAAATCTTTAACCTAAAGTCCTACACAGAATCTTTGGTGTCAAGATAAACAAGTTAGCAGATAGTACTAAACAGATACATATATATGTAGTAAAGGAAAAAAGAATGGAACTGAGGCATCCTTTGCCTCCATGGGAGACAAGAAAATCAGGCACTTTTATTTTTGAACTGTAGAAGTTCATGGAAGTTTTGTATTGGACATCTATTGAAGAACCATGAAATCAGGAAGAAATTAATGTATTTCTGAGAGACTTGGAGATAGACTAGATACACAAAATGAAAACCTGATTTCAAACCTGAAGTTAGACTTCCATAGTGGGCACACATTGTTCTAGCTCTTTACACAAGGATAACATTCATGATACAGCTCCTTTGATGACTTCAGATTATTAATCTTTATAGTTGTTTGAATGATAGATTAAAGCTGAATTGTGTGGGAATGTATGACCTGGATCAAGAATTAGAAACAAAGCTATTTTAGACAATACGTTCTTGACTTGAACTAATGCTACTACCTATTTTCATCATTAATGAGGAAGTAATTTGCTTTTTTCAATAATGAATGTAATTAATGACAGAACACAAATCTTTCTCTTCCTTTCTGGAAAAGAAATACAGAAATTTATGTGCAGTGCTTTCTCATGTATAAAGAGAAGAAGGGCATCAAATATAAAAGAAACTATTTGCAAAGTGCCAGAAAAAGAAAAAGCCCTACTCAAATGGCCCATCTGAATAATTCAATAATTGTAACTTCACATTAGGTCTGGCACTGAAAAGACAGCCACAAAATATATTTGCTTAGTAAAATATACGTATTTTCCCATTTATTTGTGTATTATGGTAAACTCACTGCAGCACAGAGAGCGACTCCAAAGCATCTGCACCACCAAAGTCCTACTTAACCTCTATTTGAGGAATTTTAAGTGCAAATGAAGGGCTACCTAAGTCTTATGTGAGGTCTCCAGGCATGTGTGAACTTAGCTTTTAATCCATTTTTCACCAATGTCAGTGGCATTGTCCTATTGCTTTTCACAACAAAATCATTAGGTACATAATTGTTTTGAATTTTTTGAGCTTCAAACAAGAAGTAATCATTTGTATGAGAAATAAAGATCATGTTCTAGAATTCCTCGTGATTTATTCTGTTTGTCTTTATACTGTGAATAGAAAGTCCCTTCGAGAGAGGCAAGCTTTCTTGTGAAAAGTCAAGCTTCCAGTTTGGTTGTTAAAGAAAACTTGAAAACAGCTAAGAATAGCCTGTTAGTTTTAGTCCCTTGTTTGGAATACTTTTGCTTCAAACAATAAAGCAACTTCTACCCTGATTTTAAAAAATAATGTGAGCACCGGACAAGATTTACATTTTTCACAGACATTACACTCTTTCATGAGCATGGATTGAATCAAGAATCAGAGTTCTTAATTTAGATCTGCATTCAAACAGAAGTCAGTTGGACCACTTAACATGTTTGAAGTGAAATGCATGCTTATATATTTGAGTTGTCAAAAAATTGGCACCATACTTAAGTCATACTTTGTCTTCAAAGCCTATTTGCCTTACACTGTTAAAAATAGCATCTCTAGTAACTATAATTGGAAAGAGCTTAAGGAAAAATTACTATTGTGCTCATCAACCTACTTTTTAAATTAGTTTGAAAACATTTATTTTAAAGTCAGTTTGCTCTTTCCATCTAATGTGGCCTTATACACTTTATATCTGCCATTGTCCAGAAAGGAGAGAAAATCACTTATGATTGTGAAACAGGAAGTACTGGAAAGAAAATGGGTATGCAAGCAGAAGTGACTTCATCTTCCAAACTAATTTGTGAAAACTGATTATTTTTTTAATTGTTTCTTGTGTTTTAAATGATTTCTGTGTCTAAATTATGTCAAGATGCGTGAGAAATTCAAAGACATCTAGTGGTTATTTTAAGGAAAGCAACTGAGAAATGTTTACAAAGCTTAGCTTGAAACATTGTTGATTTCAACACATGCAGGATTAGAACTTCAGACACTTGAGATCTGAAGTCTGAAACCCCTTCCTGAAGGGTGTTATTTGTTTTTTCACTCCAAGTTACTCAAACTGTTATGGTACAGTAATAATTATGCATTCTTTGTGCAATGTAATTAAGATGTGGTATACTATCATTGGTGTGTCTTGATACTAGTTTTGTGCTTTGTTTTTGAATGCTTTGCTCAGAGATACTTAACACTTGCTGAATGGTCACATTGGAATGGTCTTACATACCATGGTTACATGTATGAACAACACACTTGTAATTTGGTTGTTACTTTTTAAACATCTTCATTAAGGTCTGGATTTCTTGAGACATATGCTGTGTATTATGAAAGTTATCACTCACAATGAAGCAAAGCTGAGTACAATAAATTATTTAGTATTTCCAGTGTATGAGTAGAATAGTAATTAATGTTAGGTTAGCACAATTTGATACATACAGCAGAGGAAATAAAGCTAGTTTCTCTTCTGATCGTAGACCTGAGTTTGCCTTCAGGTCTACTTATGCCCTTGAAACAAGACCTGGTGCAGTCCCTATTGCTTCCTTGTGCCTGTGTTTTCTTACCTGGTGGTTTGCTACTTTTGTTGCCTATTCTTATTGAAATCTTCTTGCTTTAGGTACAGAGCTATTTTCCATACAGTACTTATTAAAAATTGTGGCAAAAGTGTCTTACTTTCTCTAAAGTTCTTGAGTTCTCATGTAATGCAGGTAATACATACTTGTATACAAGGGATTGTAGAGAGGAGGATCACAGGATCATTTATTTTCTTCAAATGTTTTACCTGCCATTGTGTTTTCATCCCTCTCCCTTCAAAATTCCTCTTCAATTTTGTTATGTGCTGATGAGGTCACCAGCCAAATGCAGCAGTCACTATTGTTATGCTCCACTGAAATTGTTTTTTATAGAGGAAAGACTGGATTTGGCTGTTAGAAGTGACTAAGAAATAATTACTTCATATTCAATTATTTCTGTTTATGAACTGTGACATAAATGATAGCTTTCTTGAGTGGAGGTTCATATACTGCAGCAAAGGATCATAGCGCAGTAAGGAGTACACGCAGCCTCTTACTCATCACTATGCAGTAATGGAGACACCATGCTGGGATGGAGGCATTGCATTGACTTTAAGTATCAGTGCAGATCACTAAAGTATCTATTCATGCTTAATATACTCCTGCAACTTCTACAGTTAGGTTATAGCAAAGGTCTTGTTCTTCCAGTCAGCTCTTGACAATGTTGATGAAAGTCTGTTCATATGAATAATCACAGGCATTTGTTTCTTCCCCATAGTTATCTCAAAATGATGTTTCAATCATACATAGCTCTTGTTACTAATTGACAGTAACATTATTTGTGGTTCAGAGTGTGCCTGGTATTGGATAACTGTTGAGTTAACACTGTGCTGAGAAAGAAGTTGTGTTAGTAATAGCACTCCTCGTAATGCATTGTTAATTAAGATTAAGTGTCAACAAGCAAATCCATGTCAAGACTTTGTCTGATAGATTTTAAACAGAGTTAGAACATGTCAGTTTATGTGAAATGCTAGTTCTCTCACTCCTGTGTATAACTGTGAGTAAAAGGAGCTAAATAGTTTCCTTGTTAGAAGAGGCATTCAGTAAAGGTCAGTGAACGCTGTTCTTAATTCCAGCTGAATTTGGACAGCTTTCCTGTTGCCCAAGTAAAAATGGTTTGAAGTTGAAAACTATGCTTTAAACCATATAGTTAAGGATTTGTTGTTAACCTAAAAAGCTTTTTTGGGAATCGCACACGGTGTTGGCAGGATATTGGAGCACCATCTAAGAGATGTTAAAGGGAACAGGAACATGTTACTCATATTTTTGCAGCTCCACGTATAGTTCTGGTCAATGTCAAAGTGCTTAATAAATAGTGCAAATATTAACAAGTAGTCAGTTCTTATTAAAGAAATATAATTACTTTCATGAAAAAGATTGCGGTTAAGTTCTACATCACTCAGTAACCTCCATGAAAGAGAGAATGGAATGCTTATTTTACGTAGTAAAAATGCAACAAGGCAAGAACTAAATTTTTTCATGGCCATGGTTTGAGAACTAATACTAGAATTCAGCACATGCTGTTCTTACTGATCACTGTTACTACACCATTAAGACCAGAGGACATCATTACACAACATTCCAGAAGACATAAAATGTCAGTTTTCAACCGATAAACCTATTTTCTGCTTCAGCTTTCGCCTTACCCACAGAAGACATCTGATGCTTTCTCTGCTTTGTATCTTACATCACCACATTCATATTTGTAAAGTCAGTGTAAAATAGAACTAAATGAAATTTTATATTTCCTTTCCTCATGTGTAAGCGAGCAGTGAATGGGATTGCTCTACAAAGTGCTGTTACTCAGCAATAGCCCAGGTTCACAGCTGTGCATTTTCAGACATGCCTAGAAATGTACGTGCTTCCTATGCCTAATCACTAGCTAGGAGAGTTTAAGAACACTCTCTATCTGATACTAACTTATTACAGTTGCTTTAAAATCTTATTTTACATAGAGTTACCAGAACTTATTTAGAGGCTGTGCTGTTTTTATTTGCGAAGTGTTGAATTTTAAGGTTTTGATTTTTCTTAAGGATACCTTTGGCCATTTTCAATATTTTTAAATGTTTTCTTCTTATTTTGACTTTCACTGACATAGCTTTTGCAAATGTGATATTGCTCTGTGCAAATTATGGTCACTGCTCCCACATTAATATTTATGCTGGTTAAGTACTGTAATGCAATCTTGTTAAAGTCAAAGTTCTGATAGTGTGTTAATTGTTCTTTATGCTTTTTTCTTTTGAAGAAACATTCAGATGAGGTTAATCCACAAAAACCCCACCATATAACTGCTGTAACAAAGAAGGATCATTGGTAGTTTTTATGAATGTAATTTAAAAAACAGATCTTAGTTTCTTTCAAAAACAGAGATGAGCAATGAACCCAAACTGTTTGAGAATAATAGTGGAATTTCATTGTGTTCTCTAGCACCATGTAATTGGACTAGCCTTTGATTTCTGGGAAATTAGTAATAGATGTTGACTGAGCTATGTTCTTGCTATAGCAAGTGTTGTTCCAGAAAATGTGGAACAAAATCCTAGCTCTGTGGAACTTAGAGACAAAACTCCCACCGCCATAACTCTGTCCAACTTTTTAGTCAGTGGTTTTGGACTTTTGTTATCAGAGTATTTTCAGTTGTCCTGTGTGACCACAGTGAACATTCAGCCTTGAAGATAACTGGGACAATAAATTATAATAACCTCCTATGTAGGGCTACATAGGAGAGCTACAGGAGAGAGAAATTATTTGGAGGGGAAAAGAATTACCAGGTAGCTCACACTGAACCTCTATGGGGAGGTGTCCCTACCCATGGCAAGGTGGTTAGAACTAGATGATCTTTTAGATTGCTTCCAACCCAAACATTTCTACGATTCTGTGAAGTGGAATGGGTGTAGGGACATTATGACTTTTTTTTGCCCAGGTGCTCCCTTTGCACTCACACTGTTTCCTAAATCAGTTGAATTGTTCACAGCATGTTTGCCTACAGTTAAGGTCTCCAAATTATATGTGATTGCAAAATCTGAATAATCCTTTCAGATTTACCTAAAAGAAGACAAATAAGCTCCTTGTTGAAGATTGCTTGCTTATTTATCAGTGGATTTTAGATTATAATTAATTAATTTGAATTAATGGTTAATTACACTTTTAGTATTGCATTATACAACACAGATAAAGCTTTTCTATAAGGGGAAAAAGTGCTTCTAATATTTAACCTATACTGATGCATGTAACTGATCAGCAATTGACTAACCTGACTCCAGTTGATTTCCATGGTTTCATTCAGCTTCACTCCTGAAATTCCTGTGGTCTGCTGGGCAAATAAAAAATATCCCGAATTTAAAACATGACCACCATGAAAGGCTTCCAAAAGATCAGACTTTTTAATAGTATTCTTGCTGTTCATCGGGGTATACACTACATAATTAAGAAAAAAAATTTTTTTCTTAGAGTAGGTAATACACTGTGAGGAATCCTCAATATTTAGTAAATAAATAAAAAGTTCTATATTAAAAACACAACAGATTTTGGACAGAAGAATATAATATTGATAAGTGAAAGCACACACATTTTACTGATGTGCTAATGCTTAACTAAAGATATTACTAATGCTGGTACTCTAGTGTTAATTTGAGAAACATCACAGATGTGTAACATTTTCAAATTAATGCTAAATTCTCAAAAATATAATTTTGGGAGTGTTCAGTGTTTTGGGCTGAGTTAGGCAATGGGTTTCATCTGCAAGCAAAGAAAATAGGGATGCATAATTTTAATTATTTTGAATTTTTTATTATTGCTTTTCATTATTTCTTTTTTAAGCACAACTTTTATGCTTTGAGTCAAAATAAAATTAATTAAACTTAAAAACAGCATATAGGTGACAAAAATTGGAGGGACTGCACATGATTTGGCAAATTAAAAGTTCAAAATTATTTTTTTTTAAATTAGAAATGGGTAAAAAAAAAGAATTATAAAAAGGAAGTTTTTTTCCTCATATGACTACATATATATTTGTATGTATATATAAATACATACATTGAAATCTTAGGGATGGAAAGGACCAGAACTTTTGAAGCACAAAATTACAGTATAAATTTCTGATCTTCTTTATTCTAAAAGCCATAGACTAAGTATTTCTTTGCCCTGCTAAGGTATTTCCTTTAGTCAGAGAGAGTTTCCTTTTTATGGGGTATTAAACATTATTGCTTAATTTAGGTTAAATGCTATATAAAATTGAAGAATAGTCTTAGAGGATCACTAGAAGTGTGTTCACATCCACTGTGTGAAAATGTTTGGTTATCCTTTTTGCAATGCCCTCTTCAAATATGTATTCTTTCCTGCAGATTTTTAACTTCATATAGTATCATAAAATAATTCAATGTATTTTTTTTGTTTGTTTGTTTTACAGAGAAATGGTTAATGCATGGTTTGCTGAGAGAGTTCACACCATCCCAGTTTGCAAGGAGGGAACCAAGTCCCAGAGTGAATCCTGTGCTTGTCACCAGCCTGCCTGTGCTGAGACTACCAACTCTGGGACACCAGCGAGGAAAATCTCTGCTTCTGAATTTGACAGACCCTTGAGGCCTATTTTTGTCAAGGACTCAGTAGGAGCAGTGAGCTTCCTTTCCGACTCAGAAAAGAAGGAACAGATGCCTCTGCAATCTCCAAGAATTCAGACCAGTGCAGGGGATCAGTGCTCAAGACTACTAGAACTTGTGAAAGATATATCTAGTCACTTAGATGTCACAGCACTTTGCCATAAAATTTTCCTGCATATCCATGAGCTTATAGCAGCTGATCGCTATTCCCTGTTCTTGGTCTGTGAGGATAGCTCTAATGAAAAGTTTCTTGTAAGCAGGCTCTTTGATGTGGCAGAAGGCTCCACCCTGGAAGAAGCTTCCAACAACTGCATTCGTCTGGAGTGGAACAAGGGCATTGTGGGTCACGTAGCAGCTATAGGCCAGCCTCTGAACATCAAGAATGCCTATGAGGTAAACGTAGAAATTTTAGCTTGACTAGTCTTGAAAAAAGGAAAAAGCCATAATATCAGTTGTTATAATAATGCCATTTTGATGAACATACTTGGAGCTATATTGACTTAAACTCATCAAGATGCAAACCTCACACCATGGTTTTACTTATAATACGTGTGTTATAGATACAAGCATGTACAGAAACAGGTAGCTATGGCTAATGCTAATATGAAAATAAATTTCTTCATTTTGATGTTAGCAGTCCGGTAACAGCCCCATTTTATCCAGTAATGTCCATCCTAGTATTTGAATTTCTAGCCTTGAGCACTTAAATGTTGTTTACCTTTCTGCTTGCATAAGGATGTAAGATACTTCTGCACCAGAAAGAATGAAATTGTGAGTATAATTGTCTGCAAAACTGAAGTCCTATGATTAAAAATACTTCAGAGAATTTCATCGTACTTGAGGCGCAAAGACTAAGAGCTAGATGAACAAGACAGAAATGAGGGTTTGAACTGTATCAAGGTCCTCCAAATTAAATGATAGTCTGCAGTTTGAGTGGTTTAACACAAAGCCAGATGAGAATCCAGCACTGGGAGATGACCTCTCTTGCATCTCAGCTTAACATCTCTACATTCCCAGCTCTTTGGATATGCTGATTTTTGTACTTTAACTTTAGAGATGACAGAAATGTTATTGACTTACTTACTTTAATTAATTAATTAATAAAGGCTTGTGGACCTGAAAATTACAGCTTCTGATTGATCATCTCTCAGTTAATTTGAGCAAGTTTACAGAATCAGGTAACATTACCAAGTCGATTGTTTTAGATGCAAAAGAGAGTGGTTTAATTTTGAACAAAAACTTGTTTACTGCCTCAGGAATTGTCTAAACATTTACTAAGTAAATGTTTCCAGCAGTACATCACCTGTCCATATTGTTTAAAAGCTCATTCTTGAATTGGGTCCATCATGCTTAACTTGAAAACAATTGCTAGAGAAAGAACAGCAGCTCTTAAAAGTACTTTCTTTAATTTTACTAGGATTCCTTTTAAATCAGAGTTTTAGAACAATATTCAGCTGACAAAATGAAACAAGCAATCTCTGGTTAAAAGCAAAACCACTAACCACATTCCGGAAACTTTGTTCCTCTGTGGTCATACTTCTTTCAGGATATTTCTATAATTTCTTCTTTAAGATAAAAGCTCTGTTAGGGATGGCTATTATAATAATATTTTAGGCTCAGTAAAGGCTTCTCCTAGGGTTTGGGGTTTTTTTGTTCTTTTTTTGTTATGTTTATCTACAGGCACTCATGTTCCACATAAAAGCTTTTTAGTTGTTTTAACACACTGATAGTATCAACTTCATATAATTATTAGCTGGTTGTGGAACTTTGTTATCCTGGCTAACAGTTAAGTCACATATAGTACTTAATCTTTAAACCAGGGAAGAAAAAAACCTGGTCTTTAGGCAAGTAGTCAAATAATTGTATATTATTTTTTGTATCAGGATCCAAGATTCAATGCAGAAGTTGACCAGATCACAGGATATAAGACTCAAAGTATTCTCTGTATGCCGATAAAGAATCATAGAGAAGAGGTAAGTATTGGGATCAGTTCAGTAGGGAGTATTCTTACTACAGAATATGATTTCTTGCTCTGAGTAGATAAAGAGTGAATTCAGTAGTCAACGAAAGCCAATGAATAGAGAAAAAAGTGAGGCCCATTGTTTTACTTAGTATTAAGTGAGGTAAGTTTGGGTTTTTTGACCCTGAATGGAGTAGCCTTCACCCACATGATGAGTTTACAGAATATTCACAAAGTGTAAGGCCTCTCTAGAATGTCAGAGCTTTAAAATGGAGATTTTCTGTTCTGTAATTCCTTTATTTTTCATATTATTTATAGTTTGCTTACAGAAAGTTCAAACTCCAAAAATAGATACTGTGCATATTGGTTTGAAAATATCATACCCCCTTTTTCTTGCTTTTCCATTTTTTACTACTCTTATGGAACATGTCATGATGACTCTTACTGTACTAAACCTTTGTTCCATTAGGTAAATTGATTTAACTCTTGATTTAAATTGTTTGTTCACTTTTACTCTAGATTCATCTAGACTCAAATGATCACCCAGGATTTCCTTTCTTCACCTACTGCTAATTTTGGTTTAAAATATTTTTTCCCATTCTTCCAAGAACAGTGCTTTATCTTCTATTCTCACTCCCACTTAAAAGTCTTCCCCTTTATAATTGTCAGCAGCTACTGCTGGCCTGTAGACAGCTGATGAACAAAACAGATGTTGCATGAAGAGCTGTCAGGGACCAGTGGTCCATGTCAGGCTTTAAGTTTCATCCAAACCATCCCATTTTCTTTTTGCTGAATGGAAAAAAACTTGCTATGCTGTATGTATTTTGGATCAGAAATTTAAAGAAAAAATCTTGCTGGTCTGGGACTCTGAAAGTGCTCACTTCTCTCCAGGTCCTGATGGTAGAGGGGGAAGGAATAAAAGCTGTAGTCTGTTGGTCCAGTACCCCATGACTTACAGGCTGAATAAACCTGCAATTGGCCGTATCTTCAGCTAACTTTCTGCTCCAAAATGCACCAGCAAGTGGAAATGAAGCAGGAAGGTGTTTATTTTGAAAAGTTCAGCCAACCTGAAGTTTGAAGAGTGTGTTATACTCCACTCATAAGCAATAAAATTGGGCAAAACTGTAAGGTTTGTTATAGGAAAGGATGGCACCTTTTAATTTTTTTCTGATTTTCAATTCCCCACCAGAAAGTTTTTCTCACTAAAACACATGGCTGACATGTTTCTGGAGACATGTTAGTGTCAGTGAATCAATCCTTAATTTGCAATTTGCATCCTGTTGCTCTTTCTATTTTAAAAAACAAAAGCCAAACAACAGAATATTGACTTCTCCCCATTAAAAACAAAAAACCAAACCAAAAACTGCCAAAGCCCTTGTAGTACTAGTCAGGATAGTAAATGCCACCTCAGCCAAGGATGTCAGCATCAATAGCCAAGAGACCTTTCTGGCAGAAATTCAAAAACAAACACCAAGAAAGAGAAGGAAGTTGGGTTTTCTGTTTGTTTAGCATTATTATTGTGTTTTGTTTTTTTTTTTTAAACAAGAGAGTCAGCGATTGAGAGGAAGAAAATCTCATGCTGATCATTAAATCCTCTGGGCCAGCTGAAGTATGGAGATTTTTCCAGTAGATGTTTTTCCCATTTCCCTATAATTCCATGAGGCATGTGAGAAACCAAAGTCTCACTTTAAAATAACACCTAGTAAGAAATTCCATAGATGAAAAGTTTGCTTCACAGAAGAGCTCATGAAAAGGATGCAGGATCTAGTAACAATAACAAAAAAGTAGTGCTTTAAGAGGACTTCACCTCAGGACAGATGTGTATAACAAAGGGATCATTATTATTCACTTAATCATAGAAGAACTCTGCTCAGTTTCTTCCTCAACCTATGTGAGCTGACAGAAATGCCACAGAAATACTGCATTTCTTTTACATAAATTTCTGATGATTGTGTTTTTCAAAATTGGCGCACAGAGAAGGCTTACATATTACTAGCTTTATGAAGAGTTCTTGTTTCCACATGAAAAATTATAAATGCAAACTGACTGACTTCTGATGTCCGTAAATTCCTGCTGCACAGTCTCTAATAACTAAGCAGATGGTCTTTGCATCCGATTATATGACAGAAGTATTGCTTTGTGCTGGTTTTCAGCATTCACGGCTGTATCTTTTGCTGGTTATCGCCCCTGAATAGGGAGGGGCCTTGGGTAGCTGAATTGTATCTAGTTGAAAAGGAAACCAAAGTGGTCCCAAGTCTTCTATTAATCATCTATTTAAGTTTGTCATAAGGTGAATGTGAAATCATAGCAAAGATTCCTTTTTGATCCTGAAATACTTTGATTCTTACAGCTCAATATATACAGTTATCTACTCGTCAGTGTGTATGACTTACTACTTGGATTATCAACATACATTGAAGAACACATCAAAACATTTAAAATGGACTGCATCTTTGTCCTCAGGAGTACGAAATCTTGAATGAAAAGTTAATGCTAGCCAGTTTGTACCACAGAATTACTATGGTTATTTATTTTGCAAGCGGAAACTGGTATTGCTGGCCATAGGCTTTAGCTGTAGTTTATAATGCTAACCATTTCAGTTGCTACAGGGCTTATACAGAAATTGAGGTTTTACCACTACTGGCAGAAGACCTAAAGTACTGGCAGTTCAGCACTGCATATCTCAAAAAGCACCTTTTCATTCCTGACATGTCCTTAAACCTTTAATTTTTCAGAAGCTTCATATGGTTCTGATTTGCCCTCTAGGGCCCCTGTAATAAAATTGATAAACGCAGTGTCACTTTCTTCTGATTTTTATTTGGTCTTGGATTCAAAGACCCAGAAAAAGACTCCAGAAGTTACTGCAAATAATTATAATCTAGAATTTCCACAAATTTCTCTATCTGCTTTTGTAGACATTTGTAAACAGACATTTTGACAAAATTTGATAGAACAGAATAGGGACAGAAATCTTTATCTTAAACCAACTTGTGGGGCTGCCCAGAACTGATGCAAGACTCAGTACAGCTCTCTTGTTTGCAATATCTATAGAATGGATAGTCTCTAACACAGAGTCATCCCAGCTGCCATAGAACATTTACAGGAATAACAATTCCATGTAATTTCTGCATTTTTTCTGAACTTCCTACTAATTGCTTAGGGAAGTGTTTTATTCTGGCAATGATTACTCCAATTGTTGAGCTTTTTTTTCATTTTGTCCTATCTCCTGTCACTAGGAAGTTCTTACCAACAAATCAGGGATGCTACCTTACAGCAGCCTTTGGAAAATACCCCATTGATTTTTATTGTGTAAAACATGACCAGGAATGTTCCTGTGAGCCAGCTAAGTTATTTTCTTCCCCAGTGAGCACTTCAGGTATACATACATTACAATCAGTGAAGTGTAGTGTAGATTTAGCCAAGCTAACTTTAAACAAACTTAGTGAGGTTCCTGTAGCAGTCTTTCTGCAGGATTATGGAGTTCAGTAATTTGCTTCTTGAGTGGATTTTCAGCTTATGCTGAGGCATATGTTGTTGTAGCTAGACTGTTGGAAATCATGCAGGCTACTGCTGTCCTTGCTGATATGAAAGTTTTGTTGATTAAAAAAGAAAGTCTGTAAATACACTTCTGTCCCTGCAGCATAATTTTATAAGCCTGAACCAAAATTCTACAAGAGCAGAAGATCAAAGTAAGGTTAAAACCATTTGGTCTGTCTTACTTTCCCAACTTTAAAATGAGATAAAAGCCATGTTTCCCTCTTCCTGTTACTATTCTTTGTCTTTTTTTTCAGCTGGCAGCAAAGTAAATTTGAAAGTCTTTATGATTAGGAGAAAAAATTATATTATGTTTTTGAGTCAGCAGAAGTAAAAATCAACCAAAAAGGGCACTAGTTGTATGCAGAGCTGAAACAGTTTTCACAGAACTAGGCTTGTAATCATAATGTGCAAAAAACTGCAGATTGAAACAATACAGGTAAAATTCAGAGCACAGTCATCAGCACCAAAGAAATAATCTACTGGAAAATACTGTAGGTAGGTTGGTTCTTTTAGAGGCAGGAGTCACCTATTGCAAGAAAACAATAAAGCTCTGATAATTAAAAGAAATCTCTTCTTGTATTGTGGATCGGGCTTTATTAAATTGGGTAACTGGTACAGATTGAGAAGAAAGGTTACAGAACAAGTGGCTGCACTGGAAGATTCTCTCTGTTGCCAGCCAGAGTTCAGTTAGGAGAGCTGTGCTCATATGTGGTAAAACAAGTGTTGATTCTTACTCTGTAATTGTCTGAGGCTTTTTCTCCTGTTTTTGGGCCTTGAAAGTAAGATAACAGTTTCATCTCAAACTGGATTTTTTGTCTTCATGGTGATCTGAATGAAAAATAAGTCTTCATTTCTGTTCAAAGAGGATTTTTTCCAACTGTCCTTTTAAAGAAAGCTGGATCACTAAAGTTCTTTACATACAGCTTGTTCCTTCCTGCCCACCCCTTAGGCAATTTCAGTATAGGAAACCTGGATGGAGGCTCTTGTTTGGACCTGCATACTATAGATAAACCTTGTTCTACAATCTTACCTACCTAGTCAGATAAGGGTAAAAAGAGTTTGTAGCTCTCAACAGTTCACTGGTTACTTAAGTGATCAGGCCATAAGCTCACAAGTATCAAAATACTGAGCTGGTAATGACTGCAAGTCTTTTTCTAAGTCCTGGTCTTCAGTTCAGAGTACTACCTTAAACTTTTCTAGTGGTTATAGTTGTTTTGAATTCCTTTCTTACCAGTTTTTTTCTTGGGTAACAAAGAAATATACAGGTTAATTCTATAGGCATAGTAGGAGACTGACAGGAAATCAAACATACATGTTTCTGATTCATTGCTATGGGACTCAACTTTCAAAATAGTTCACTTGGTGCCTGTCTGCCAGAGAATTAAAGACACATAAAATATTGCACCTAAGTGTCTAACACCTTTTTGTTAGATTGCCATTGTGCTTCTGTGATGAAGTGTTTCGAGTGGACTATGATTTTTTTTACTATATACTCTAAGCATTACAGACAGTTAGCTTTCTCAGACACATCTTGTCTGTTGCCACAAAGATTTCACACTCTAATGTACCTGTTATCTGAGTAAGTTTTCCATGTAGCTGAGCTCAGAGTTGATAATCACATTTCTGCTGGCTCTATTTGTTTACGTTAAGTTTTAAAAATGAGGATTTGGGTTTCCCACTGTGCTTAGTGTTCTCTAAAAGGCAGGCATATGTTCTCAATGGCCTAAAATGCTATCATGTGATTTACTTTTGTCCTAATTACATAATTACTTTAGTAACAGAAACAGATCCTCTTGAGTTTCCTACATCTTCTCCTAATTATCTGGTTGCAGGCAAGACTGCAATGGCTAAATAATATCCGTCTGAAGTTTTTCTTATTACTGTCTCTATACCATATTCTACAGGATTTAGTGAAGTTCACTGGAATTTGTACTGTCATAAATGAGGCCAAAATTTTTACCAGTTTAATTTTTAAAACTTTATTTTGCATGAAAAAATGGCACATAATGCACTGTGGTTCAAAAATTTACGTGTCTCTAGAACAATGACAACCAGAAAAGAAAAGTCTGTATCTACAAAAATTTTATCATGATCAAAACAACCATGATTTTTTGCAGGTTTATTCTCCTCATTATTCTCTATCTTTTCAGTTAAGATCTTTTATTGAAAGACATTAGCAAAGATCCAGAAATAAGAAAAGCTTAAATAGTAATTTTGCTACATTAATTCTAACTGTTTTCTTAGAGCTTTTTTAAGCACCACAGACTTTCCTTTCATGGAGGGGATGTGTTTACACAAGATGAAAGTACTTGCCTTTTCAATGCACGAAAAAGCTTCTGACCTCATTTAAGTTGTCTTAGCTCATGCTGGATCAAAACTGAAAAGAATAAAATAAATTATATAAATACGCACAGAAGACAGTATAAGAAAAGGCCTAACCTTTAATCTCTACATATTTAGGTTAATATAAAAGCACACTGACTGTTTAAATGCTTTCTTACCATTCAAAGTCTGCTATGGAAGTACATCAGGCTAGTTGTATA
The DNA here is from genome assembly GCA_013400935.1 of Turnix velox. Classification (NCBI taxonomy): domain Eukaryota; kingdom Metazoa; phylum Chordata; class Aves; order Charadriiformes; family Turnicidae; genus Turnix; species Turnix velox. Next base: position 168,667 of record VZTY01025206.1, on the reverse strand, counting down.
TTGTTACTAAAATCAGAAAGTTCACTGAATAAGAAATATTCAACACTGTAGTAAAATGAGAGGTTGACTGTGGGAAAAACTGGGTTATATGGAATGAAGCTGCTAGTTACGCTTTATTTCAGACAGGCATTTTTGAGCCCACAGTTGGCAGTGATTCCTGCTGCAGAACAATGACCTTATTTGTAATATCAGTGTTTTGGGACAGCTAAGCTGAGACATAGTAAATTGTCTATTTTTCCATTGCAAAAAGAAAACTATATGTGTTCCATCAGCTTACCAATTAGAATTTTAATGATTAATAGTTAAGTACAGGTTTTTAAAGAGGTACACCTCACAGTTTTCTTCTGATACAGTTCATCCCAAAATAGCAAGATGGAAAATAATACCATCATTAACACTTTACATTGGTCTTAAACTAGTTGGATCTCAAAATAAGGAGTTTCTTTGCAGCTTTGTCAATCATTTTTTCTAAGTGTGACAATCTCAAAATAATCAAAAAGTTTGCATGTACTTTATGACTTCTTACTATGTACTCTTTCATGTTATTGTACTTATTAAGATGGGCTTCAATCTATGCTAGCAGATTCTAGCCTTTGAGTTTACTGCACTATAGATTTTTTCAGTTTATTAGAAAATGAGATCCACCCATTTAGATGAACAGTAATTGTAAATAAGTACAGGGGTTTAGTGAGTGACTTCCAGCTCCTCCCAGTTTCCAGACTCCCTCTCCTATTTCTTGTTCTGGTGCTACTCTATAGCACCCGATCTTCCTGTCAATTGCAGAAACTTGTCATTACTCACTAACAGTCAGAGTATCTATTTTTTTACTTAACTATTATATTTTCTCCAATTCTTTAAAGTCTATAGTCAGAATAGTTAATAATGTGCAATGTGTCAGAAGGAACATCAATACACTGAAGTATATTAGGGAAAGCCTAAGGCCTTGTAATCCTATAATCTAGGCAATGTTTATGCATGAGAGATAAATTTTTATTACAGTAATCATTTAATGTAATGGAAAAAAAGAGCATTCTTTAGTAATGTGTAGTGTAATAATAAAAAAATAACTCTTTTATGGAATGAGAAGATATTTGAGTTTAAAAAAACCTCTAATTTTGACCTTATTGAAAGTCAGATGCACCTCAGCTGAAATTAACTTGTCTCTCCTTTATCCTACTGGATTCAAGGAGATACAAAATGCAAAAAGACTGTTGTGGCTAAACTCTAAATCCAGCGGCTGACAGAGCTACACACTGATGAACTTTAGACAGAGCTGTTGCATGGTCTGACTTATGACTGCAGAAGCCTAAACTGTTACTGTCTTTCTAGGAGATGATTGCTCCTATTTATAGAATCAATTTTGGATGAAATAATCCTTTTTCATAAGAGCATCTAAGACTCATGCCACTTATTTTTTGGTATTTCAAGTTCATAGTCAGGTATTTATAATATGAATAAATTAGGAAAAAACAAGTTTAAATATCTTCTTTAAATATCCAAAGGCCAACCAGATGAAAACCTATAATGACCATTTATTGTTGCCTGTAGATATGTCTAGAAATGAAATCCAAGGACAGACTCCTAAAAATTATCTAATTACTCCATTTTGGATATACTAGGTTGTTGGAGTGGCTCAAGCAATCAATAAGAAATCCGGAATTGGTGGCACTTTCACTGAACAAGATGAAAAGGTATAAAAGCTGGACACTATGTCTCTTCTATTTTCATAGGGAAATGGGGGATGGATATTACTTTTCATGCTGATAAGGTATTTTAAGCTTATTTAAATTAAACACCTCTGAAAAAATAAAAATTCCTGGTAATGCTGCAAATTTCTTTTTTTATGTGGCCATGAGAAATGTGGATGTTAAACAGTTTCATTTCAGAGATAAGAGCATAATGTCTCTCAAATATCTCTGCAACACAGGCTTACTCTGCTGAATGCATTGCAAAATATGTTCATAACTTTTCATAGGTATAATTTTTTATTAATGGTTTCTAACTCTCCTGGCATTTCTGAAAAACATAGTTTGAATATTAAAATTACTTTTAAAAATACTTCATCACTTCTCAGTATGGTAATTGCAGGACAAGAAAAAGCTTTGGATAAATTGTGAACAATATATGAGATAATCAGTAGAGCTGATTACCTGATTCCTAATTCTCACACTCCAATTGCTTTCCAAACATTTCCAGACTTCACATTCAGACTGAGCTAGTCAAAACCAGGCTACAGTCAGGCTGAAGTAGCTGACTTAAATCTCAGCAATAACAAAATCAGAATTCATCCTTTACATTTGAAAAGATACCCTCTAAACCAAAATGCATACTGAGTATCTTCAGGATATCAGAATTAATTTAATTCCAAAAGGGAAAAAGACTGTGGTTTTGCTATGTTAGCAGAATTTTAATTCCACTTTCCAAGAGATTGAATTCCCCAAAATAAGAGAGGCTGACTGTCTGCACTCTGTTTTTCCAGATAAAATATGCATTGCCACAAAATGAGTTGATTCCTTGGAGCTGCTTGTTATTTCAGTTCTGCTTTTACCAGGACAAAATATGAAGCTCATTAGTTTAAAAAAAAGAAGAGAATAAATTCTCAAGGAAATAACAAATTACAAATTATGAGCAACTGTAACATCCTTTTAAAATTGTATGGTTGACAAAAATAACTTTAAAATCTTATTTAGTACTTAAAGGTGAAAATAAAATATCTCCTCTTTGAAAAGAATTAAGATGCTGTGAGATATTATGTTCATGAGGTGTTGATGTTCATTTTTCTGCAGGATTTTGCTGCATATTTGGCATTTTGTGGAATTGTTCTTCACAATGCTCAATTGTATGAGACATCTTTGCTTGAAAATAGGCGTAATCAGGTATGGCAAGCAGGTTTGTCCCACAAATGCAGAAATTATTACGGTTAGGTAGTCATCTGTGCTGGGTTCTGGTATTTCTCATTATTCCTTCTTCATTATTCCTTGGCTAATTTAAATTACTCTTATTGAATGCTGTGCATCTCTGGTAAAGCTCTAAGTAACTGCACTGGGAAGAAACTGGGCACACTCCAGCTTGGAGTATGAGAAGTGGACAGTTTAGGGGAAGAAGATAAAGATACACATGAGAAAATTCTTTTCATGGCAATATATTCAATATCATGTGAACTTATCCTGTGGCTCACTGTAAAATTATATAACCAGAGGTGTACATACTCTGGAAAATCCCTACAGAATGGTAGAGGTTATACAGACTGCTCTTTTAGACCCCTTCAACTATAATCACCATATTTGCAAAAATTATGAAAAACTGAATTAATGTAATTGTATTTTGCAGCCAGCTTCGTAACTGATGGGTTATTAATGCTGTGGCCTTCAGAAGTGAATATGCCTGCCATATACAGCATGAAAAAACTTTGGAGTTTCCAAGTGACTATCAGTATTTGTAAATTGGTACAAATTTTGTTAATCCCTTCTAATTGGTGCCATGCTTCTTTTGTGGATAAAAGGAATATCTTAAGAACACATGTGAGCAGCTACATTCCTCAGCAGCAGCTTTGAAACACAGCAGACTGTATCTATATTATTTCTTCAAATGAGTTCATTAGTATCTGTTAGAATTACAACAGGCAAAACTTGTGTTCAACACTCTTAAGAAATCCAAGTATCACTATTTTCAGAATGCACACATGAGCCATAGGAAACTGTTAGGTTTCCTGAGGACAAATAACTGTGTTGTCTGGTTATCCTGGGTTTCATTATCAAATTAAATTTATTATTCAAATCAAATTTACTATTAATGCCTAAATCTGTTCTGTCTCTCTGAACAAAAACATCATACAGCTTTCTATGCTATTCATTTCTTCCATTAAAAAGTGTCAAAATGGCTATTATTCAGTGGTACCGTGTAGTCTATGTGAGAGCCAAAAGTTAATTTTGTTCAAAAACATACATGTTGACTTCCTTGATTAACAGAAGAGAAGAATCAGAGACAGTAGTAATGAGAGGTCTTGCTTAAATAATAACTGGTCAAAATTTTCACAAAAGACACCTTTTCTCTAGGTGCTTCTCGATCTTGCCAGCCTGATTTTTGAAGAGCAGCAGTCTTTGGAAGTAATTCTGAAGAAAATAGCTGCCACTATAATATCCTTCATGCAAGTGCAGAGATGTACCATCTTCATAGTGGATGAAGACTGTACTGTGAGTTTGATTTTTGTTTAAATACAGAAGGAGTGGGAGCAGTGTATGCTTCCCTCCATTCCTAGTCAATAGTATTTCAAACCCATAGTGTCACCTTTTTGTCCTCTGCCTTTTCTTTAATGGCATCTGCTTAGTTAGGTGCTGACTTGAGGGAAGTCTGTGTAGGCCAGACTGCCATTTTTTTCAGCCGTTTTGCATTGCCTGTTGTAAATCTCTCAGGCTCTTTCCTACGGCATAGATCTTAAATACTTAACGCTTTTATAACTCATTTTCTTGGCTACTTATTTAGGATGGAAAAAAAGAAAAGTCTGCAAGAAAAACATTACCTTCACTTAGTGGCAAACAGTTTTGAATACACTTTTACTTTATTGAGTATATCTAAGCAGGGAGCATCTGAACAAAGTATCTGAACAGAATCACAGCCTTTGCCAGGGTTTTGGCTCATCAAAGCAAATTACAATCCCTTCCAATCTGACCACCTTTATTTCCCTCCTATTGAATGCAGTTTGCAGAGCAAGAGCAGGATATTATGTTGCATGCCTCAGTCATACACTGACTTTGCTAGTTTTACCTTTACTGCTCATTAAAAATATGGTGGTACTATGATCTGGAATTGAGAATGTATTTCCAGGCTCTGTAGCAGAGAAATACGCTATTGCACTTGTAATCATGTGCCATAATCCCATTTTGCACTGTGTTTACAAGAGTCACTCTTGCACAAAAGAATGTGCAACAATAATTTGCACAATTTTTGTATTCAAATATTCACACTCTGATTGCAACTAGCGCAAAAAATCTTTAATACAGGGAGAATCTGATTACTGATACATTTAGGCTTCTCAGCTATTAAAAAAAAGGTGTGTGAAAAGCAGCAAGGACAAAATATGTTTAAAAGGTTTTGGTATCCTCACTGGTCCAAGTAAAGCAGGCTTCAAATTGGATGATGTAAAAATAAAGTTGTGTGCTGACAGGTAAATTTGGCACAGCTTGTAAATATTGATGTTTCTTCTCAGTGTCATCAGTAATGACTCAAGAAACTTCAATAATATTTAAAGTTGTGTCAAGAGATATTTTTGTGGTAGAATCCTCTATGTGCTTGCTTCATATGTGAAATTAAGTAAAATAATTTTACACTAGTCTTCATTACAGAATAGGTTTTGATAACTGCAACAAACTTTTCATGAATACTACACTTGCAACTTACGAGAACTTTAATCACCTATAAATTAAAATATCCTCTTGGTATTCCAGGATTCATTTTCTAGTGTGTTTCACATGGAATCTGAGGAATTGAAAGATTCATCTGAAAATCTGAAGAGGTAAAACAATAAATACAATTTCTGTTCATCCCAGGAGAATGTTGAGGAAACTGTGCTTTTTAACTTTTTTGCTTTTTCACAATTATAAATCTCATTTCCACTGGGTATCTGCCATTTATCCTGAAGTATACAGATAAAATCTATTGCTTTAAAAAATCACACTGAGTAGAATAGGGAGTAGGGCCTTATTTCCTCACATTGGTAGGTCTAAGTACATATTTAAGCCGGACAGCTAAGCAATGGAAATGTACAGACTAAAAATCTAAATTGCTGATCTGTAAGAAATCTGCATAGCACATATGTTTGTTGAGTAGACTTATCCGTATTATTAGATACTTACTCTGTTAGAGATTTTAATCAATTATTTCAATCATTGTTCTCATTTTACAGATAGGGAAGCTGACTCAAAGAACATGACTGACATAATCAGGAATACAGTCCTAAAGTTCTAACTTTCATTCATCTTTTAGAAATTGTTAATTTCAACTGGGAGGAAGGAAAAGATGTAGCAACAATTGAATTAAAATACCCATATTAATCAGTTTCCAAAATTAGCCTGAACCTCTGTATTATAATTTGAAAATTACTGTCTCCATTGCCTTCCTTTCTCTGTCATCAAAAAATAATTGTCTCATATTATGTCAAAAGAGTGGGTTTAATTCCATACAGTATAAAATTATTTCTAAAGTATGCCACTTGAACAGCTAAAAACTGTTGAGTTGTATTGCAGTTTGAGATAATGCACAACCAGAAAGTACAGAGGTACAACATACTAGTAAGATCACAGGCTGACACAGGTCCTTTTTACTTCCTTTTTTACACTATGAAAATGGTAAAAAGAGTTTATCCTTCTTGGTAGTTATTTCTTTCCTGACTACTAGTTAATGGACTCAAAATGTAATTTAATGCTTGTGGTGGGCACCAGTAAATTATTTCTCATAACCGATAGGGGAAGAATTTTGGAGGCTTAATTACATATTGGAATGTTGTTCATGAGACAGCATGATTATATGCCAAGGGCTGTACCATGAGTCAGACATTGGAGTGATAACTTCTGCTACACTTGAAGATCACCATTTTGGGCAATAGCAGAAATATAATGACCTGGATTATATGAGAAGTATTACTTTACATATAATATAATCAAAGACTCTGATTTAAACCCACAGATCTGACTGTTTTACAGAATGGCAGGGCATTGCTTTCTATAACCAAGTCTCTGCAATAATAAAGAATAATGCCATTCCTCCAGCACTGTGAATGTCCTTATGCCAGAAGGATAACTTTCATCAGGTCAAATGTCAGTGCTTGATGGTAATATGTTTATTAGGACATATGACCCCTTCCAAAGCAGACATAGTGTCCAAGAGAATTGAAATACCTTAATTAAATACATTGTAGCTAAAAAGTAGGAGACAATTCTGTAAAGATACTTTTTGTCCTGATTTGGAATAAACTTGTTTCAGTAACTGAACCCCCATGCAATTGATTGTGATTTAAATTGACCTGAGAAGCAAAAAATTCACAAATGTTACCTGCTCTACTGTTTAAGGAATATGTGATTTTCATCTAGTATTGATTTTAAAAGTCCATTCATGAATGGAGTTTGTGTGTTTTCCAAATGTTCTGTTCATTTCAATATGAACACAGTTGTTCCTTCTTTGTTTTTCATCTACAAAAAATGGATTTCTTTAGTGTTCAGTGTTAACATTGCTGAATTTTAAAGAAATGTTTGAAAGTGTACATCAATACACTGATTTTGTGATGACAGTGGGATTGGGATACAGGATTTGAAATTATCTCAATTATGTATCTATTTGTTATATCCTTTCCTGGTTACTGGAAAAATACTGCAGTTACCTGCTCTGCATAACGAAATTATCCATTTTCATAGTAATCACTTAATAATGATGTTCTATCTCTCAGGGACTGTGACATGAACAAAATCAATTATATGTATGCTCAGTATGTCAAGAATACAATGGAGCCTCTCAACATCCCAGATGTCTGCAAAGACAGAAGATTTCCCTGGACAGTAAGCAAAATAAGTTCAGATTTGAGATTCAGGATTGGAAAAATATTTTTTCTGTTTACTATTAAATGTTTCTTGTTTTCCCCTTATCATTTCTATTAAATTGAATTGCAACAGTTAGAATTACACAAACACAAAGGAAGGTACACTTGCTTGATAAAATTCTATCAGCAAAGAAATGGTACTGTATTCAGTGATCTGGGTGGCTAGGGGACCAATTTATGACTACAGGCTTTATTTAAGAAGTCTAATATTATTTTGTCAATAAACAGATGGTGTGATGTGGACACCATGCAGTATGTTCCCTGGAAAATATTTAAGTGAAGAACAGCTGGAGGTTTTCACAGTAATCCTGGATATTCTACTGTAGAGTGTTGGGAAGCTCACAGCAGTATATCTCCCCTGTCATCCTCTCCTTTCCCTTTTTTTTCTGGCAAAGATTAATGTTACACATGCAAGCAAGTCCTTTGGTCTGTTGGAGAAGGAGCAATTTGACTTCTCCTTTGGAGCTTATGGTACAGTGTACTACTGAACGCATAGGCACTGGAGATTTAGGAGGGAAGGTCTCTTGGCAAGTCTCAGATTACAGTGAAGTTACCTGTAAAGTCATCATCAACAAAAAGCAAACTATTTTTGTAATTCTGTATTTTCTGTCAATGCAGAGATAAGAAAGATACCCTAGAAACCTGTAGGGTTTCATTAGAGGACATTCAGCTGTGCTTATTCACCTGATGAAAATAACAATGTTTTCTAAATGCTAGAGACATGAAGAAGAACATTTTGCATTTACTTGTAGAAGAGCAACGGTGTTGCCAGCTTTAGGTTCAAGCCACTTACAATGACAATACAGAAGCCAAATGCTGAAATTCAGTAGTCATGTGTACATGTTCTTCCCTAAACCAACAAAGTTAGTGCAGTGGAGAGAAAGTTCAAATAGCTACAAGACACTGTGAAGGCATCTACACCTGTTTTTGCTTGATCTCCTTCCTATTTATCAACAGACATCTTTATTGTTTACTCTGCACTCTGGTATATCTCTGATGCCATCCAATTTGAGTTTCAATGAATCTGAAATTTACTATGAAACACCACGTTCTTCCTAGAGTACAATTTTCATGCAAGCTTTTTATATGTTTCTCAGCAGCATTTACAGGAGAGGTTTGGGGAGAAATGCTGATACTTGCATTCTTTTTTACAGCCGATTTCACAGTTCAGAAAACAGTAAATCCTACTCAAGTCATTCCATATATGCTTTTGATAATAGGCTACTATTGGGTAATAGTATTTAAGTTCCTGGGGCCATATGAAGTGTCTAGTGTGGTGAGATCCCTTAATGATATCTTTAAAGAGTCACATTTCCTATTGCCACTTGTAAGCGTCACAGTGTTTGGCATTTGCCTGCAAAGAAATCAGGTTCAGTCCTTGCACAGCACCACAGAACAGAGCAACAATAATTAAAAAATGCAGAAATAACCTTTTGATCCAGAACATCCACGTGTCTATGTTTTTCTGTGTCACACACAGTTAGGGATTGTATGAAATGTACTTCTCAGCCAGTGCAACATTATTCCAGGTAGCGAGGGCACAATGATGTCCTTTTCTCTCCAAGTATTTTAAAAAGATGCATCATCTTTCTGTTTCACCCTTCTACCCTTCACCCTCCAGAAAAATTCAGTTTCATTTTGTTGGAGCATGAGACCTTGCGAGGTTTGGCCTTACAAGAATGCTGACCCAGTTGGTAGTAGTTTTCCTACCTGTTTTTCTTTGGATCATCATTTGATCTCCACTAAGCCCTTTTTCATTGCACTGGTGGATTAATCAAGGTATCTCAAACAAACCAATAGAGTTTATGCTCCTTCTAATCCACCCTAGAATACCATTGGCCTTCTTGGCCACAAGGGCACATTGCTGGCTCATGGTCATCCTGCTTTTCACCAGGACTTCCAAGTCCCTTTCCCCTACACTGTGTAGACCCCAGCTCTGCGGCTTTTTCAGTTCAGCCACTTGAACATTTGTTTTCAAAACTGTAACTGTATTTTTTTGTTTCTTTAACAGAATGACAATGTAGAAAATGTAAAGCAACACATAAAGAGTTTGCTGTGTACACCAATAAAAAATGGGAAAAAGAATAAAGTGATAGGTAGGTACCTTTAAAAAATTTTTTTTATATATTTCATAGAAATATTTCTGTACTTTACAGTAAAATCTCAGCAGCATGGAATCTTAACCCAGGAGTAAGGATCCTTAATTATCACATTTTCAACTACTAAGTCCACTGCAACCTTAGTTGTATATTGCTTACCTAATAAGTTAACAAGTATCTAAAATATTCTTCACCATTTTTATAGCTTCTTTGCTTTCAAAATTTTATGTAAGCTATTTTCATTGCTTTCTGTTCATTTCATTGCTTTCTGTACTTGCAAGAAAATTGAAAAGAACTCTCTTATTCTCCTGACTTGTGCATTTTTCAGGTGTGTGGTGAAAGCTTCACAGAATCTTTCTGTGTTTTTATAACTATGTCCCAATAAAAGACTTATGAATTCCTTTCATTGTGCGTGCAGACCCCTCAGTGCTTAGGAGAAGCTTCTAAAAAATGTTAAGAATTAAAAATTCTTATGTACTATGTAAGTATTGTAGTTCTCTCATTTTTTAAAGAGCTATTTATGTGCATCCAAATGCTGAGTCCTTTAAGAACTCATTTGCTTTTCTGGCTTATTCACTGTTTAGTCTTGTGTTCATTACATCACAGTTGTTATGGAAATAATTATAATGTCATAAACTGTACTAAACAGATCTGGAATTTATTTTCATGAGATTTTTTCCTATAGAGGCTTATAAATACACTTCTTTTTCCCAGGGAAAGTTAATCTCAATCTTAGTGAATCCTTACTTGCTGGCATTATTTATTTTTATTATCGCTAAAGCATCTAGTCATCTCATTCGTTCAAGGCTCAGAGTCCCATCTGCAACATTCAAATACCACAACCCCTGCCACAAGTTTACAGCTACAGTTAAAATATTCTTACAGATCTCCTTAGAGGAGGTTCTGATACTAAAATCAATTTCCCAAACAGAATGTAATGTGGGAATAGGACAGTGTCACAGGCCATTGTCACCAGCTACTAAAATTTCTTGTCAAAACTTCTTGTCCTGTAAAAATACAGTTTGCATATGTGTACTACATTTCCTGTGTTTTTCAACCCCCTGTAACAGGCACACTGAAAACTTGCTCCTTCAAAGCTTTTTACCTTGTAATTGAACACCTCAGAGAGCTTTTATAGTCCATAAACATGGAGTAGTAAAATGCTGGATATATCTTCATGTAAAAATTATTAGCACTGACAAGACCTTACAGTAGCTGGTGATTATGTTCACTGTTGATACTGCTGTAAAATAGTAGGAATTGTAATTTCTTCCCTCCCCATAAGCAGAGAGGAAATCCAGCCTCCCTGACCTTACAGTGGTGAAGTGTAAGACATTCAGATTCTTTTCATACATCCTGTGTAAAAATGGAAGTAGCTTTCCTGACTTGAGAAAAAGTAGAAATTGTTAAGAGTGTTCTGGAAACACTGTGCTAAATGAATTCAACCCTTTCTGCTGCAAAATGTTCTTCATAAAGTACACAAAGTGATACACAATAGCAATTTAAGGAAAACAAGGACTTTTTTGGTTAGTAAATTCTTCCAGAATTTTTAATTTGCAGCTACTATTTTCACAGGGATAATTATTTGCAGTTGTTCAGAAAATGCTAGCTTTTCTGCTCAAAACTTTTAGTGCTTACAGTCATATTCGGACTCATTTAAGACAATAATCACTCCCAAGGCACTTTCAGACAAAACCAACATAGACTTAAAATGTAGCTGTTGTGATTACATTCTGATTTTGCAGCAGAAACTGCCATTCACTAGATCAAACTGAAGTGAGATATATGTGTGAATTTCCCTCTGCTTACAGGGATGTAAGCTGCAGCAAGTTTCGGTAGAAGTTATATGTCAGACCCATGCACAGAAATGTCCAGAAATTCCTAACAGAAAATAAACAAGGAAACAAATAAACAGAAAGTCAACAAGTTTGAACCTAACAATCTGAATTCAGTAAGGTGCTTTTAAGTGAGTTGGTTTGTCTTTGCAGCAGGCTGTAATTCAATCATACCCTCTTCATATCAGCAAGTACACTTAAGATTTGAACCTCAACTTGATTATTCCTTGTTTAGTGAATTTATTTTTAAAAAATTCCCGTGCTTTCTCAAATAAGGAAGGGAAAACTCTGTGTACCATGGTTCTGACTTTCTTGAATGTTCTTTTGGCATGGTTACAAAAATTTAATTAGCCTCCAAAGGACAAATTGTCTTTAGGGATTAAATCAATCTAGAATACTATTAATAATAAAAATGACCCTAAAATTTCACAAGATGCTGAAGTCTTTAAAGCCCTATATTTTTGTTTTATAAATTCTAATAAATACTTTTGAGTCTACTAAGTAATATATAATGTTTCAGCATTTGTTCTATAATACAATGCACTTATTTCAAAAAACTGCAGGGAAAATCCTACAGCACTCCTGTAAGTCACTTATACATATAATGGTCTGTTGTACTGTAGGCTAAACTGTCCTAGATTTTATTTTCCTTTCATTTTTCCGTAGAATAAGTGATATGTCAGCAGTGTTCTTTATTACTTCTTTTAATTTCTGTATCCTGGTGTAGGGGTTTGCCAGCTCGTGAATAAGATGGAAGAAAACACAGGCAAAATCAAGGCTTTCAACAGAAATGATGAACAGTTCTTGGAAGCATTTGTCATCTTTTGTGGCTTGGGCATCCAGAATACACAGATGTATGAAGCTGTTGAAAGAGCCATGGCCAAACAGATGGTGACGTTAGAGGTGAGCTCAAAATCTAGGTGGCCCTTAATAAGCCCAAAAGAGATGTTAAATTTCTCCAGACCCTGCCTTTCGCAATGCAGCTATTCACATGGATACTAAAATTCTCCCCCAGGAGAATAGCATTTGGCCCACTATGTTGCATAGGAATTTTTCTACTTGATTCCATACCTGCCAGCAGACTATTTTATTTAGTATTGTGTTTTAACTGAAGAGATTTAGTGGTGAGCTGAGCGCATCTTTTCCTCTATGTGTGGCTACACATTGGCTGCACTATGAGTTTGTTCTGTTACATAGGAAAAGGAAATGGTTTGGGGGATTAGGGGCTTTCTTTTCGTGTCTGAGGTTTCTGTGATGATTTTGGCTCAGTCCTTTAGACAGACCAGTTTATGGAATAACAGTAGCATTATTGCAGGTTTTCTGCAATTTCCTCAAACTCCAACAAACTGTATCAAAATGAATGTCATCTGGTCTGAGCTGTTGAATGAGTTAGTATTAAGTTTAATAGCTAAAGAGGCCTTTAGTCTGGGGTTATTCAGAGGTGATAAGTAAAAACTGAAAGTGAAAAATTTGTAGACTTTGGATCTTCTAACATTCACTATGTAAACAGCATGTTTGCAGAATTCCTAAACCAGGGATTATGTACGCTGTAGGCTCTAAAAGAAATGTTACAACTCTCAAGCAAACCTGTTTTAAGTCCTGTTAAATTGTCAAATTAATTTCACTACTTTTAAAAAGAACTGTTTGCTTATATGGCAAATTAACCATTCTCTCTATATGAAGTCCAGAACAATTATAGGTTGTATATAAGCTAGCTATTTTACAAAAAATATTAATCTCTGTTTGCTAAAAATGTCTTCAGCATTTTCATGTCCTGTTTTCTCAACAGCTAAAAAATTGAGCTTACTTTGTTAATTTAAAATAAACATTGTCTTTCAGACTTTTTTTAGAGAAACTTTCTTTTATGTCTGACAGAATTATTATGGCAACAATGCTAGGTTCATAATTATAGCTATTTTATATATTATTTGTCTATTAATTGTCCTTGAAAGTGGGACATCAAAACTTTCCAAAGAGAAAATCAGAATTCTTAGCTCTTTCATAGAAACTTTTTACATTTTCCTGGCCTAATTATATCAAGAAAATTCTGTGCTGTGGGAGATTGTGAGAGTTAAAGGTATCTCTCCATATGGTTTCAGAGAGCTCACTTAAAACCAGTGTGGGCCCAGCACAGACACTGGATTTTATCAGCAAAGGCAGCTGCAATATGAAAATTCTGCTGTAGGAAAAACACTTTTTTAGTCACATTGCTTTTATGCTTTTACTAAGAACTGCATTTCTTTTTCTGTAGGTTCTCTCATACCACGCTTCTGCTGCTGAGGAGGAAACGAGGGAGCTGCAGGTAACAGCGGTAATTGAATTTTTTACTACTACTTTAGAAATATTCCATTGATAGAACAACAAAGGGCAGGCCTTAATGCAGATGCGATCACTAAACACAGAGAAACGTATTTTTCAGAAATAAAAATTACAATGAAGTTTCAACTGGTTGGTTCCTGAGTTGAATGAATGCATTACATAAAAGGGAAATGTTACAATGACTGCTATGAGAGATAGTGGCTGGACAGAGAACTGTAATTACAGAAGAACCAGAAGTTTCCTAACTGCCTTTCTTGTGAATTTAAGTGACAGCTAACACTTAGTTAATATCAACTTACAGTGATTAACTATTTCAGAAGCAAAATGCAGAGAATTTTTCTTTCTGCAGCTAAGTTTGAATGTTTTAATAGATTCACAATAAACCTAGCAATGAATCAGTGTCCACCTCTACTGCTTAACTGTCCACTTGCTCCTTAGCACCATCTTGTCCCATGGCAACCCTCACTTCCTAAGGTGTAACCAGAGCACAGGTAATTTCCAATAGATAATGTGAATGATGGCACCAGATTTGGCTTTCTCTAGCTTCCTCTTCTATTTGAACAGGTTTTGGCACCCTCAGATAAAACACATGTCATATTCCATGGCATGAAACAAATATCCCTATTTTGATGCTACAAAACCATCACTCTGAATTTTAACTAAGCAACCAGATTAATACAGATAATCTGGCGTGAAAAAAGAAAATAAACACATATTTCTTCCTTGAGAGACAGAACCTTCTGCTAATGGAAGTTCCATTCGTTTTGGGTGGAATTTAGACCATAAATTCATATAGTAATGGGGTAAAAGTATTCCAGTGAACATCACAGAATTTCATGAGCTTTACCCTAGCTAGGACATATGCTGTCATAAAGTTTCTTAGCCGATACAATGATATATCAAAACATATACAGGACTTGAGTCTTACAGCATAATATTGGAACTGATACTTGTACTTGCTACCTTTCAATCATTATAGTTCATATATATTTTATTAGTGAGATATGGCAATGGCAACAGATATTACTACAGTGTGTTGCAACTGAAATTTGTGACAACAGCAAGTGTATCATCAGCAAGTGATTTCCTTAATTTAAAACTGTAGCTTTCAAATGCAATTCATCTCTGCATTCCTGAAAGGTTTAGATTGTAGAAGCAAAACCTTACAAACAGAATTTCAACCTACTAGCAATAGCCTCAGTTTTCCTCTTGAGGCATGATTACAGACCCTTACCCTAAAAATTCACATGCTACATGGTTAATACACCTGCACTGCAGTCTTTAAGTTGAATCAAGTGAAACCTTATTCCTAAAACACAACACAAATCTTGCTCTTTAAATATCTGTTGCTAGCATGTATCCTTTGAGATACAGGATCACTCCTGCCTTTTCCCCTTTGTCTTCTACTCACAAAGTAGAACACAAATGTTGTGGCTATCAACTTCTGTCATTTTTTTTAGAAACTATTTCCTTTTTCTGTGCATTGATAAAGTAGTACTTGAAAAGAGATAGGGTTGAGTGAGTTTTAATATCAAGTGATACTCCTTTTCCTAGTCTGGACCAGATAAGTAGTGACAGAGGGAGCACCTGCCACTCAAACTGAGAAAGCAATTTACTTCCTTAGCTTCTTCTCTTAGTTCTGGGAAAGTGACAAATGATTCTACAATTTTGGGGTACTGACAATGACTTGCCAAAAATTCCTGTGAAGTACTTGTGCCAGCATTTTATCCTAATTCAGAGTAACCTTATCATATTTACTGGGATACGATTTTCACTTTCATCATAATTTCTAGAAATTAAAGAATGTTATATTGCATCAGTCACCTCCTTTGAGTCTTGGTACTGTCTACAGCCTGTGTTTTACCATGTAAAGCAAATCTGTTCATAGTTACCACTCAGTTACCACATTGGTCCCACATTTTCCTTAACCTCCTTTTGAGGACATATTTATAGAAACCATACTTAATGCCTTTCCCATCGCTTACTAGTTCCAAGTCAATCTGAGCTCTGCTTTTCCCATCTTCATCTCTGCACACTTTGGTAATGTTTCTATGTTTTTCCCAGGTAGCTCATCCCTTTTTCCTCCCTCCATGTGCTTCACTTTCTCATTTGAGCTCGCTCAGAAATTCTCTGTTCACCCATGCTGACGTTTTCAGTGTTTGCTTGACTTCCTGCAAGCCAGAATGGACTATTCTTGTGCTTGAGGCTTTCCTTGAAGGTAGCACCTTCTTGTGTGAAAGGACATTAGAAGCTTTATCTGTAGGTTTTTCAATCATAATTAAACACGAGTTTTTAAAATTATTTACTTAAACTGGTAATGGCATCACTAAGTAATTATTAACTACTAATTACTATGAATACAATGCCTATAGTAAACAAGAGTAATTATAAGCCAGCAATTATGTAAAGAGGGAGATTAATTCTCACACTTTTGTTGGCTATTTCATAATATTCCAGAGGTGGAGAAACTGAGCAAAAGGTTGTAGTTTGGTTACATGAGCTGACCATAGCTCAATAACTTGAAATTAAAATAGCTGATGAACTTTCATGTTATAAAAGAGAGAGCAGATAGCTCAATGCAACGTAGTTGTGGCTGTGAAAGGCAGGAGATCAAGAAAGGGAAAGAAATTATTAATGAAGCCAGAACATGGGCATAAAGTCTTCTGTTGAGCTCCTACTGTATCCTTGCATCCTCTTTCTTCATGAAATAGCAGACTGCAGTTGCAGTTTTTCAAAAGTATGCCATTAGATTCCTCGATGTTTTCCAATGAACATAAAGGCCTGGTGAAATAGCATATGATTCCAAACTGAGAAACGTAAGACATGTAAGAATGCGGGAGGTTTTGTCTTGTGTAGAGCCTATTTTTCATGACCTTTCATGACTTCCTGATTCTGACATACTGGAGAGAGAACAGCATTGCTAGACATAGTTATGGGGAGAGCTGATTTGCATGCTATACATATAATAATACTGTAGATTATGACTCATGCTTCCTTTTCAGTGTCTCAGTCTCTAGAACATAGTTCCCCATGCTGGAGAAGTGTTTTCCCATAGAGTTATAAAGAGGAAGACAAACACAGGCATTTATTTCTTCAGTAATTCCATTCTAACTGATAATGTCTTAAGCCACACTCTATTGAGGTCAAACAACTGTAAAGGAGTAGCACTGAGAATTCCTCCTTTTATTTTACTGAAGAAGCTGATACTAATTCTTATTCTGTAATGTAAGACTTACCATTTCTTTTGTTAGCAACCTTTACATTTGTATTTTGAAAGGTAACTTATACCTATATGTTGAATTTTATAACTAAAAAAAGTAGAAATGTAAGACATAGAGTTGCAATAGATGTAATACATGGAAGATATTACTAATAACAAAAGTTACAGATTTTTAAAAAGCATATACTTGGGAGGTTTTGTCTACTTTAAAATTTCAAATTCCCCATTTAATGTTTATGATTGTACTCAAATTCCAGCAAAAAGGTTTATCAGATTATTGTTCATAGGTAAACCCTCCTTTTAAATGTTTCTAGCCCTGAGCAAGCTCTGTCTGTGGATATATTCTGACTACCACAGCACTGAATATGTATTCTGTTAGGAATTATGTTCTACTGACATCTCTTTCCTCACGATTTTTAGAAAAATATCAACAGTTAAAGATTCTGATATCTGCATGTCCAGAAAAATAAACATGTAATTCCACTGTCTTATTTTCTCAGTCTCCCAATTTCATTCATGCTCTTGATTACAGTTTGTCTCAGGTGAACTAAATAACAGACTGACCAGGTAATGATTTCCTTATTTTCCTCATGTATGTAAAAGCATGTGTTAAATCTAAGTAAATAAGGTAATGTTAAACAAGAAAGGCTAAAGGAAATTAATTGAGAAATAATCAGGTTTCAGTGTAATGTAAATTACACTGGTAAAGCTAAAATTTTGTGTCTCTCTCAGTACTTCTGTATTGAAAAAGCAGATTTGTAAGGTATGCTTTCTCTTTTCTAGTACTAAGTTGCTTTCTTTTATTCTTCTCTAGGCTGCTATAGTACCATCAGCACAATCTCTTAACCTGACTGACTTCAACTTCAGTGATTTTGAACTATCAGATTTTGAAACAACACTATGTACAATTCGAATGTTCACAGACCTCAACTTGGTGCAAAATTTCCAAATGAAATATGAGGTATGAGCGCTGTCAAATACTGCTTCACATAAAGAGGCAACTTAATTATTAGAAAATCAGGACAACAGTGAAATTAGCCATTACATATAATTGTAAATCTGTATGGAAGAGTAGTTAGCAAAATGTGGGCATATATAAAGCAGGCATCACACAGACTTGTCCTCAGTTTCATTGTACCAAATTAATATGATTAGTGGACTGCAAACACTTTGAGAAAACCTGGGGCTTGGAGGCAGAGAATGGAGTTAAAATTCAAATGAGTTTGAAAATATATAGCAGTATCTCCATACCAGCAAGTGTAAGTAAATGAAAACTAATGAAAACAGTCAAATGCATAAATTTAAATGGTAAACAAAAGAATAAGCAATGGTATAAGAAAAGAGTTCTCAATACCAGTATCATAAATGGTGTAAATGTCAATAATGTGCCATAATAGCAAAAACAAGCAAATGTCATTCTTTACTGACAGAATGATTTTTAAGGCCCATGGTGTAATTATACTTTACATCATATTTGAAAAAAATAAACAGAGATAAAAATAAATTTTTAAAAATAACTATTTAGATGATTGAGCAAAGTTTGACTGAATTAAGCTCATTCCTACATAAAATAGAATATTGAAAAGGTACATAACAGCAAATTTTCTGTATGTGAAAGACAGTTATTAAGAGAACATAAGGGAGTAAAAGTCTTTCCCCCATAGAGATTAGGTTTGAGATTAGGGGGAACTTTATAAATATGGAGATAGTAAAGACTGAAACAGATTGCTGATGTAGGCTGTAGAAATTTTCCTGAAGGTTTTTCACAGTAGATCTAGTTGTAGATACACATCTGTCAGAGGTGATCTAGATGAGTTAACTTTGTTCCTGACCCTGGTGGTGGACTACATAATCTCTCAATATATACAACTTGTATTTGTAAAAACCTTCATTTCTATATATTTCATAAGCTAAAAAATATTATAGGAAAACAAATATTTATTTTCTAGATCATCCATTTATAGACCAGTTTAGGTTAGTAGTGTTTAAGGGCCAAAAGAGATCATACTAGACAATACTCCTTGATTATCCTAGTAATTAGTTTCACCTTTGTAGTAAGGTCGGTAATTTGTACTTCCTTAAGGGATATATGCCAAACAGAGAGCAAGTCAGATAGGCTTTCTGGTTCCTAATGGAGCAATGAATTAACAAAACCAAAATAATGCCAGGACAATAGACACATAATTACACATCTGAATAGAGGTAAGTAAAATTTGATAGCTTTCAACTCTCTATAGTAGAGCTAAAGAAAACAGACAGTAGTCTGCACTACTTTTTTAAAGGTGGGAAGACAAATAATACTGCTGCTTTTGACTGAGTGGAATTGTTTATGTATGTGAATGATACTGTATTTTCATTTCAGTCACTACAGTATCTTTCACTAAGAACACTAAAAATTTCGTTGAACAAGCCAAGGCCTAGGATTTAACATGAAGCAGTATGCTGTATCCATTTAATCCAAGAGACCTGTTCTAGAACACATCAAATCACTTTCTGACCTTTATACCTTTGATTTTCTTGGAAGTAAAGTGTAACACTGCTTGCAATAATGTTGTGTAAAACATCCAGGGCATGCTTTCTCCCTGCATAAAAACCTACTACCCAGCAATATAGTAATTTTCTGTCTGTCTTATTGATTTGTTTTCCAAAGTCCAAGTCTGCTTGTCTTTTGTCAAGCTAATAGGAGGGAAAAGCCACATGTTCATTGTCAAAATAGCTCTTACAAGAACTGGGTAATCAAAAAGCACTAAATTTTCTCTATCAAATATGTTGATATAAACAAGTTTTTTTTTTTTCCCAGCTAGCTCAACATAACTCAGTTTCTGAGTAAGAAAAGAGCATCTGACAGTAACATTTAGGCCTTAGTACTAAGCCCTGACACCACAAATACTCAATGAGAAGTTGAACAGTTATGTTATATTTGGACGTGAGTTATAATGAGAGACAGTATTCAAGCAAGATTAAAGAACTGTTTTCATAAAAAGAACAGATTTATAATACATTTGTACTTAACTATGTGATGCGTTTCTTAAAGGTTCTCTGCAGATGGATTTTAAGTGTAAAGAAAAATTACCGGAAAAATGTTGCTTATCATAATTGGAGACATGCCTTTAACACAGCACAGTGCATGTTTGCTGCTTTAAAATCTGGCAAAATTCAGGTACGCCTTGTTGTTTCTACATTACAAATCTTCTGGCAAAAAAAAATTATATAATGATGCAAAATTCTGACTGTCATGTCTGTAAGATATTTCTCAACCTGTGGTTGAGAAAATATTCCTGCTGAAGACTTCTGGCTTTAAGGGCTTTGTTAGGGAAGATGTAGTTATGTACCCAGTTTCAGTTAAATTTTCTTCAAAAGGTAAGGTGGATGTTTCCAGTGGGAATATCTCCAGTAAGGCACATATGTGATTTTGTCCTTCTTTAAATTTGATGCTTCAAACAAGTAAAAAAGGTTGAGAAGAAGTAGAACTGTCCCTGCATCAGTATGTTTCGTCATAATATTCATCAGGAAATTTTTAAAGTTCAAACACAGAGCCTAAGACAGCCTTAGACAACAATAGAACAATTTTGGGAAGAAGGATCTAAATGCATTTCACTGCTGTTAAACAATATTTCATTCATCCACTCAAAAGATACATAACAATTTAAGAAAAAATCTAATAATTGTTCGTTGCAACTACTAAAGGCTAGATGATCCCAAACATATGAAAAATAGGGATTTAATATTTTTCCAGAGTATGGTTTTAGATTTTGGTTTAATCTTGAAGAAAACAAAATATTTCTGTTCCTTATGAATAAACATATTTCTTCATTTTGACTATGGACAATTGTTATTAGTTTTACAGTATTTTATATTTTACAGTAAGCACTTCCAAGAGAATAAAAAAATACTATTTGTAGACCAGAATCCCATACCAATAATGAAGAGGCATTGCTTTCTTCTACAAACTTTGCTTCACTGAAAAAAAAGACAAATGGCACTAAGAGAAACAAAAGCAAGGGCTTTTCCAATCTTTCTATATGGAAATGGAGGTGGTAGCTTTGCTGTGCGTGCTGTATGGCTGATAGTTTGCTTGCTATTTTTGGAATTCTCTCAATCTTCACTGTAATTTCTATAAATTGTCTTTTTCCTAACTTTGTTGGATTCACTGCACACTGCTTTCATGCCCTAGATTACCGAGCATAAGTCTCTCATTTTTCTCTAGTTTGAGGGGGAAAGCAAGCATTGCAGAGAACATCCTACTACAAGGAACATAAGATTAGTAATTTCCAAATTGATTTGCTTTTGTTAGACTGAGGACAGTTTTAATTATCAAGAAAACAGATGTAAATCTACGGAAGCTGTTAAATGCTTCAATAAAAATTGGATTTGATTGTACAGAGGGTGTAATCCCAAAGTGGAAGTGCTGTCACCAGCTGTTCTTGAGATTCCTTTCCTGACTGTTGTGCATTGTCCTGTTACAAAATGCTGTGTGAATACTGCAGCTTAGACCAGATCCTGTTTCTCACTGGACAGATTTAAATAAATTTTCTATCTAATTCTATTGAACAGTCCTAAAGATATGAAATAGTTAAAGAAGAGAAACTGTAACATCTGCACTAATTCGTGTTGAAAGTCCAGAATAAACACATTAATAATAAATCAGGTAGTGGTAAATTTGGTTTTCAATTTCTGTTAATATATTTGCACAGTGATCAATTAAAAGTGTGACATTTTTCCTTTGTGATTGTTCCAAGAATATTTGTATAATGAATTTTTATACTTAGGGACTGTAGCTGAGCTTTCTTAAGGTAACAGAAGTGAGCTAAAATCACGGGGCCACAATTTAAAAAAATCCTCATGTTCTTTGTTTTCATTAATCTTTTCATCAAAATATGTATGGCTAGATGACAATCCCAATGAAGGATAATTATTATTACTGTGCAGCAGAACTTGAAAGATAATGGTTATTCTCAGCATACAATTGCATATCCTTATCCTTCTAGGGCCAGAACTCTAACTGCTAACTGGGTAAGGACAACACAGCAGATATAAAACACATTGTGCAAAATAAAAGCCTTTCATAAAGTTAACTCAATGATTGTGTTACTCTTTATGGACAGAGCAAACTGACTGACTTAGAAACACTGGCTTTGCTGATAGCAGCTCTGAGCCATGATTTGGATCACAGGGGAGTGAACAACTCTTACATACAAAGGTAAGTTGAAAAAAAAACCCAGTATCAAAACTGTCAAAACCACTAAATTGCACCGATTTTAGGTTTCTGTGGTCAGTTGTGAAATTACTAAAAAACCCTTACAAAACAATACATTCTAAAACCTTGACAAAAAAAATTTTACTTAGCAAAATGAAGTTATCAAAAGGAATCATCTGAACTCTTCTAAGATTTTCTCAATACTTTAATTAAAAATGCTTGGTATTTTACTTTATTAATAATTTCAGATCTTCCCAAAATGTGCTTTTCGGTGAATTTGATATTCACATCAAATAACAGTATATGATTGATTAAATAAATAGCTTAGTTTAAAACATAATGTTATTACTGTGAAATGGCAACATGTTCTGGTCTGATGAGAGACTGGAAAAAGATACCCAGAAAAGTATACTTGTATCTTTTTATGGCAGAGCTGGAAAGGTGTTTTGAAGGTACCTGTGTGAAAAGTAAGATACCAGAAGAGAAAAAGTTTGTTTGAGGCAGAGAATACTGAAAAGAAGAAAATACATAAGCTGAACCAGAATTCCTGACTTTCAGATATATTTACAGAATAACACAAAGAACTGATGTATACAGAAAAAAAACAAAAACAAACCCCAAAACCTCACAAAATTGAAAGAGTAACTTTTCTCTAGATCCCTAACAGGGGATTCCAGCAGTAACTGTAGCCTTGCAGTGATTGGAACCAGTTAGCTATTTTTTACTTTATTTGTTTAAAAATAAATTTCCTGGAAGACATCTGGAGATGCGTCATCTCCTCTCGAAAATGTCCTGGGAAAGTGTCATAGACAGCAAAATCTAACATTTGCACATGAGAGAGATGATTACAGCTTAGTAATTATTTTTCAATAAAAATTTTCCTTGTTTAAATTTTTTTTAATCCTTTTTCTTAATTCCTTGGAAGCAGGGAGTGTGGATATTTAGCATATGATTCTTTTCTTAAGTTTCAAAAATTAAAATATTTCTGATGGTAGGAATTACAGGAAATGAACTGTTTACTGCTTTAAGGTCTTTTGGTAGATACACAGTTTATTTTCTTTTTTCAATGCCCAAATGTAAAGCAGAAAAGCATAGAATATAAAAAATTTAGAACCAAACCACTGTGTTCAGAAAGCAATTTTGTCTTTTGCCCTGGCCTGGTGGTTCAACAGAAATGCTACGTACTACAGAAGTAGGACCTGAGCTCATTTCCCCACTTCTGTTCTGCCAGATAGGCAGAGTCTGTAAGTACTGAGCAAGCTATAGTTTGGTATGATACTTGGGAAGATAACCTAAGGTATTTCTCACATATTTTTCTTTTCAGTCAGGGTGAACTTTAGGGGACACCGTACGCATCCCACTTAATTCAATGGGAATTTCACTCAGCATGTGTTGGCACCATTCTACAATTTATTTCCTTACAGAAACTTCCAAGTGTATTTTCTCTGTACTGCTTTTGCAGTGGTCTCAGAGGAGGTGCTGGGCAGCCAGCCCATAACCCTTAGGGGTTTGCATCCTTTAATCTCCCTTTCCACATTTTTGGTTTGTGTGTTTTGTTTTTGTTTTTTCCATCTTTCTCTCCACATTCTTCTGCTTAAATCCCCAGAGTCTCCTTTTCACAACTTTTATTTGAATCTCTGTGTACACTCACTTACATAGGGACACAATTCTGCCACCAATTCATGTGAATAATCTTTAATCACACAAAGTTCCCCAGAACCATATGCTAAAACAGAATTTTTTACATAATTAAACATTTGTAAGTAAGACTATAATTAAAATAATAGATTCACAATCAGCAGCAAAACAGACTTCCTAAAGAATCCCAATTTATTTGAAGAGATGACATAAGGAACATAGGACAAGGGACTGAAAATGAAAATAGAGTAGCAAAAGCTAAGAACTGTGGCATACAATGAGGAAGAAGGGGAAATCAAAAATCCTCAGAGTGGAAGATTTTGTGTATTTTGTATTCTTAGGTTTTGTCTAAAGCTATTAAATTGGCAAATTCTGGTTTTTAGGTTAAGATAGCTTTAAATTCTGTACCAGCACTGTTGGTTTCATGCTATTTTTCACTACCTGTAGTACAACCAATATCTTCTCTCCCTTTGGATTTTACTCTGGGCAATGAGGAGGTAACAATATTGCTGTAGTTTTGGTAATGAAGAGAGTGGGAAATGACTTTATCGGTCTTTTGGGCCCTGCACCAGAGTCCACTGAGGTCAGCAGGAAATTTTTCCATTGGTATCAGAGGGCTTTGGATTAGATCTGTGTTATTACTTAACGCTCAGTAGCAGTGGTGACTAAACATGCTCAGCAGATGTTTAAAATGCTACAAAACCCAAAACTGTCAATTAAATTGGCTTCTGTATGAACCCTTCATGTTGCCTTTGCTTTTCATTACAAGAACTTACACTCTTTATAAAACCTCATATTACATTCTCACACCTCGTTTGCAAATCTTTAGGTAAAAGGCAGGAAACTAGAGTTGTCAGTGCTCTGCCAAAGTAATAGCATTGTCTTTTTTCTCTACTTCCTCCATATGCTCCCAAATGCATTCATTTTGTTTGGCCAGTTACATAGGATGGGGAAGGGAAGTGGTTAAGAAAAGGCATGGATGGGCATAAACTGATAATGAGAAGAGGGCGTTAAAAGCAAGGTTATTTCTAGGTTAGTAAATTTTTTTAATTTGATTTCTCCATCTGATGGATCTTTCTACTCCTCAGAAGCGACCATCCACTGGCTCAACTGTATTGCCACTCTATCATGGAGCACCATCATTTTGATCAATGCCTTATGATCCTGAATAGTCCAGTGAGTACCACATTTTCAAGTATGCTGAAGGAAACTATTCCCTTTTTTAATTTTTATTTTTAGCTTTTGGATAGATTCCCATCCTTATACATTCCTAAGCAATCTTTATTCCTTTTTGGGTAAAGAAAGCAAATGAAGCAGTTTTGAAATCACAGTTCCATTGCTGAATACCACTAAACCTTTCCAAGTGTCTGATAAGGGAAGCCTTGCTAATACACTTCTGAGTACCTGCTTCCCTGGACCAATGGAAACAAAATGCTTTGCTGTTATTTTCATGACCTCTTACGGATGCCCAAACAAACCCAATTCCTTGCTCTCATTTTATAAAACAATCTGGTCTACACATACGCAAATCAGTCCTGATGAGACCAAACCAAACACTGTTAATTTTGACATTCCAAAATGAAGCCAAAACAAAGTTAAGTAAATATGCAAATAAAACTACATTCTTCTTGGTTTGTATTATTTACTAAATCTAAGACTATTCCTTCAGAATGCACAACCATTTTAAAGTTTATTTTTCACTGCTCATTTCATATCACAGGTATGGTACTTCTAGCATCCTTCATACTGTAAGGATTCTTTCCTATTCAGACAGGAAAATATGGAAAAACTGGACTGGAGGCAAATTGCCACTCCACCAGCTCCATTGTGCTTCAGTTAACAGTAGCTGCTGAGTTTATATTCTATGTAATGGCGTGTTATTTATGTTGCTTCATGAAAGGAAAATAATTTAATTCATGTGAGTTGAATAAGTAGGTACCAGAATCTCATACAGTTCTTCTGCTCTGGGGAGGGGGGAGAGAGGAAAGAGAAATGCTACAGTGCAATTAGTGGCAAATTTAATTTTGAGGATTGAAACAGACTAAAAGGCTTTGCTGTTACGCTTTCAGTTTCATTTTTTTAATAGTTGATTACAATGCTGTTGCTTTGCAGCTTTCTGCCATTACTTAAGAAGACTGGAATTTTTATTTTTAAGTTGGGGAATCTGCAAAAGGAAGCAGGGTAAAAGGATGACATCAGATATCATTGAAGAACTCATAATGATTTAGTATCTAGGAGATATTTGAGGAAACTGGTGTGCTGTTGCCCATTTTACTAACACTGGTTTTGTTTAATTGTAAAGGGAAACCAGATTCTCAGCAGCCTTTCCATTGAAGAATACAAGGCCACACTGAAAATGATAAAACAAGCCATTCTTGCCACAGACCTCGCGCTATTCATAAAGTAAGTAAGAAGCAAGTTTGGCTGCCTGGTTATTGCTGGATGTTTGGTTTGTTGTCATTGTGTTACAAAATCTTCTAACTTCTTTTAAAGGAGGAGAGGAGAATTTTTTGAACTTATAAGGAAGAAGCAATTTAATTGGGAAGATCCAACACAGAAGGAACTATTTCTGTAAGTAAAAGCAGAATGATTAAGCCAGTTAATAGTATTAGGTACTTGATTTTCTGTGCCATGTTGCTGTGAGTTTCATTAAAACCAGCAGATCTGCATGCTCTGGTCCTGTACAGACCAGCACCAGCACATTGAATGACTCCCTAGGACTGAATTAATGAGTCTGTCACCTGTATGGTAAACTTCTTTAAGTAGCACAAGGAGCCATATTGAATATTTCTGTTCTTCCTAGGTAGCATATTCTTTTGCTGTTGATGCTTTATTTTCAAATGCTGAATTGCTGAAACCAGCAAGGAAAGAATCAGGCCAGTCAGTTTGATTTGAAGCTGATTCAGTACTGCCAGTGAATCAAAAAGCAGACTAAGACCTGTATTGTAATGCACAGGAAAGCAAGTTTACCTAGGCTGTTTCAGAAAGAAAGGACACCATATGTCAAATTCAGTGCCGTCAAGAAACAATCTAATTTAGTCATGTGCTGTGTTTATTCCTATTTCAGTCTTGGCCAGTATACTGTCAATAAAGATGGCAATCACTGCTAGTATCAGAAATGTTTGTCTCTTTAATAGCAAACAGAGAGAAACAGTTTGTTTGACATGAATCTATCAAATGAGGCAGTCCAGATTTGCTTTTTTCTGTGTGCTCACTAAATACAGTGAAAGTCAACCCCATCATACAGCCTTGGAAGCCTTTATAACTTTGCAATAGCATCACTTGTTTTTCTGATTTTCTGTTTTAATACCACTTGATTCTGTTGCTACATACATTTCATTGTGCAGTAATTCATAGATTTCATTCTGTTTTTTCTACAGAGCAATGCTGATGACTGCTTGTGATTTATCTGCAATAAGCAAACCATGGCCAGTTCAGCAACGGGTATATGCTTAATTTTAAGATTTGTAATGGCAGTGGTGAACTGTAGCACCTTAGGAAGTAGTCTTTCAGAGTGCTCTGTGTGGATTTAAGACTCCCCTGAGTCTTTGCAGCAATATCTGTGCATTTATCTTTGTCACCATGTTAGCAGTAATCTGGTTGTAAATCAGTAATCTGTTCTTTCCAACATCTCTGTGTTACTACAAGGCAGTTAATTGACACAACATACTAGTGTCAGTTGGCTTTTTTGTGTGTTGATCATTCCAACTACTGTCAGTGGTAAGATGCCTTTGTGCCATTTTATTCACTTTGTTTTGTCAGAATAAATATCAGTGCACACAGGTGTTTGTACATAGATGTGTGCATGAAGAACTCCAGAAGGCAGCTATTGCACTGAGGAGTCTCATTACAGTGATGAAGGGGGGTCCAAATTTGTTATGTCCTAAAGAGAGATAGGAAATAGTTTTAATGTAGGTGGCAAGCTAACTTTTAGAGTTCTCAACGCTGTAATCTCTTACAGATTGCTGAGCTTGTAGCTACTGAGTTCTTTGATCAAGGAGATAAAGAGCGTAAGGAGCTCAACATAGAACCAACAGTAAGTAGCAGTATCACCTTATTCAAAATGGCTTCTACAAACAGCACTTCACATTCCTTTCAAAGGCCCCAGTTTCTCTTAGAGAACCAGCTACTTCTCTTTCTTCATAGTAGTCAGTTTTCCTCTGCAGTTCCCAAACACCAATAGTGTGTCATTATTTCTTAGCCTGAAGAACTAACATAATTATTTCTTCTACATAAATATTACTAAATTTTCTAAGAAATACATTCCTAAATTGGCATTTGCTTGCAACCTATCCAAAAGCAGTGTGCTTGTTTATTTATCTAGCTGTGTGGGATTTGTCAGTCTAAAGGCAATCTCCTAAGACAAATTATGCAGTCAAATTACTTGCATTGTAACACATGTACTGATACCCTGCTGTGCTGAGTTTGCTGTACTTCTTAAGGTGCTGCTTTTTAATTCCAGCCTATCTTTTTTGGTTCTTTTTATTTAATGCATTTAAGCACACAGCTTGTTTACTTCTTATTTGCAGGATCTAATGAACAGAGAGAAGAGAAATAAAATTCCCAGCATGCAGGTTGGATTCATAGATGCTGTTTGTATGCAGCTGTATGAGGTATGGTGCCCAAGAACCAAATGCAAATATCTAAAGAAGTGCTCATTGTAAACTCTAATAGATGCAGGTGTAAAATTATAATAGTAATAAAAAATAGTCCCTTAGTTAAAAAGATATTTTGGTTATATACTACATTGGTTCATTATTCAGTTGAAGAAATTATTATTTTAATATTTATCATTAATGCTACCTCTGATTAATATATCTTTTTAATATTTTTTTAAACGTTGTGGTTATTGCTGTGTTCTTTGTACTTGGTGTTAGACTTTTGGTTTGTATTCTGGATTCCAGCATCTCTGGTGTGCTGCTGTGATCATCAGGGAAAGTAACAAAAAAACTAATGCTTTGCTATTAGGAAAAGAAGTCTATCTATCCAGCTAATTCATTGATAAAAGGCATTGTTCAAGTGTTTGAAAGAAAAATTCTTCTTGCAAAAGTGATATGTTATGTGTAAGAAGTTCATCCAAATTTA
Source organism: Turnix velox (assembly GCA_013400935.1). Classification (NCBI taxonomy): domain Eukaryota; kingdom Metazoa; phylum Chordata; class Aves; order Charadriiformes; family Turnicidae; genus Turnix; species Turnix velox. Next base: position 139,686 of record VZTY01025206.1, on the reverse strand, counting down.
TCATTTCCCATTGTATTTTTTTTTCTGTTTCATCACACATAACAGAAAGTTTGAGAAATGTACATGAAAGAATTCACTATAATGTTTTTCATCCTGGTCACAAACTAAATAAGCAGATACTCTGTCAAATATAGTGTGAAATAAAACATAATTACTTCTCTTTTTTTTTGTACAAGTAAAGCATTAGATTAAATGCCTGTTCATTGGAAATGCACCAAGTACTACGTAAGAACTGAGGTGAGAAAAAGAAAAGTGTGGTTCTCCAAGAGAACAAGGTGCTTACTCAATTTTTTCCCTCTTGCACAGTAAATTTTTCTAATAAGAATCCACACGCACCATTTAGAAGGAAACAAGGATAGAGGAAGGAGGATGCTGCCTCTGAAATTCACATTTCTGAGTTGCAATCAAGTGTTTGTTGGGAAAATAAGACAGCCCTTGCTGAAGAGTCTGAGAAAACTCTCCAGTAGGAGGCAGGCCATTAAAGAAAGATTGAGTATCTGTGGAAAGGTACAGACTATACAAGAAGTTTGTTTGAACAGAACACCTTAGCAGGTTTGAATGCCCACAGTTCCAGAGCTTGAACTTACATAGTTTTTCTTGCTAGGGATGGCCTTGACCCTTCCATTTATGAAAAGGCAAGAATATTTTCAATTATTTACTCTGAAGTATTCGCTGCAGCTTACATCAACAATTACCATGTAGTAATAGTGCAAACTGGACCAAGCTCCCCATACAGTTCCCACAAGGAAATGAGGTGCATGAGTAATTTTTACCTGCAGAGTCCCTGCTTTGTAACTGCAGCTTTGTTGTGCCACACTGAATAGAAAGCTATTCCTTTTTAGCAGCCAAAAGCACCCACAAATTTTAGTTTTTTCCCTTTTTACCACATTATCTCTCCCCTCTTTTAACTGGAGAGGAAAGGAGAAGATGCTATATCCACAGGAGGGGATCTAAGCATGTTTTTGTTCAGAACATACTACCTCTTTTAGCTTCAGTGGATCACTTTTACCTACCATCTTGTCTCAAAGTTTGACCTGAACTGGAACAGCACATAGCACACTGACAGTGTCTGGCAGTTTATATAGACTCGAAGCATGCCAGCATGTGTCCTAACCTGACAGATAGTTGCAAGTGACTTAACCTGCAGTGGCTGAAAGCAATACAGAGGATGAGAAGCCTATAAAGAAGTGACAAAACCTGGAACAGTACTGCTGACTATAGTTTGAGCTGACCCAGTGTTTGCTTATTGACATGAGTACAAGTAGGGGATCTGCTTACACAAATTCTTGCTTTATGAACGAGCGCGCACTTCACTTTCCTTTGTTGTAATGCGACAAAAGCAAGCAATGAACAGGATTATAATGACAGCCTTCTCACTGCTTTCTTAGCTTTCATCCAGTCAGTAGGGATTTGACACACCATGGAAACAGACGAGTGATTCCAATACAGAACTACAAGTATGTGACTCACCATGTTACTCAGAGTAGGCCAGATCCCACTGAACTGAAGTTTTGTGACTTGTGTTAACTGGGTAGCCAGTGCAGTGAATGATCTACAGGTCTTCCTCTTATGCTCAGAAATCTGAAATATTAAAAGTGTTTCATTGGCTTAATTTTTTGATTGAAAAAAATTACCATTCAGCAGTTTTAAATTCTGTTTAGATAGATAAACCCAAAAAATTTCACAGATATCTGACAGCCCCTTTCTTCTTACAGTGCCCTATGGAATAATTTGTTTAAGTCTACTGAAACTAATGAAGCAGCCTATAAATCCAGAAAAAACTATGAAGATTTATGCAAGCTGGTAATTCAGTAGAGTCCCTATCTAAAGTTATAGAAGAATCAGAGATTGCTACCACATGTTATTTGAATGAGACTTGAATTCCATGTGAATTTCTGATTTTAGGTTTTATATAGTGACCAGCAGAGGGGGCCTAGATTATTCTCTGTATACTTTGCAGTTGGTCATAATACAGACTCAGTGGGCTTAAACACTCTTCCCCATTCCTTGTTGCCCTGCACCCTCTGAACTTTTAAACTCCTGGCTTATACTTCTGAATAGAGTGATTTCATTCCACAGGCAAACAGAACTCTTTTTGCAAGTAAGGACTGACCATCATAGAGTGAGGATTCATTTGCATCACTCCATCAGGAAAGAAAAATATACAAAAATGCTTGCAAATTTTTCTTTATTTTTTGATTCTAGATTTCACTGTCAGAATCCAGTTTTCCTTCACTCTGATATAGTAACACAGACACATTATCAAAAATATTTTATTTACTTCAGTCACAGTTATTCCTAAAAACACTAAGTGTCAAATGTAATTTGCCTGCTGTGTGCTACCTGTCTTGAATTCCAATATTTCTGGATGACTCCTTTGAATCATTTGATACACTGCCAGTGAGTATGATCACACTGATTACACACGCCCTGTGTCTCATGACCATTCAAGCAGGGTACTTCACTAGAAATCCTGGACAGGTCAGTTGCACATAATACTGCAAATTTACCAGGGTTCCTGCTGCACCTTTGTATGAAGTGCTGTATGGGCACTGACACTCAGTCTCATCTGCAGTAGTGCCAGGTTGTGTTGTGTTTCATGTGCAGTAGGAAGCCTTCCTTGAACTTCAAAATACAAGTTATTTTTCAATTCTATATAGAGCTTATATTTCAGTCATTCTGGTCAGTATCATGGTCATCCTTAAATGTAATCTGTTTAACGTGTTCTTAATTTCTTTCAGGCCCTAACGCATGTGTCAGAGGCCTGCTACCCTTTGCTGGATGGCTGTAGAAAAAATAGGCAGAAATGGCAATCCTTAGCTGAACAGCAAGAGAAGAATCTGATTAATGGAGAAAGCAATCAAGCCAAACGGAACTGAGCTCCTAATCTAACAACCACAAGCTTAAGTTCACATACAAGACATAGTAATAGGGGAGTACTGCATTTTGCTAAACACTGTATGAATTTGGCTTATGTTTTGCCACTGCTGTGTTTTTTTCCACATTTCAAAGATAGTGTAACCGTGTATATACCAAGGTTATATAAAGATAGTATGTTTCTTTCATTACATCTGAATGAGATGGAAAAAGATCTGCAATGGTAGTTTTGGCCACCCTATTCCACAAGAAGGTACAAGTGCAGTTATTTGACTGTCCCCAGAAACCTATTACTTTATAGATGTATATAGTTTTTTACTGATCACATGGCCAGTATCTTGAAGACTACTGCATTTTGCACCTTTGTTCCTCTTACAGTTTTGTTGTGTTATAAAAATAATAAGTAGTCTTGCCAGTACTCTTTCCAGAGGTTCAGAGGAAAGACTGGGACTATCTCTGGGGAGCCTAATCCTATGCTGACCTCTGTTAGGAGATAGAACTGGGCTTCAACATGGAAAAATGCCACAAAATCTGTGCCCTCAGTAGTTGATTTAGTATTAGAGGAATGTCTTAGCAAAAGTCTCATATTTTGAGAGTTATTAAAAAATCCTGTGAAGTACTAGGCAATAAGGGGCTTAGGAATTTTGTGGTAGAAGTGTTATAATAACCCATGAAAAATGGAAACTGCTTTAAGATTGATGAAAATGTCACAACATAGCCGACAGGCTGCCATGGAAGAATGGCACACATAGAAAGCTGGGGTCATCTTCGTATGATGGTTTTCACTTCACTTGGAATTTGAATGTAACATCATCACAACAGACTCAATCATGGGCAGGAAGAGTACAAGAAAGTGTGACTGCAAGAGCAAGAGATGAAAATCTATATCAGAATGATGCAGGAAGGGCACACTTCTGGCAACTCAATCACTGATTCTTTGGGCCAGTGCTGTTATAAAATGGCTATGACCACTTTGTTACTATGTCATAGAAAAATTTTTACCATTGTTGTTAACAATGACTAATCACAATGTGAGGCATTAATGTTCAGAAAAGTAAGAAATCAAGTAAATTGCACTAGTAAAAAGCAACATGGGTATTTTGCTTAAATGAGGATGACTAATAAAAATTGCACTGGGTTTGAATTGGGAACCAATTCAAGAAAACATACATACTAGACAAACCCCAAAACAGCAACACGAAGAGAGTACTACTCCTTGGGTATACAGGATTAGGAGATTAATGTCCAAAATCTAAGATTGTGTAGCAGTAATTTTAACTTTAGCTGCACAGAGACACAGAAAATGTTGGGATTTTTTATCTGTAGTAATGATTTTTCAGTTGAAATCAACCATAATATTAAGCAAAAGTAATACATTTGGTACTTTTCAAAGTGTGGGAATTTATTTCTATCACAGTCATCCAGAAAATTCAAGTTGGAAACTGCAATATCAATCCTTCCTTGTAAAAACTGGCCAATGAGCCAGTGAAAACAACCTCTTCTTATCAGTATCTGCATTTAGATGAGCTATACAGAAGCTAACGAAAGATAAAGCAGATATTTCAAAATGTTTGATGATACTAAGTTTCATATTTGATTTTTTAAAAATACAGAATAAGGTATTCTGACAGTCTACAGCATTTTCTCCAACCTAAATTATTTGTCACTGATTAAATACTATCTCAAACTTCTCTGATGTCTACCAATAATGTATTATTGCAGCTGAATCTTAAAACATTTTTCCTACAAACAGTAGGAAACAGTTTTTGAAAAAAAAAAAAAAAAAGGAATTCAATAATAATTAATTCCTGGGATACTATTATGCAGAGCTCTGTATCTGTATTTATATGCATACACTGTACAATATATGTACATAGTATGTCATAGCTATGCAGAAAAAAGACAGCAGTCTGCTCACCCAACAGCACCCTTCAACACAAAACCCAAGTTTTTAGGTACATTTTGATAAACAGGAAGCTTTGCTTCAAGATTTGCATAGTACCTGTATATTATTTTCCTTGAATGATTGAGATATGGAAATATAATTATTACCTTAACTAATGAAATGCATATTTAATATAAATATAAATAAAGTATATGTATATAAAGTTGTGTTCTTGCTAATATGGTTGAGACTAGTCATTCATGGTGACAAACAGCACATCAACTATGGTGATATTAATCTTAATAACATATCATTAAGATCCCCATCTTTCTTTACGATATTGTGTGCTCAGCAAAGATTTACAACAACATGAAACTATAACTGCTACTAAGGAATGCTGGATTTATATCTTTGACCAAAAAAAATGGACATAACAATGCTTTTTTTCAAAGGGTTCACTTAAAATGAATGGAATGATATAGTAAAAGCATATATTTAATTACGTATCTGTACACATTTATCCCAGAGAACCTCTTCTACTGTGGAACAGACATAGAAATAGAGTTTCTAGTAAATTAGTCATTTAAATGTCATAATACTATCTGTACATATATATACTTCTAGAAAACCAAACCCTTTGAACTACCCTTAAGAACCTTAAAAGTATAGTTTCCTGTACTTCATGACATTTCAGAGGGTGCTCAAATTGCTTATATAGTAGTTTACTCTTCCTGAAGACACACATAGAGTGTGCTGGTTTTCAGTCGTAGGTGTGTGGCCTGTTAAGCATTAATTACTTTTCCTCTCCTAATGTATATAGGTGACAATATGAAAAAAACTAGGATGTTTTCTGAATGAAATTCCACCTTCAAAATTCAACATTTTCAAACCCAGCTAGTGGATTGCAGCCATGCAGCTGCCATTAATTTCATAGTGAGTTGTGTATCTAATTATTTTAGTCATCTCTCAAGCATGGCCTCTCCAACTTAAGCAATCAGTGTGGATTATTCAAGAAACAAGCCAAAATCGAGTTTATCACTTCATCAGTTCAGTCTGATTAAAGCCATTGCAAATTTGATATTTAAGTCCTCAGGTACAGAAATTTTAATACTTGTTTCAGGGAAGACATCTAAAGTAGTATCCTACTTGTTCTCAGACACAGGCATATTTACATTTAAAGTCACTCCATTGCACATCTTAATGTTTAAGTTCACCATTCTTCATGGGTGTTTTTCCCTTATGAAAAAATTGTCATATGCATCAACATATACAAAATTACTGATTAATCCTTCCTCTTTTAATTAAAAACAACATTGAGGCCCTTAAGCTGTAGCTAGTACTTTTCCAACAAGTTAGTAACATGTCCAATATTAAATGCAGAATGTCTAGATTTAAAACTATCTCAGATAATAAAAGAAAGGAGGGGAAAACAATGTAAGATCAATTTTGGATATGGTACTGGTTTTCAGTTAGCACTTTAAAGTTAAAAGTGGTATACTCTCATATCTTCACAGACTACAAGTGAACTAGTGATAAAAGTGAATAGTCTATTCCATTGATGTCCAGTTGATCTCTCTGGAGAAGAGAGGAATGAAGCCTGATTTTATACATCAGCCTCTGACAATTGCATGCATGTAAAGATAAGCTTTTGGACTCCAAACCAATTCATTTTATCTGGCAGTGGCATGAACTGACAAAATTGGAACATCATTTAAGTTATGTATATGATTTTTCAAAATGTCTAGGTAATTGATTTTCTAAACCATTGTACAGAAAGATTACCAGATCCATCACCTTAAAATTAGAGGATGTTACCTGAGTGATCTGGCTGATGCCCCTTTCAGTTATGCACAAGAAGACAGCAGAGAGTTTTGATGGAAGAAAATGCCTCATAATAAATTAATCCATTTTTACAGGTTTTATAGAGATTTAGTATTTCAGGCAAATCCATACATTAGCTTTAGTTAGGAGTCTTGTCTCTGTGATACTGTATTTTCTTCTTGTCAAATATATGCAGCTTACATTCCAAAAGGTTTCAGCATTATTACATAGTTCCCTACTGTACTTCTTCAGGGACTTGAACTAATTGGAAATATAAACTTGAACACTGGAGCCTGAATTAGAGAAAAAAAAAGTTTGTCCAGAGTATGATAATNACTGTATTTTCTTCTTGTCAAATATATGCAGCTTACATTCCAAAAGGTTTCAGCATTATTACATAGTTCCCTACTGTACTTCTTCAGGGACTTGAACTAATTGGAAATATAAACTTGAACACTGGAGCCTGAATTAGAGAAAAAAAAAGTTTGTCCAGAGTATGATAATTAATGAGGTCTTTATTTTTTGGTTTGGACTTTTAACAGGATTTTAGAATGTCCCAGAATCTGGGCTAGTAATTTGTGATGCTTGCTAAATAGAGCAGACTGGTACAGCAGATTGTCATTGCTAGATGAATGGAAATTGCATGGAAAAGTTTATTTTTTACATGAACAAGTTTGTTTCCATAGAGGAACTCATATCTAAGTACCACTGTTTGTAAATGTATATTTATGTGACAATGCTATATAATAGCTAGTTTCCACTAATCTTCACAGCATGAGCTTGTCATGCCAGGGCATAAGGCATGATCAAATACCCATCAATAATATGGTTCCCATTTACTTCTATAGGAGTCCAGTGAGCTGTCTAGCAAGTGGAAAAAAATGGGTCAAATCCACCTTTTCACCTATAAAGAGGGACCAAACTCTTACCCTTGGTAACACCTGCCTTACCTGCTCTTTACTGTATTCAGCTATTCCTGCTGATGCCTGGGGTACCTTACAGATGTAACTGAAGTTAGAATTTGAGCCCTCTAGTTATTCACTTGGCAAACACCTGCATGTGTCTTTGAAAGAATGTAGTGTGAAATGCACTGTAAATAGTTTTAATATACATTTCTATTATAGTTAAACAAAAATCTTAATCACAGTCACTAGCCACTGAGTTTGTCCATTTCTATTCTTTTACCAATATTTGAATAAAGACATAGTTTCTGGGCACCATATTTTTGTACTCGGTTAAAGGAGTTACTCTGTATATTATGTTTTGCCTTTAAGCAGTATTAAAGTATTCTGAATGTTACGTGTTCTCACTTGTTTCTGTCCTGTGACTACTTAGTAAAACTCGTTACACTACTTAACAGATTATTACTGTACAGCTGGTAGAGCATATAGAGTCAGATTATTTTCTATGGTCAAACTGCTCCTTATTACTCATTTCTTCATTCCTATCTTTGTACTGGTTACATGCTTTTTAAAATAAAAAGACAATGTAAAATTTGACTGTTCGTTAATATTATTAAGGCTGAATTTTTAACACTCCATTGTTATCTGGTTCAAATAATTGCCTCTGTAATTTATATTTTATAAACTTCTACGGGTCCTAGAAATCATGAAGATAAAGACTTCGCTATTAATATCAAGATACTTAAAATGTAAGTACTACTGAAATGAGCTAGTGCTAAAGCACTTCTCATTTAAAAGCCACTAAACGTTAATTCACCGCTATGAACCACTAGAGAGCACTGCAGCTACTCTTACCAGGAGCTGTCAGGAACCACTTTATTTATTGGCTAAGTAGAACAAGCACATTCAGCTGTGATACAGATCCATCTTCATCATCTGACCCTAAATACCAGTTCCTGGGGTAGCACGTAAGAAATGGTAATAGTCAACCAGTGACTTCAAATAAAAATGAAGAAACTGTTTTTGACAACAAAAGCCTCATTATATGCAACCTGCTGATCGTGGACATAATTGTAGACAAACAGGCCCCTTGGCAATTTCTGTTCTTTGCCTCTTAGGTTCTCCACAGTAGCACTACTGACTTGACTTTTTTTAGCTCTAGGCAAAAACAAGAAGCATGTACATCCTTGACAAACAACAGCCTCATTCAAAACATTATGAAGGGACAGATTTAGTTCAGCACAAAACACAAGCACTGACTGCTTGAACCAAGGACAATTTATGAGTACAACTGAACAACGCTCTGTGTATATCTACACAGCAATTAACTATTTGCTGTTGGGACTGCAGTCTTCCCCACTCATTTACCAATCTAGTCATATTCTTGTTTAGTTTTCACTGAATGTTTGAATTTATTTCTGAGAAGCAGCAGAGTTATCAACAGAAATACTGGAATATATTTCTCACCCAGGCCAGACAAGAATATAGCCATTTTTATACAAGACATTTTTATACAAGAGGTAAAAAAAGCATATTACACTTGTCTTTCACATCTTGCACAAGTAGGATGACCTTTTAACAAATGGAAAAGACAACAGATTCTTCCTCCAACCATGTTTGTAGTAACAGTAGCGTTGAATTATTTGGCTGCTTGTTTCTCATTATGTAAAAGCAAATAATGTTATTTTATTTAACATGGATTTTTATTTTTCCATTTTCTGAAAAATTGAGTTGTTCTCCAAACAGCTATATTACTTGCTGTTCTGAATCTGTATTACCAAGTGACGATAAAATCCTCTTTAATGCTGAAATACGAAGATAATCATTCAGCCATAGCCTGCTATTGGGCACTCAGTGGTTCATAATAGCTGATAAATAGATCTGCACTTGATTTCTGCTTAACATCATCAAAGATCTGTAACAAAAACTAGGAGTAAAACCCATGGTTAAATCATACCATTAGTCTACACATGATCCAGTCATGTATAGTATTGTCTTATGGAATCCTTCTTTGTAGTAGTTAATCAGGTCTGACACATTGTTTTATCATATATACAGCTTTTTAGTGAAAGGGAAGCTTGCTTTAATGGTAAGCAGAGCAGCTAATTTGATAAAAGTCACAAAAAAGTCCATTTTTTTCTGGAAACAGAATGAGGATTAGGATGTACATTTTGCTTTTGTATGAGACATGGAGGAAATGTTTTGACTTGAAGCCATGTTTTCCAATTGGAGATAAAAATATGTAAACATCTAAACCGTACAGAATTGCTAATAGTTCCTGCTATTATGCTGAGCTCAGAAGAACTCTGAAGCTCACTATTTTACAGATGAGATTAGATTCGAGTCACTAATCCAGATAATCACAATAATCTTTCATGGAGTTTGGAGCTATATCATTATCAAGAACAAAAGTGTACAATCAGCAAATAGTTATGCTGAAATGATCTAAAAGTCCAGTTCAAATTTTGGAGATACTGAAGAGACCAATGAAGATTTTCAATGCTCTACATTGTTAGCTCATGGGACTTTAAGTCAATCCCACCTTTTGTCACATTTCATATTCTGAACAAAAGGAAGCTACTTCCATAAATTTGCCATCTGCTAAGCATTTGACTGGAAAATACAGGAAAATATTATTAATGTATACATTTAAATACTTAGATAAGCCTGGCACAAAGCCCTAAGACTTAACATTCTTTATATAACAAGTGATGAATGGCAGTAATATTCACACATTCATATAACTTTTACTAGAAAAGTACACTTACTTTTTATTGGCAAGTGTTCCCTATCACCCTCTTGTCTTTGAAACTAGAAAACATTCTAATATTTTAGGCAATTCTAGGACTTGTTTTAGCAGGCAGTAATGGATCAAGTAAATACTGGAGTTTTTAATGCTTTTGAGAAAATCCTGAACTTGCATCTAGATTTTTTTTGCATTTGAAGTCTGTTAAGCTCATGCACTTTAGTTCTCTCCATTTATTAACTCTCAAAAATACACAGCAGATCAGAGCAATTACAAAAATTAAAAGAGTGTGTAGAGACACTTAAAAGTAAATTTTAAGATCCGGAGTCACTACTGACTAATCAGACAAATGGACCTCTTAAAATTAGAAATTTCTAATCAAATGTTGTTCTCTTCAAATGTTGAATCTTTATGTTGAACAGATTGCATATTAGCAGTATCCAGGAGATTCTCCTTGAATAAAAGTAAAATCAGAAGCTTAGCAAACAGGCAGCTAGACCAGGACAAAATCCAGATCAAGTATGATCTAATCTGGCTTCAATACAACATCCAATTGCAATATGTACTTTGAAATGATTTATTCAAGAGATGGCATGAGTTAGGCACAAGCTCCTTGCTGCTAAAGGGACTCATAGTTATGCTAAAGATTACTTGTATAAAATATCCTTTACCATATTTGAGTATTGTGATTTAAAATAGTAATGTTTCCAATAAGTGATCCAGGGGCCCCTAAACAATTTCCTTGATCTTTTCAATGATCTTTGCAACCCATCTCAAGCCACATAGAAGACTCATGCAACAGAAAACTTGCATAAACTCTGAAAAATCAGTTCACTTGACAGAAACCAGTTAATCTGCATATTTTTAACATGGATTAATCTCTTTCACAATATATAATAATATTTACTTTAATGTATTATGTTTATGCTGGCATAGACTATCACTCCATGGTAAACCTGAGTTCTACTGTCCTAGACAATTTTAGGTAGAAGCACTCAAAATCATGCCACGAAACAATAAATAGAATAGATGAATATAACCCACTGCAGAAGCATTTTTGTCGCTCTGCTCTTTGGAACCCCATTGTTGATTACCATCATAATACAGTTTGGTATGATTATCACAGACTAGCATGATGAGATTGCCTTGACCATATAAGTTAATAATCTATTTCCATCCACCTCATCTAAAGATCAAACTTCAAAGTTATTAAGTTTGCCCATGTTCAATGCTTCAAAGCTTGCACAGCTTTTATGACTTTCATGCAGCTAGCAATACAAAACTCCAAGTTTTCTAACTGACCATCTAAGCAAAAATTGTAGCTTTGAAAATCACACAAAGCAAGAGGTATACAGAACTTTATGGAATATTCCAACATTAAACATCTATGAAAACAATTTTAGTTATAATTTTAAAAGGAAACCCACCTTTACTAGGAACTTAGACTCTGAATAAAGAGTACATCATATCATTCCAGCACATGTAAGAAAACTGACATCAAATTTAGTGCAATAAAAGTGCTAAGTAACTCATGCAAATTGTGACAGATTATAAAGATGGGTGCTTTTGCTAACAGTAGCATTCCATCAGACCCCAAAGAAGAACAGTACTTCATGGTGTCAGCACTAGACAAACAAACAGACATTATGAAATTAATAGATATTGACCACCTGGGAGGATTCTTACTTAACTGACAGATCTGTGGGGCTGATCTGAACAGGATTCTAAGGATTCATGCCCAGCAAAAAGAAATGTTAAGGAAAGGCCAGAGATGGAGCAACAAGCTTTGATGTGAAATTTAGTACCTGGTTACCCACTGCTCCTGTGGTGAAAAGGTATAGATCTGGCTGTTTACCCTGACTTCTGAGGGAGAACAAAGAATCACACAGTGGTAAGTTGTGAGAGCACTGACTGGAAAAGTACATCTGAAAGACCTTCCTCTTAGTTTAGGACTTGCTCCAGAAAACCCTCCCCCTTTTTTAATGTTCAGAAAAACTGATGAAGTAAGTTTGATGCAGGAATTCATAACTAACCTGTAGAATCCCAACACTCAGTTATTTTTTCAGAAGTTAAGAAAATGGATTAGAATCAAATTAGGAAATTAATGAGTAAAATTAGTTTTGTTTAAATATATAAATATTACTTCAGATACCTTGGCATTTCTTAAATCAGTCAGTGGGTTCTTGGAGATAATGCAAAAAACACCTAAAAAGTAAAAAAGCTTTCTTGAAATCCTCAAAATAAAAGTTCATTTCTTATTTTTAGATTTCATACGTGTTTGGGATTCACTTTATTGCAGGCCTCAATTTTCTAGTGGATACAACAGAAGTGGTTGAAAAGTTGCCCTACACCACTGTCAGAAAGAACCTTCCTCAGAGACTGTAAAGAGAATTAATACCATTGTTAAGCAACAAGAAAGTGGATGAACTTAATTACACAACAGGTATTTTTGGTTAGGTATATACACTTAATTAAATAGTAAAGACCTGGACGTCCTGGGGGATCGCCTCCTCCTGCTGGAGGACACTTGGCGCCGAGGAGCTTCCCCGCCTCGCACTGGATCTTTCGGCCTTTCCCTTGGGTACGGCCGCTCAGGGGCGGTTTCCTCTCCTTGTGCGCTGCCGGGACAAGCTCAGGTCTCAGCAGCAGGAAGGCAAGGAGAGGACAGAGCAGCAGCTGCTGCTGCTGTTCGGAGCACGGTCCACCATCCACTGCTGGCCAGGCTGGGGTGGCCTCTGCTTGCACTTTACTATAGAGCTGAGGTCACAGCTCGGTGCCTGGTGACACCTGTGATGTCACAGCCCTGTCACCCCACATCACTGGGACCATGGCGATGGCCAAGGCGGGCAGGGCTGGGGGTGTGTGAGGTGTGCTGTGTCATCACTTCCAAATCCAACAAAGTTAAAAATCTGAGTTGGGGGCTTCATTTTGCTATCTTTGTCCTGTTCCCAGGGACTTTTCGATAGGGTCCAGGATGGCAGGACTAGGAGTAATTGATGCAAATGGGAAGAGGTAAGATTTAGGTTGCCCAGAGAGGTTGTGGACACCCCTTCTCTGAAGGTGTTCAAGACCAGGCTGGACCTGGCAGTGAGCAGCCTGATCTAGTGGGAGGTGTCCATGCCAATGGCAGGGGGGTTGGAACTTGACGATCTTTGAGGTCCTTTCCAACCCAAACTATTCTTTGATTCTATGATTCTGTGACCAACAATAATGGCTGCAAAGGTCAAGATAGATTCCAATGCAATAAAAGAGATAATCTGACATAAGTATCCATGTTAGGCATAGCAGTGGACACAGCCTATGACGCTTTTTGAGACCTTGAATTGGGATGAAGCATCGTGCTAACTCAACTATTCATCTTCCATTTTACTGTGGCTTAATCTACCAGGTTTCAATTACAAGAGTTAACATGCTTATGACAATACTCCAGTTCACAGTCAGATGCAGTATTTAAATTTTGGTCTTCACGAAAGAAATTAATTCAGGAATTCTAACATCTACATAATGGCAGTAGTTTTTCCTAGAAAAAAATATGCCTAATTCTTTGCAAATTTTATTTTAGAACTGTTACGTAAGTCAAGGTGACAAAAAACTGTTTGAAAATGTGTAAAGAACCTGCATGTAAAAGCTACATAATGAGCTCTAAGTGGTGATATTAAATAGATATTGTGAGGTACTTCCCTCACTGCTATTTAGACTAAACAGTTGGAATGACTCCATGCACAGCTCTGTAAGACAGGAACATATAAGACAGGAAAAAGAAAGCTAGAATGAGAGAAGCAGGCTCTGCTTCTTTCTAGACATAATTTCTAAGATGTTAAAATTTGTTAGGTAGACTACAACCCATCACCTGCATGCTAAGCAAAATCCAATTGAAGACATCAGTTAGCTATGATGATGCCATCCATCTGAACAGACAGACTATACAACTAAACTTGGTAAAGACAAAAGCTGGATCAATACTTTATCTCAGTTTCAATTAGCACCAATTATAGGGGAAGCAGAATGGGGGAAGAAGCAGCTAATCCATGGAAGTACCGTGTTCTCCATCATCCCTGAACAAAAAAATCTGGGACCTATAGATATCAGCCACACCAAGTAAAATGATTTAGCTGCACATCTTTTTCCGAACAGGTAAGAGTTATCTTTACATAGCATTCACTGGATTTGTTGCAGAACATAAAACTCTCTAAAAAATGCTTAGAATTTAGACTGTAGATTAAAAAGTGAGAACATGAATATAGAATAGCATCCCAATTTTCACAGCTTAGCGCTAGACAAGAAGCAAGCAGATAGGTTTCTGTAACAACATGCATGTTATTACAATTCACTTAAACCTCTGCCCCATGCTTATAATGTTGACCAGTAAAGATCTCTACGAAGTTATAATATACAAAGTACAGATCTGTGTTTGTTTTTTTGGGTAAATGCATTACCTCCAGTTGCATAAAGACTCTACTACAAGCACAAAGATAGAACAGAGACAGAGAATGTCAAGAAATTTTCTTAGTCTGATTACTGCTTTCACTAGATCGCTGATTTTTACTACAACTCAAACAGTGAATAGAATGAATGGATAAGCAATTCTTCACTAAGATGAGCAGTAAAAGTACTGTCATGATCTGGGAGCAATAAGGGAGAGATTCCACACAAGCATTGTGGTCACAACTGGAAATTTGATTAACCTAAAGTAATATTCTCCTTGAAAAAAAAAATCAGTGTATCAGTTGAGCTTTAACCAGCCACATCATCCTGTAAATTGCTTTCAAGATAAGCCAGTACATAAATTCTCGTTGGAAAGATCTGTTACTTCAGAACAGTCCTGCTACAGACAAAAACATGGCATTTAATGGTACTTGGAAAGTAGAAAAAAATGAAAACTATGAGAAGTTCATGGAGGCGATGGGTAAGTCTTACTTTTCCAGTACCCTCTTCAAGAATAATACCACAATTGCTGAATAAAAACTTGGGCTGTCAAGGGATTACTTTGTGGCTAGCCTGCCCTTTTGCTGTTTCCTGCTCTGCCCTTGCATGATGCCCTTGCATTTATTCTGAAAAGATTCCAAAGCGGTGAGGGAAAGACATTGAAAATTGTTCTGATTTTAATTACATTATATTAATTTTAAGCAAAGGAACTAATTGTAGCAGATTTATTTCCAGCAAAAGAATTTCCAAGACTGTATTAGAGGAAAAGTCTCAGAGAATTCGGTTGTTGAACTTTAAGCAGAATTCTATAGCAGGAATATTATTTTGATAACATGAAACTGATTTTAAAATTACACATATTTGTTTCACATTCTTAAATTCTATAAAAACATTGTTCAAGTAATTTTAACATCCTGACATTTACTTTAAGCTTGTACAAACTCTGCATTATATGGATATAACCACTCCAGTTGTGTAGTGGTTCATAATATATCTGTACCGGTGAATATAGCCTTAATAAAAAGTGATGAATAAAAAAAAGTTAGTCAGAATGCTGAAATATATTCAACTGATGACATAAAAATCACTAAAAAGAGACAAATGTGATGCTCTAGAGGTTTTTTTCTGATTATTGTTAATTGATTTTCATAGGTGTTAACATAATGAAGAGAAAGTTAGGAGCCCATGATAATCTGAAGATCACTATTCAGCAAGACGGAAACAAATTCACTGTTAAAGAATCCAGCAACTTCCGTACCATAGATATTGAATTCACTCTAGGAGTCAGTTTTGACTACAGTTTGGCTGATGGGACTGAACTTAACGTAAGAAACTTTATATATATTTTTCTATTATAATAACTTCATGAAGTACAGGTTCAAGATCAATGATTAGTCCTCATAGTAGTTAATTTAAATTTTACTTTTAAAATGTGACTATTCAAGAATGCTTTTAGCTTATATACAAAAATACAAGGTAGTCTTAACTGTCAGTGGTTCAACACTGTACTGTGAAACTCAGGATGTCACAGAATGCCCAAAAAGCAAAACAATAATTTTCACAGGATGAAATCCAGGCAATTGCAACTTTACATCATATTATACTCAATTACACTATATTGAGTGAAGAATGGGTATTTATATAAAGTGACTCTTTCTGTGTTGATACAATTAATTAAAATAAGGTGCTCTAAACACCAGAAAAATATAGCTTTATTGTTATGCATTTAAATAAAGTAGCGGTTTTTTAAAAAATTAATTTTTGCAGCATTAATATCCAAAAAAGCATGACTTACAGTGGTTTAATCTCTTCTCACTATTGAGCATTCCTACAGCATTTATATCAAATTAGCGCCACATCTATTGCAAAATAGTTGTGGTTTTTTTTCCCTTTATAGGGTTCTTGGAACATGGAGGGAAACAAACTTGTAGGAACATTTACCAGAAAAGATAATGGAAAAGTACTCACAACATACAGAGAAATCGTAGGTGATGAACTTGTTCAGGTGCATCTATTGCAAAATAGTTGTGGTAAAATACAATGAACTAAAAAAAATTTCAAAACCATTTCTTCAAGCAAAATAATCTCATTTATCATTAGTTAAAATTCTCAAGAAATCAATCAAAATTTAACACTTTAAATAAAACTCACAGTCAATGATTTTTGCATGTTTCTAACCACGTGATTCATTCTGAAGCTTGTGAACACAAGCTTTATACAGAAGTTATATATATGTATGTACAGATAAAATACAACAAATAGATGTGTTCCGACTGAAGGCTCTTTCACAAGTATCTGCCTTCCAAAAGCCTCCTTACCACAGTACCACAGGAGCTTACTACAGGGCATTGGTGTCAGTGGCTGATAAATGACCTTTAAAAAATAATTGGGCTTGGGGTGGGGAATGATGGCATAGAGGGTAAGATTGAAGCAAAATGGGAATGTTTCACAGCTCTGCAGCAAAGCCAGAACCTGAATTGAACTGTAATGCTTTAAGATCCTCTCTGTTAGTGGGTCACAAGCCTCTCAAAAAAATAGATTAAAAAACCACCAACATTTTAGACAGGTGTGAGATCTGAGATATCAAAACCTTACAAGTCCAACCCTTCAGTGCTTCTTTACCTTTCTAATAAAAGCAGTTACACACAGGCAAAACTTCCTAAGTGGTAGTACTGGAAGCACAGCAAGTCAACACACTGGGATTTTTCTGGAGTCCTCAAAAGCTGTTCTGTGGTGGTTCAAAAGTTTGCAAAGAGAATTTATGCCTCTTCATGCCTGCTTTCCTTACATTCCTTTCCTTAGAATCTGCACACGGGATGGTAGACCCCATGCAGCTAGTAGCCACAATCCATTAAATCATTGTTGACCATCTCTCAATACCACCTGTAGTAGCAGCCACTGATTTTTTTCCCCTAATTTCTTAACAGGCCTACATATATGAAGGAGTTGAAGCAAAGAGAATCTTCAAGAGAGCCTGAGAAATTTACGCAAAACTGCAACAGAATAAAAAAAATCAATGAAAAAAGACATTTTTTTCTACATATCCTCACTTTTTTTTTTTAATCTACTCACAAAGTTCCTCCAAAGCTGCAATTACTTAGATCTGTTGAATGTACAGGTTAGTTTCTTATGTTTACTGTTTCACCTTGAATAATAAAAATTCAATTACAATTTGATCCAGATGCTACAATGATGTTTGTACCATGTCCTACCGGAGTTCAACACTGTAACAGGCTGTGGAAAATATTTTCTATAAGGAGGACTTAAATATATTTTGTACGGCTTCTCAATGGGCTTCTCAATTTACTGAATACTGTGAAATAAGGATGGAAAAAAACTAAAATAAACTTGACAACAGTCAAGTCTTTATTCTATATAAAGACAAACATTGAATAAACATAAAGTATGGTGTCATAGTACAGCTCACCTGCTGGCCTTAAATGATATCCCATTGACACTTTGCCTACATCAACAGGAATGATACAAAGCACATACTGGTGACATGCAGGTATCGCACATAGAGTAAGATTTGTTTCTAAAAGCACGATTGTGATTTTGAGCATGCAGATTTTGAGTGGCTTCCATTTATTTCAACTCATTCTGCATCAGTGTAAGCAGGCTCTGAGGGAGTTACTTTCAGGACATGAATAAAAATACTGAAGGTGTCTTAACAAGATAAAGAATTATTTCTGATCACTTCAACTTCAAACAAGTGTCTGTGATGGTTGACAAATGTGCACCCTGTTCTACCCATGTTGTCCAGTCTTTTAAGGCCCATTTTAAACACAGCCTCACTTTCCTTGAGTTGAACTTTTACTTAGAGGTCACAGAAAAACTTTAAAATACCTTGCAAAATTTATTCCTCTCTCATCTCGGCTCTTCTTGACTTTCTTTTCACTGGCTGTTTACGAATAGAAATTTAAAACTTCCTTCAGTTATTTTTATAACTGAATTCTCTCAGCCTACTTTCCTGGTCTTTAGGGTCTCATAGCCCCCTCTACCGTCAAAATGTCCTCATGACTCAACCAGTACTCGAGTTAGGAGAAAGGGAGATCACTCTTTATATGAATTCGGATTTCGGCTATTTCCAATGTAGATATTTTTCTTATAATCATCTTGAAGTGGTGAGATATACCACATAAATTTCAATGAAGAGAACAAAACAAACCACAACCAGCTAACCAAAACAAAGAACCATAACCAAAAACCAAACACAACAAAAAACTATCAAATAAAAACAATGGCTGGATACAACATTATTACAAAATTATGCCTAGGCTATTTTGTTTAGCTACTAAAATCTCTGAAAGAGAAAGGGATAAAGAGTAATGGCTTGCAATAAACTGAATTTCAGATTCTTTCAGTTAAGCTGTGCTCACTGGAAAAGCAGAATATGGTAGTTACAGGTTCTTGTCTAACAGCGAAGTGCTGTTACAGAGTTTGAACTTTGCTTCTAAATTACACAGAAGTATGAGGCTTTACTGGCTGAAATAAAAGCAGCATGCTTCTGAATGCATTCTCTTTCTTTTTTGAGCATGCCAGGCCAGGCTGGATGAGGCACTGAGCAACCTGGTCTAGTGGGAGGCGTCCCTACCCAAGCCAGGGGGGTTGGGACTAGATGATCTTCAAAGGGGAGGATTGTCACTGTTTCTGCCCAAAATCTGTTCTTCTCCACCTAACACAGACATAGCTTATATTTCTTTTATAAGGGCAAATTTAAGTTCATCTTTATATGTAAAGACACACACATTGAGAAATTTAATCTCTTATAGAGCTGTGTGTTGTGTAAATGAAGTACTCAGAAGACAACATGTACATGAACTTTTCTGTGTATGCTAGGAGTGCACAAACTCCAACTAAAATTCAAGGATAGGAGTGTTTCTTATAAAACATTTTCAATTCTCCTAAACTTCTTAACAGGATTTCACAGGTGTTTTTTTTTTCTTCCAGAGAATTATCTGCTCTCTAATAAACTGCAATTAGGAAGAACTCATGAATTTTTATTTCTACACAGAACAGCTTACCAGAAGCAGGCCAACCTGCTGTGACAGGACTGACCACCCGCTCTTCCCACACTCCTGTCTCACCTGGCCGGGTGCCCTGAGGTCCGGCTGTGCCCAGGCACCACCACGGCAGTGCCAGCGATGCTTCTCTCAGGAGAAACGGAAGCAGGGCAGGGCAGGGCAGGGCAGGGCAGGGCAGAAGGAGGGAACAAGGCAAGCAGGTGGCAAAACACCGCCACCATCACCGGGTGGCGCTGCTCGCACCCCAACCTTCACCGAGCGCCTCCAACGGCCGCCCCCACAGGGCGGGGCACTGCTTGAAGAGGCCAGAGAGGCGCCGACAGCGCTGCGCGAGGCAAGGCGGTGATACGTGCGCTCAGCTCTCATTGGCTGCCCACCCGGAAGAGCTTCCAGTGCCTGCGCGGTGGGTGCCACCGTAGCGCCACTTCAGAGGAGATGGAGGCTGTGACGGCTGGGCTGCGGCAACGGGAGCGGGGGCAACAGCAACAGGGCCTAGTCGCGGATAGCGGACGGTCGCTGTCGGGACAGTCCTACTGGCTGGACCTATGGCTCTTCGTCCTCTTCGATCTGGCGATCTTCGTGGTCATCTACCTGCTGCCCTGAGCGCCCAGGGCCCAGGTCAGCCGCCGCAGAGGCACTAACTACGGGAGGGAGAAGGAACGGCCGGGGCGTGTTGGGAAGGGAGAGAAAGGGAAGGGAAGGGAAGGGACAGGACTCCTGCCATCGCGGCTGGACAGTCTGCGCTTGGCTGGCGTAAAAGTCCTAGAGAGCAGATATCTCCGAAAAAAGTATCGAAGGAAAATTAATTCCAAACAACCATCAGATCGAGGTTTTTTAAATTTTGACAGAATAATTTGGGTGCTTGTATTAGAAAGTCTTCTTTTGCGTTTGCTGGGTCTCCCAAGGGGGCATATAACACTCCGAAGGTAACCAGGTTGTTTCTGTTCCCTGCAGAGCCCCTGTATAAACACGGGATGCACCGCAGGACAGCAGGCAGTGGAGGAGAAGGACCATTTGCTTGTGCTTTATCGACAACCGGGAACACAACTCCACTCACCTCTAAATGCAAGAGGTGTATATTGACACTGTCATATCTCTGGCTGAACAAGTATTACTGCTCAGGTTTTCACCTGGGCCCTGTTTGTGTGTTCTAAATTGTGCCTTAGAGGTCACGTAAGACTGTGCTTGACTTTGCTTTTGTAATTAGATTTCTCAAGGAAAAATGAAACTGTGTACTGCTTGAATAAAATCGGCTGGAAGGACAGACTATATAGACTGGCTGAGAATAACCTGCAGCTCCTGCATAGACCAAAGTTGTAACTCAGACCTTTTCCCTCAATAGACAGAATTTACTGAGCTGTTTTACTTTCCAAAAGACAATCATTTATAGGTGTGATGCTGCTTTATTTTCTCTTGTATCTTTTGCTCTTTATACCACAGTGTGCATGAGATTTTAGCTCCAGCCGTTTCTCAGCTCTCTGAGACGGTGTTTAGGAGTCGTAGCAGCCACCAGTCCTTGCTTACTGATTTAGACAAAGCCACTTTACTTACTATAGAGTGTGAAGGAGCAGCCTGTCAGGAAGGGTCATCTGGAATAGCTGCTGCCTGTATATTGCTTTTATACTGAGGATGGGGCAGATAGGATGGAATACTCCTGTTGGTCAGTTTTGGGTCACCTTCCCTGTTTGCTCCTCTTTAGAGGTGGGACTTCTCTACGTCTTTCTGCTTCCAGCTCCCCTGTGGGGCAAATGATGAACTTTCTGATCACCTGAGTGAATAATGAAAATAAGAGCTTCTTGCATATTAGTCCCTGGTATAATCAGGTCTTTTCAGTCTGGGAGCCAACGATTTCTGAACAATGTGCAGTTACTTTTGGAGTTTAGTCAGACAGAAGAGGCCTAGCAGAAAAGTGAAGTTGCAAACTAGAAAATTTACCTCATTTTTCCTCAAACCAGGACAATAAGAAAGAAATTCTTTAGGGTGAGGGTGGTGAAACACTGGAAGAGGTTGCCCAGAAAGGCCCAGGAAATGGATGCCCAGTCTCTGGAGGTGTTCAAGGCCAGGATGGACAAGGCACTGAGCAGCCTGATCCAGGGGGAGGTGTCCCTGCCTATGGCAGGGGGGTTGGAACTCTATGATCTTTAAGGGCCCTTCAACCCAAACTATTCTGTGAGACTTTCAAAACAGTATTGAACGTATTATTCTCAGGAGAAAGAAGAAGGAAGCCAAGTATACGGAGTAGTAGGAATTTTAACTCATTGAATTTTAGGGAAAAGACTTCAACTATGGATGATGGGGTTTGTTTTCTTCAGTATTTTTCCCTGGTGAATGCTAGTTTCTAATTGCGAGAAGTACAATGCATGGCTGAGGTTTGTTCAGTAATATAATAAAAGAAAATTTGAGAGACTAAAGTGTAAGTGTCTTTAACACATTAAATGAAAACAGGCTACAGTCATGGCAAATAGGATCCAGGTCACCCAGGAGAGTATATGTCTTTTTTTTCCTCCACTCATTTTTCTTCCATTGTCAAAGACAGTTCTTCCAGTGATAGTGGATTGCTTTATATACCAGACCTATATGTAGACCTTTATATACCAGGCCTTAGGAACTGAGATAACAGGTAAAAGTAACCGGATTTATCAAATACACGAACAAATTCTTTGTAAGACTGATTTTGCTTTTCATAAAAGGCAACTGAACCACCATCTTTGGTAGTTGTAGCAATATTATCTTTCACTCTTTATAAAGGTAGTTCTTGAAAGCAAGCATTTGTATTTTTTTAGAAATACACAGAGTACAAAAAGAACAGATGATAAAGATATTTTAAATATTTAATAGTTTGAACAAGCAGAACTTTGCAAGAAAATAGATCTAAAGACTGAAAAATATATTAATTACAAGACTCATCAATGTCTTTAATGTTACAAAAATTTTCTAGGCTGTTATACAAATCTATAGCCAGGAGGAAACATTTATAAAAAAATAAATAGGCACCCTAGGTAAGTTAAAACAAGTTATCACATATAGTTAGCAAATATCACATACATACATACATGGAGTGCAGAGTCAAATATAAAAACAAAGGTGCCTCAATTAGCTGTCTATTGATGATAATTAAATACCTGGTAAACATGAGTCACATAGAAAGTTTTCTGGCAAGATTGTATCAAGCAAAGCAAGGAGAAGGAATTACATCTAAATTACTGCAGCTACTTTGAAAATATGTTTAGCAGTTGTTCCTTCTGGAAGCCAAATTTCATTGGTATTAGTAATAGGCATTCATATTGCTCATTGTACAGAAGTATGAACGTTGCTACACCTGTTTAAAAATAAGTGTTCTAACATCACAGTTGTTGCTGTGCTAGTCATACATAAAAATACTGTAATTTCAAATACAAGATTTTTGCAAAACATTTTACAAATTATACATTATTTACAAATTGCAATAGTCTTTGTTTTTACACAAGTATTACAAGACTGTTTTACTTAACTGGCTGCCTATATTATGGGATATTGCTAGATGAAATAGAAAAGTTTGATTTGCAGGTTCTGAAGTCTCTCACAAAAATATTGCAATTAGGAATCTTCCAAGTTCTTACATTTTCAGGGTGGTTCTTCTGTATTCAATATAAAAAGATAATTTTTTAAAGTTGCTGTTTACCAGCAGCTATACCTAAACAAGCACAATTATTTCCACTACCAATTCTAGTGTTTGGTTTTTTTTTTCAAATGTTACAACATTCAAATGTTACAAGAAGGTAAAACTAAGAATAATCTGAAATATCTGTTTTGTTGCATATATCACATTCCAGTTCTACTAGAAGTTACATACAGTTTGAAAAAAAATAAATACAAAAACTGACCTTGAGACAGAATAACCAAAGCTACTCTTTAAATGTGTATCTTGTATAATCATGCTGAACTGTTGTCAACATTTGCATAAAGCACTACAACTCATATAAGGTTTATTAACATTAAAAAGCCTGTCTAACAGTTCAAGTAGAAGCAAGAGTGTTTATTATGCATATTTAACCTTCTTGCATTATTTTTCATTATATAAATAAAAGGCATTGATATTTAGATTTAATCAGCAGCACCCCAAATTAACACTAATGTAATAGCAAAATTTAGCCTTTGTGGATTGCATCAGGCTTTGCTGATGTTAATTCTCAATTATACTTTGTTCAACATTAGTGTAAGATGGAAACAGATCTCTTAAGTCCCTGCCTGTGACACCACAAGACGCAGTGGGTCACACCAAACACTCAGGGCTGCCAGGAAGGCAAAATCCTTCTTCCCTGTTCAATGTACTGATTGAACTACCCAAATAAACACTCCCCTTCATTAAAGAAATAAGCCAGGTTAACAAAAGAGGAGGTAAGTGCCAGAGCTGCCAAAATTCAGAGCACAGCAAGAGAGGAACCTCTTCTTTCTGTCCCCCCCATAGCCACTGCAGTTTGCCTGCTCTGCTAATACAGAACATATCCCTAAGCAGGACTGCTCTGAATAGGGAAAACTCATGTCAGTAAAATCAGATGTCTGATCCCCACTAAACATTGCACAAAGTGTGGAGCTGAAAAAAAGGAAGTTCAATAAAAAGTAGCATTGACTTAGCATGCGATTGTAGAATAAATCAGAACTGAACATAAGTAGTAAATGTATTGACCTAAACCCTTATTAATCTACTGTAGTTGCATGATAACTCTATTTTAAAAATAGCGTCCTATTCTGCTGTATGAGTTTGTATGTTACATGGCTATATTTTATTTTAATAAGTTAACGTATGTAGCTTACATGGTGAACAAACTGATAAATGCGTTTAAAATGTGTGCACTAATAGAGCAGATAGATTAAGAGGACATAATTACTGCAACTGACTTGGATACCCTAAGAAAACCTCATTTAATGTTTGAAAACTAGAACCATATTTAAACTACTATTATTAAGGCTTTTCAAATTAAAAGTTAAAAATTCGCAGGGTAAACTTGGTTTAAAGACACTTTAAGTTTTGTGAAAGCACACTCTCTGAGAAGTCAGTTGAAAAAGAACAAGTCACCTCTTCCTATTTATTAGGATGCTCTACTTATATTTACTGCATTTTGTGTGGTAATATGTTTATCCCTTTTGTTAGTGTGAACTATGTAGTGACCACATTCTGAAGGAACACTTTTTAAACCGCAGCTTCTTACAGTATTAGTAACAGGTAGTTGATCCCACTTTTGTAAGATACATACATCCAAAGGGACTATCTTTAATATAAACTATAGAAGACAAGCTTGAATAACAGAGGTAAGCATTAAGGCAACTAGAATAATAAATTAAACCACCAGAAGTTTAGAACTTCTTCTCCTGTGCTCACCTCCATTTGCATATTCATTTAAAGAGTCATAATTCCTAAGCAAAATACAGTCAGCTGGGTACCTAGTTATTACACACACAAATTCGAGGTTTGCGCCCATTTACAGATTAAGTGAAATGCAAAATTCATTTCAGATTGATTCATTTTCAAAGAATTTATCTGCTGCAGTGTATGCCTTCTACATTTGCTCTGTACCTTGGCTCAGATGTGGGATGCCTGGGCTCAATAGTAGCATGGTATGTAGCATTTAATTCTACTCCAGCTGATGGAGGATGCTTTTCTTTGTGAAAGCTTCCACTGTCTGTGAAATACAGCTTGGGTCTCTGATGATATTTCATCCTGTATGTGTCAGTCATACAACTATCTACTGAAAAATAAGTTGTTAGGGATACATTGTCATTTCCATCCGCATAGCCAGCACTTGGTCCTGTGTGACGAGATCCTTTCTTTAAAAAGTTTTCAGATACAGTCCAAAAATCATTAACTGATAAGTAAGGTGGAGAATCCGGTTTATGAACAAATAGTTCATTCCCTTGAAATGGCTCTTTGGGTCTTTGTTCATTTGTAAGTACACCTGCTTCTGATGCAGATTTTAAAGGTGTACCTGTGTGCCTTAGATTATTTTGCGATACTTCTGTTGGTTTTACATCAGCTGCCAAGTTATTTTCAGATCCTGGCAAAGTATTCAGAGCGTATTTCTTTGGGGGTAAAGGTGGAGGAAGATTCTGGTACACAGCTTCAGGTACCCAAAGAGCATCAGCCCTTCGGAGTGGGTGCTGAGAATGCTCAGTGGGAGGGGGAAGCACCAAGGGCCTTTCTGACAAGTTCTGTGGCACAGAAGGTGACGGTGCCACCTTGGGACTAAACGTCCTTGTGTAATGAGAATGCAGCTGAGAAGTGGAGTGAAAATCATTGCTTATGAGCTTCCTTCCACAGATGCTTTCTGTATAGGGGTGAGTTATGCCATCAGCACAATATACTGCCATGTTTGTCTTCTCAAACTTCTCTGAGTTAAGCCACTCTGAAGAATTTTGTTCGTTTGCCTTGTTTCTACTTTCTGACTTAACAATTTCTTTAATGACTGGCTGTAGAGCTGACGATGGGAACAATTTCCTATTGGTCTCAGGCGTTTCAGCTCTAAAACACAAAACAACACAGGGTGTAAGCATCCATAAAATAAGAAAAATCTCAAGTGATCAAGCACATTTTTCCCCCAAAGCGAGCCTTGGAAACATTGCTTAAATATACAAACTAGAAAAATGGGATCTGCTTAACACACAGCCATTTGATTAGAAGCTGAAAGAAACCTTGTAGTGATTTATTACATTTGAAATGTAAAGTGCCCCAGAAAACATTAATAATGCAAATTCCTCCTACATCCAAGACTACACTAAGCATAACCTCTACTCACTTTCAAGCATTCCTGTAACCCAGTCTACTTTTCAAATATAGTGTTACTTTTGTGAGCTAAATTTCTCCTTAGATTTCAGATTTTTTAGCAGTACTTATACTTCACATTAATACAATAGATACATACCAGCAGCTACTAAACAGAAATGAGGTTTTCCTCTCTATTTCCATCCAAATTTTTCAAAAATTGAATAGCTTTGTTGCACTAACCACAGACTAGTTTATCAATGCCAGCTGCACTTTATAAATTCATAGCAAAAAACAATCAAAACATTTTGTTCTGGTAATATGGTTCAAAACAATGCAAGCTGCTTGGTTCCACTGATAGCATCAAAATTAGCGAAAGAGACATTTAAACCAATTATGTAAAATATAGAAGGTGAAAATACTCAATAACTAAGCTTTTGCATGCTTAACGCTGATAATGATCACGTAACATAAGTACTACATAAATTAATGCCAGTATTTGTCACCTCTTTAATGGAGGACTTGGCACCTGCAAATGTAATTCTGTAGGTAAATTAACATGAGGCTTGTAGTTAACTTCTGTATTGATCTGGTCTTTCCTCAAGTCTGTGGGTAGAAAAAGAAATATTTCAAAATAAGCATGAATAAGGTCCAGCCTTTTCAAGATTCAATGCTGATCAAAGCAAGCATTTTGAAGCCCGTCTGTTACAGGTGGTCAGATTTATACTAATCCAAAACAATCTAGTAGTTTGTGTTTTGGTGGTGGTGGTGTTTTTTTAATGTTATCAGAAAACTGTTTATTACCACAGTTTTAAAGTCTTATTGACATGTCTTCAAAATCATTCTAACATTTCATCTAATTAGAAGCACATTTTCAAAAGCAGCTTTTTATAGAAGCATGTGATTCAAACATCCAAAGTAATTTAAATTACAAAATTATTTATACATTATGAAATCTCACATCAAGTAATAATAATTACATGTAATGCATACTGTAGAGAATTGCGGAGGGTATTTTGCTTTTCTGTTGTTATTTGTCTTTGACACAGATTTTAAAACTTAGAGCAAATTGCAGAGTTTGTGGAGATGCCAAGCAGACAGAGGGCTCTCAGTCATGTATCCTAAGTAGTTCCTGTGCCAGCACTCAGGATCTAGAATCAACTTTTATTCATAGGCAAAGGCAAAGAATCACTCTAAATATACCCAATTTCTCTGCAATGTAGCTCCTAGTTAACAGTAAATAAAGGAAGTATTGTAGTATCCATGTTGACACCTCATAGAATAAAACAAACACTCTCTTGGCAAGTGATAGGCAACAGTCTATTTGTTTAGAGACAGACACTACCAGTCTTCTTAATGCAATGACTGGCTCATTATAACCAGTCACCTGCTCTACAGTCACTCAAAAGAGCCCTTATTTTAAATCAATGTATAGACTAAATTCATGTAACTATTTGAAATTCAAAAGACGCGAAATAGAGTTCTGAACTTCTAGTAGAATAATCTCATGATCATTAGTCAGTACTTAGCCAGTTCCCAATGGGAATATAGGCTGTTTCCATGCTTTTATAAACAGCAGGTACAAAAAAAAATTACCTATTCTTAAAAAATAATCTTACTAAGATTTTTTTTCTGCAATTCATTTCTTATTTTCTCAAGTTTAAACAAACCCTTGAAACTTTTGACTTGTGAAAAAATGAGTCAACAATCCAACAACAGAAAAGAACGATAGTAAAAGCCTTGGATGATGCTTAAGAGTCAGTATCTGTCCTATCTTTAATAGATGAAAGATTAAAGACACTGGATCTTTGTCAAAGAATATTAATTGTAAAGGCTAAAAAGGCATATATAGTACAAGAGAAAAAGCCCCATGTTGCTTTCCTTTGAGCCTTGAAATGGGAAAAGAATATTTCTTGCTATTCTGACATGATAAAGGTTCAGTTATTGAATGTACCTATGAGACACAGGTGGCAAGGGACAAATAAGAAAGTTCTATACTGCCCCAGTAAGCCATGGCACTTGATCAATATAACCCCTTAGTGTTAAACAGTAAACATTTGAATCTGCTACAAATTTTTTTCATGATCTGTCAATCTTTTTACTGGGAAAACCAAAAAGGCACAGGCTCTGGCACTCATTTCCCCGGAATATTTCTGATTCCATATTCAATCAGTCCCAACATCAAGATAAAGTTCCAGGAAAGACTTAGTTAAATCATTGGCTGGATTAACTGTGTCTGTGGCTAGACCTTATATATTGCCTATTATAAAAAAGCATGTATACTTTAAAATTGCAAATAAATCGCCCATACAACAGCTCTTTAATTCCCTAACATGTCTGACTACAAATGTTAGTTTTTCTTATTTTTACTCCAAGGAAGTTAGCTGATTCAGCTCTTGCATGATGCAGTGTCACATATAGGTCAGGAGGAGGCAGCAAAGGTTAATAAGCTGTTTTCTTAGGGTGACCATGGCACACATTCAACCAAAGCAGCTCAGTGATACCAAGTAGTTTGTGCCTTCAGAATTCCAGCTAACTTAAAAATAGATGTGTTATTTTCTCTTCTGCTGACAGGATATCCATGCATGGTTACAACCAGGCGCAGACTTGAGTGGGAATTTTGGCTCTATGTTCTTTGCAAACCTAAATATGGGACACAGGAGCAGTGTGCTCAGCTGGAGGCTGACATCCTTATCAATGGAACATAAATAGGTTATCAATAAACAAAAAATGTAACTGGTTTCTCAAGTGCAAACTGATCCATCTTTAAGATTTAGTAACATTTACTTTCACATCTAAATAGCTGACCCACACTGCCAGAATATTTACAGCCAGTCAATAGCCACCAGGTTTTCTGCACAGCTTCTCTAATCTCTGTTTCCACAAAAAATTTGCAAAAATCTGTAATGCCCCATTTCAAAAGGGGAAGGGGAAGAATCTATCAAATCTCCCATATTCAAAATAGTACATTAGATATCCTCCTAATCTGTTTTAGTCACAAATTTCCTGAACTTCTAACTACCTGACCTTTTTAATTATTTTAAGTTTATAATGAAAAAACAAGGGGTAGCACATCTTGTAACAAATACTGTGTTGAATTCCTCGTCCTGAACCCAGATATTTTTCTGTATTTAACTGAAATGACAGAAAAACTCACTGGAAGCTTTAGGATAATGGAAAAAACATGTAGCCCCAGTCAAGGTGGTAAACACGTAACATGTCCAAACTAAAATGTTCTTTTTAAAACACAGAGACCATCTCTAGAAAAAAAAGAAACCTTACATTCAAGAAATTGTAATTTGGGAGCAATGTTCTACTGCAAAACATTACATATTCATTAGAACGTTTTTTTCTGGGGGTTTAAACATCTGGAAAAAAAAATATGGTTCCGCTGTTGTTTGGTTTAGGGTGGGGTGGTACATACTTGCATATGTGTCAAAGTTTAAATAACTTTTCAAGAGAGCGAGAGTTAAAGAACACTATTTACCCTCTTCTCATTCTCATCTACCCTTCTCAAGAAGTTTGAGGTCTTTGCTTTAAAACCCAGTCCCAAAACTCTGCATCATCTATTTTAAATTGCAAACTTCCCACATTAATGTAAGGGAGAAACTTGCCTTTCAAACTTCCCAGACTGTTTGACTACATCAGGGAAATCTTCAAAGTTTTTGGAGTGTGTTTGTTTTTTAAAAGAAAAACCCAAATCTTTGTTATTAACAAATAAATGCTTTAAACATTTTATAGTAAGAAAATATAGGAGCTGCATACTTTAATTTACTCTTTGAAGAACAACTCTCAGATGGACTGCACCATGCGGGTAACAGCTTTCTTAAATATCGCTGCATATTTTAAATCTCACTAGAAACAAAAGGTTTTCTTTAAAAAATGAGATTTCTTTTTCAGAATCATAGTTTGGTTTGGGGGTTTTCTGAAGAGAAAATTAATCAATGGAAATTTTTATTCTTTAAATACTTACTAGAGCTTCTGAATTACTCAAGATTTCAGTTTGAGTTGGCTCATGCTTTTGAGATCAATAATTACCAATGGGAAAATTCCTGCATTTGTAAAATTACAAACACTACTTCACATTTCTTTTCAAAGAGAAGCAATTACTAAGAACATCCTTTTCTGAGATCACTGAACAGGCAGCTTTTTAAATGGGAGGCCATAAAGCACTTGGACAATTTTAATTGTAGTGCTTATTCTACTGACAAGTCAGCTCAAGAATGATGTGCTCAGATTTGAGAGGGGAGAAGGGAAAAAAAAAAACTAGAAAACAGGACTTTGAAGATCTAATGGTCTTTTTTTTGACTTATCTCTCTCAACAGTATTGCCTTTTAGTAAAGAGTAAAGTTGACAGGAGTATCAATTCCATGAAGATACCTGTGCCTCACAAATCAGAGAGCCTTGTCACGAGACTCACTAAAACCCCTTTATGATTCAAAACTACCAGTAGTGGGCACGTGCTGTCCAAAAGCAGAGTTGTTTAGTGAAAACCCATAAAAGATTTTATAACCCTTTCCAACATGCAAGAACTACAGCCACCTGTCTCCAGTTTGAACAGTGTGAGGGCAGAATTTCTAAGTTTCTTGATGTCACACATTCTTCATTTAAAAAAAAAAAAAACAAAAAAACCCATAGTATATTAGGTTCAAACTTTACTGGCAATAGCTGATTGATACAAATTAATATTGTATCTGCCAAAATTTGACCACGAACTGGAGACTGGCCTTTTGAGCTATTTGCTTCAGCACTAGAATTATCAGCTGCTCACTACATCAGTGAAAGGAGCAGCCGTTTGATCTGCATGACCACTGCATAATCCCATGTTACTATCTTCAAAATGCTCTAACAATAAGTTTATTTTTGCAAGTCATGGACATAATCCTCCAACTGCTGAAAAATAGACTCATTCAGCTTCAGTTAAAAATGACAGATTAGCAATGCAGGTATAGAAATGGTGGGTGTAAGAAGAAATATAACACTACTCCTGCAATAAGTTTACTATACAAAAAACCCCATCCAGAGATAGTCTTTCAAGTTGCCATGAGAGGCTAAGAAAGATTTTTTTATATATCATTCTACTGTTAGAAAAGATAGGGCATTTATTTCTTCAAGTACTATTTTCTACGAGTGCAACGAGTGCACCCACCAATCTGTGTCTTGTTCCTAACATTCAGAGATATAACACAAGCTAATGCAACTGATACCTGTAAATAACTATTATTGTCCTTGCCAAAGGTGCCTGACGCTTTATAGACAATCATAAATTGAGCTTAAATAAATCTTTAACCTCACAGACATGTGATCTAATTCTTCAGATCTCTTTTCAGTCCATTAATCACTATCTTCCAAAACACAAGACTCATGTGAAAACCATACATTTGATTAAGAGTAATTTTTGTTGTGAAACTACGCAATACCAAATAGATGCAATCTTACAATTGTTTCGTAACTCCCGGGACCCCCTGGAATCACTATATTTACTGAAGAAAGCCTACAATGCATGTTGAAAGCTTTAGGTACAATGAAGGGCATGGGGTTCTCTCCAGAGTATAGTTACTGCTAAGCTCAAACATTTTACTATCAGAATGAAAACTAGGTGGATTGTAACAAACAAAAGAACTCAGCACAAACCACGAACAAATAGTCATACATGAAAGATTCCATCTAAGCGTGGGCTTTTTTCCCCACTGTTGTGAGCATAGCATAATACAGAACTTGAGGTTTGTTTTTTCGTTGCAAAATAGGTAACACACCAAATCAGTTCTTTCTACTACCAAAAATGACAGAAAAGATAAAAGTTACAGCAAAGCCCTCAATTTAAGTCTTATAAGAAACTATGTTATACAAGATTTGAAAAGTACTATATCTATAAAATCAAACATTTCCTGCGGAAGTGGCCTTATACTTACTGCAGTCCTTTGTACAAGCACCATTTCATTGTCCCAGCAACAGCAGATAATGATTTTGGCTGGCCTCAAACTGACCTTTAATATTTATATGCCAAAAGCATTTATCAACTTCATGAAAACCCAGCAGACATATTACTATGTAAAAGGAAGTAGATTTCCTTATTACAAGTGTTTCTTCCTGATATTGCTTCACATCTTGAAGGAAAACAAACGGTATCAAAGTCCAGCCAGACATTTAAAAAAGAAAAATATCTTAATATGCTCATGGAAACACTTTTCCCAAAAGAAAGTACAGGGAGAGAACACAAAGCTACTGTTTGTTTTGTTTTTTTTTTTTTGAGCTGCAACTGCCATAACACAAGCAGAAACAACTCTTTGAGAATCCATAACACAGCACCTAAGTAACAACATCTATGCTGTAGGTTTGCTCTTTTGTTTAGCCAAGAAATGGAGTAAATGGAGGTGCTTTGTCCAATGGAATGGCTTAAATGCCCCTGAAAAAAAGTTATTGAACTGCTGCTCCATTAGATGAGCAACAAGAGATATTAACACTTTGTATCTCTATCCATCCATCTCACTCACTGCAAGTGTTAAAAAAGTGAACAAGAACTTGGAAATTCACTGTGGAAGAAAAACCACCCACAAACCAGATTTTTTCTGTCTTTTAAAAAGGGAGTACATCAGACTAGGAATCAGGAAGAGAACTCTCTACAGAAAAAGGAATTGAAGAAAACTCTAATATCATAGCCAAATAGCCAAAAATTCCAAGCCAGCTTTCTTCTAATTCACCTAAATAAACCTGATACATAAACTGTCTAACTTCAAAATATTTCATGTTGAGTTGTTAAAAAAAAAAGGGCAAGCAACTGTATACACATGATTCAATTTTATGAAGCATCATTAAATTATGCAACAAAACAATTACAGAAGGCAATTCACAAATTTCTCCATCTCTTGTGTGATACTAGTAAGTCCGCATTCAAATTTTGGCACAACTGGGTAAGTTTTAGAAGACTCCAAATTATTTATCCAAGTTTAAGTTCTTACCATAGAAGTTTCTGTTCTGCTGGGATACTGGATACAACAAATTGTCAGCTTTTTTGGTGGACAAGTTCTGTTCACTGTAAAAGAAGCAAACCAAACAATTTTAAGGTTTAAACTACCGATGCATGATCACTAACTACTGCCTTCAGCAGTTTACCATCCTAAAACCGACTCTTGTTATCATCACCTTCATGTTTTGTAGTGAAAAAAAACCCAACAAAAAAACCAACCAACTCTTCTTAGAGCTACTTAAGACAGCAGGGATGGCCTATTAACATCTTTAACATCATTCCCACACACAACAGGCCATGCTGCTGCAGAGAAATTTTGGATAACCCGAGCCTTCAATATGGAAAGGTAAGAACCATAATGTTTGTAAGTTACCTGTTACAAATTCCTAGAGATTTCTAGAAATTGGATGCCCGCTTATGCTAGCCTAGTCTACAGTACAACAACAGGATGACTAGCACACAGCAACTAAAAAGATAATTTTCTCCATCTTAGTATCACATCAGCCTGCCTAATAAAGACAGCTGGTTCCCAAAGTTAAACAATTACAAAATGTATCTCCTGTGAGCAGGAACTACCAACTGCTCTTTTATTCACTTTAAACTAAAAAATTACAAAATTTCAAAAACATCTCTGCTTACTGGCAGAGGTCACCAAGAAAGCAGGACAGTTTTGGTACCAGTTTACTGCAGTGGTTTTCAAATCCATCTCAGTGTCTTCCACAAAGAACTACTGCAGCAGCTTCAGAGTGAGGATAAGCTTAACACTTAATTCTCCACATCTTTATTTCTAGACACCTTGCTAGCTTTCTACATATCTGACCTGAAGAGTATAAAGATCTGACCTGAAGAGTATAAAGATCTGACCTGAAGAGTATAAAGATCTGACCTGAAGAGTAT
>VZTY01025206.1:92625-105237 GCA_013400935.1 Turnix velox | reverse complement strand
CAAAAAAACCCCAACAAAAAAATAACAAAACCAACACAGAAGCATTAAAATCTTATTTTTCAGTAAATGCAATTTATGCAATTTCTAAGAGGATAAGTATTACCTGCAAGAAGTACTTTCTTTTACATTCTTGACATCTGCTGAATTCATTCCATCAATAACAGGTGAGTCTGGATTTGCAGATCCATTGCTGATATGATCACTGCTTTCATATCCAGATTCTGTCCTTTGAATTTGCCAGTTATCACCAAGGATTTTTCTCTCTGTAAATCCTTTGCCTTTTTCAGCATTTCCTTTTCCCTCTGAATCCAATGAACTTCGACTTCCCGTATCCTGCTTTGTTTCATCTTCATATATAGTCATTAAACCCTTTTGGACTTGGTGCTCTTTTGGCCAATGGTTAAAGCTTCGCTCCTTTTCATGCTTAGATTTACTGTTTGGATTTGCCTTGTGCTTTGGACTATGCTGTTTTTTCTCTGTCTCACTGAAAATGCTGTCTACATTTAGTGTCTCTCGCATAGGTTTCCAACCTTTACTTCTGCTTCTGCTGACACTTCCTTTGTCCCTAGAGTCTTGACTGGTGTCTGTGTCATAGCCAGTGACACCATCAGTCCGGATCCTGATCACTGGTTTCTCCCCAGGAGGAAAAGCTTCTGGTTTATTTGATCCAAGTACCTGGACAGAAAGCTTTGGTTGGTGAGGTGTATTACTGTGCTTATAGATGCCTTTTCCTTGGCTGCTGTAAATGCGCTGCTCAGTGCGGTGTTTAAGTCCATTTCCAGCTGGAGGAGACCCCATTTTCACATTGGAACGATCTTCCCCAATCAGATCTTTTAAGAAGAAAAAAATCCCATTAAATTTCATAATATTTAACTAATAGTTACAGTACTTTTTCTTTAACATTATCTCAACAAATTCAGTGCATATTTCAGAAAACTGGGAAACTAATCTTGCAGTGCGATCTCTCTAAAGGAGGAAAAAAATCTGCACAGCTAGTACTGATGTTAAAAGATGTTTAAAGCATTGGTTCTCTGTTTTTTCAAAACATACCTCTTTGTCTCCCAGACTCCTTTCTCAGCCCTTTGTCTGCATCTTTTCGTAAAGATGAGAAGTTTTTCAGATCAGCAGCTTTCTGAGCACACTCTCTGGATATGTCCCTTAGTCTGTCCTTCTGATCACCATAAGCCACCTTAGCTGCAAAAAAAAGTAAGAAATTGTACCAAAGGAATGTATTTGTTATCTAAATGTGGTCACTGCTTATGAAAATGGATGGTTCTATTCCTGATAAGGTGAATACTGACTAGTTCCAAGTTGACTAGTTCTCTTTTTGATGGGAATGACAAGTCACGCTTTTTTAGTTTTAAAAAACCTAGGAATTCAACAATAAAGACATTTCAAGAAAAGTCTGCATCTCTCCATCTTGCCAATAGGTAGGTTCAGAGCAAAGGTACTGACAAGTAAGGTAGAAGTCCCTGCCTCATATGACTACTTCGAGCTTTATTTGCTTAGACCTCTAGAGATAGAAAGGATTTTTAAACAAGACAACTTCTATATTATTCTATCCAAACACAAGGCTAAGTCCATTAATATACAGGACTACAAGTAATGCTGTGTATCACAATACCGCTGGGGAACAGTGTTCCTCACATAGTCAGTAATCCACAGAGCCACACCACATGCTTCAAAAGACCCATCAATTTCAAATTCCTAATGTGTCTTCTAACCAACAACACAATTGGAAGACAAAGATATCTGAGATGTAGATCAAGGCCTCAAGACGCACAATAGTAGAGACAAAGCAACAGGTACTAAAAACACTTCTGCATTTTACAGTTCTCCAGAAGTTAATGTTCCATGGCAGATATTAGCCATTATTCAAAGATTCCTTCAAATCAACAATGGAATTATTTTCTAGAAGCAGTTCTAGTTCAGAGGTCAGCACATACCTGAAATGCTATCAGCTGAAATATTTCCTATGATAACACATTTGAGGTTTTCTGAGGGGTGGGGAATACATACCTGGACCTCTACCACAACTAGCTTGAATATGGCTTCTACTGAATGCTGAATTATCTGTCTGAAGTTTTATATTACTTCTTTGATTGACAGGCTCTACAATTCCATTCTCTTTCATGTGGTCTGATTTAGGAGCAGAATGCTTTTCAAATCCTGTAAATAACATACCTATTTTAGAAACTGAAAGTTCCCTAATTTAAAATTTTCAATAAACTTAAGAAAAAATTCAATTGCAGATTAAAAAGAAAAAAACCAAAACATCACATCTCAATATGCTGAGAAAGAAGGTTTGTAATATTTTATATACTATTGTATTTTTTAGTGGTAGACTGTAGTGGAATCCTTTCTTCCCTGAAACAGTCCGTGTCATATTGGTAAAGAGGAACACATCAAATTCAATTGCTGTTTAATTTAATTTACTTGTTTGTGTAACATCAAATCAAACAAAAATGGAACTGTATAAAGTAATGACCAAACAATCTACAATTGAAAGTCATTTAAGAGTCTCAATTTGTATTCCCATATCAAACACAAACCAAGCAGCTCAAATAATTTACACATGAATCTCTTTTACTTTTGAGGTCCTTCAGATAATTATCAATAAAAGTTTTAAAGAACAAAGCAGCTAATTCATTACATTCTCTTTCTAATTCTCAATTCAGAAATATAGTTGACACTGTTACTAAAGAAATTTTTAAAGTCTTAATTACCCAAGTCTTCCCCACTTCCTCCTGCTGCTTTGCATTGAGACCAGTGAATTATCTGTTTGGGAGCATCTTCTGGAGATACAGCTGTGCCATCTGGGTTAGCATAAAATAGCAGCAACGGTTGGAAATGACATCGAATACACCTGGAGACCACATCTTTCCATTTTGTTCCAATCTAATCAAAAATACAAACAAACCAAAACCTCAGTTTTCAGCAACACCACTGCATACAATTACGTAAAATAATTTACTATGTAACCATTACCCAATGCTTAAACTTCAAAGTTAATACTAAGATTCAACATTTTGTCACACATTTATGTAAAAGCTAGAACCAGTATTACATATGCTAACAGTCAGAACATCAACAGTATGATTACAGCTGCCAGTATTTAAGTCTTTTTCATTAAAAGAAGTTGTTCAACAGTCCATTAACTTCCTGAAACATTTAGTATTTGGAGCAGAATTGTAAACAGCGTAGGAAACTCCAATCCATTCATGAAAAATTGTTTACAAAACTAAATGTTTGCTAAACACAATGAGGATATTCATTTTACTCATTTCAAGTTTGATGTCAGAAGAATGCAGTCTAGAGAAGCCAATATAACTACATTTGTTTGCAAACAAATGAAAACAATTATTTACCTCTTTCACATTTGCATCATCAAACAGCACCCATTTGCAACTCTTGGTGTGAAAGGCAAAGGCACAGTAATGTCGGCTTGTGTAGCAAATCATTCCCACAAGAAAAAGTTCACTATTTTTGGCATTTTCATCTGTAACCCTATAGAATAGCTGTAAAAATGATTGCATATTTTAAAATACTGGTAAAACATTTATCTTCTATTTCCAGACTTCCTACTGACATCAAGGTAATTGGTATTAAATAACTTGTTGCCATATATAATTTTTAATTAATACAATTTTTTCAGGCCCAAGACCAACACGTCTGATGGGACATTTTGCTCCCACAGAAACTACATCAAGCAGCACATTATGAAGAATGGTAAAAGAAGACAAACTTTGAAGTTAAATTGTACTTTATAAAAAAAGTGCATAAGTATCACATTAAGGGAAGAATATTATGTATATATTTACATACAGAGAACATATTGTTTGCTTATTCTAGAATTTTATTTTATGAGTAAGTTTGAGGACAGATACCCCAGGAAGATGGAGTTGTGTTGCCAGATTTCGCATAACCTCTTCTGTCAGGTCAGAGTGTTCTGAATCCCAGACTAAACCAATTGTCACAATCTCAGGACAATTCATGAGAACACGACGAATTTTTATTTTTTGACCACAGTTACTCTAGAGAAAAGAAAAAAATGCAATGGGAGGGAAAAGATTTTTTTTTAAAATGGAAATCCAAAGTTAAGTTACTAAACAAGAGTGCAGCAAGACAACCCTGCAAGTTCTTCCAATTCTCCAATTTAACTACAGTGTTTGTTTCTAAGGATAAAATTCTTCATCATAAAACTCTCTGATGAAGACTACAGCTAAACTCCTAAATCAAATCACCAGCTTAAAACAGCAATGTCTGAAAACATCTAAGTTTCACATTTTCTCCTTTATTCCCACCTCCTTTTCTTCCTTTAAGCTTCTATCTCTATGTTCTTGCTTACTTTTCTATGGATCCTAAATTACAGTGCTTACACAGAACTATTTAAGGGAGAGGGGAATGTGAACTATAACAGCTTCCCTCTGAAAATGAAGCTGAAAATGTAGTCAATCACCTAGCTCTAGGTTAAGCATGAAGTAAAACAGACCTAATAACTTTCTAAACAGGCCAATTTGCACCTACAATACTGTGTTTATCTGCAACTGGAGCAACAAAACAAATTTAAGTCCTTTTTTACTCTAGATAGACTGTGATGAGGTGGCTACTGGTAATCCTGCTTTTAGGGGAATAGCCTGGCCTGATTAAGTATCTCAAAATTTTTCCCATGTATCTTAGAGTAATGCAACATCCTTGCTTACTTACAGGACACTTTCTGTAGTCATCAGCAGTATTTGCTGCCTGCAGCAATTCTGCAAACATTTCTGGCTTGAGACGTTCATGCCTCTCCATCATTTTTTCTACTTCATTACTGTAAAAAATAAATGGAAATAACTCTTTAGAAAGGAGATCCGCAGTTAACAGATTTCAGTCAACTCTTGATCAAGTACACTTCATGACTAAGAAAAAACAAAGATAGCAGTAATGCATACTTTTTCCCAAGCTCTCTCCACATGTTGTTTTTGAAATTCAATTGTAACTTTTGGATACCATCTCAAAGAGACATTCTAGCAAAGGACACACATTCATTTTTAACACAGCACTTCTCTGGCATGTTTTGTTTATTATTGGAAAGGTGCACAAGGAAAATGAGATAATAAAAGCTCTTACCACAGGGCTGTGGTAGAAATATAACGCACAAATTCCGTAAAAGGCAATGGGTCTGATGATGCCCCACAACTGCGACAAACACACTACGAAAATAAAAATAACTTTGTTTTTATTTACTTAGGACAGTGGAAACAAATAATTTATTTAAAAAAAACCCAAACAAATGAAGGTCTGACCTGTTCGTACAGTGTCATAGCAAACTTCTGATGAGAAATACAGGATTTTGAAGTGCACATATCTGTCTCACTGTTTGGCACTAGGTGAAAATGAATCCTCTCAAGGATATTTTCCTAAATAGAAGTAATAACAAACTGAAATTATGCAATAAGAATATATAAGCAACATTACAGTTTAATACTCCAACTACTACCCTTGGCTCCAAACAGTCCACCTACAAGTCTAATGTGTATTTAATTCTACCCCTATTCACAACTCAAAAAATGAGAATTCTCTAATCTCCAGGTTTCTAAACACTAATAAAACAGGATTACACTAGCTACCCAACTGCTCTTCAAGCTTGAACTTTCCTACGATTATAATCACTTTGTCCCCTAAATCAGAATGGTAATTTTCTCCTCCTTTGCAAAAACTACCAGGGGTAATGGGAAGAAGTGAATCTATTCAGGTCGATCATTCAGGCAGCTGATTACTTAATGAATTCAAATGTATTTGAAATCGAGCACTAATAAGAAATTATCTTTCATGTTTTTGCTTAACCTGATGGCAAGACATCAAATAGCCACTTTGAAGAGTTCTCTTTTGGATTTTCTTCAGTATGTGGACACACATCTGGAAAGCATTAATCTGTAGATACTTCCAAAGCACATCTAAAGATGAAAGTAATCAAAGCAGCAACCATACTTTCTGTTCCTCAAGTCTGTATCTGAAGGTTGGTTTGCTGTTTTTTAATGGTGAACAAATTTCCTCATTGAATATAGCACTTCTAAGAAAGGCTTCTTTATCAGAATTCTACGTGATTGAGACATCTTTTACAGAAATAGTAACACCTCATGTTTTTCAGTGAGACATTTCATGAAAGAAGTATTTGCAGAAAGAGTTAAGATCTTCAAGTACTCATTCACTCTTGGACAGGCAAATGGAAATGTCTTCTGCAGAAGACTGCAGAATGAGATGGCTAGTTACAAGGGAATAAGATAGTTTGAAAGAGAAGATCTGGAGGAACAGAAGTATCTACTTAAATCCACATATGCCTCTTCTCCTTAGTAGATAATTCTATCCAAAAGCAGTGATAGAGATTTCATCATCCTCACGATGCTGCACATATTTCCCCACCTGAGCTACAGAGCAAAGGGAGAAAGCAAGGAGCAAATCCAAGATAACTCTATCCCACATTACAAGACACCTCCTCCATGTCTCTGTTCCCCTAAACTGACATAAAGGGATGTAATAATATTATGTCACTTGTATCCCATCCATGAGCTAGGAGCTACCAGATCAACAGGCCAGCTTGGCATCCACAAAAATATAGCAATTCTACTCAGCTAACACAAAGGATACTTACAAAGCATTCTGCTGCATCATCCATGAATCCAAGCTGGAAACGCTGTTCATCTTTAAAGCTTTCTGCCAGGGCATGTCTCATATTATCTGATGGGAGTGCTTTTTCTCGACTGTGTTGAAATTGAGAAAATATTGCCTAGGAAGAAATATGATTACTTAGCCACTTGACTAGACACTATGCTTCTACACAAATATACCAGTGCTTATGCAGCATGCCTATATAGCAAACATATAGATTATAAATCTATGCAACTTAAGAAATAACTGTCTTCTCTAAAAGTTAATTAGGTTCTGTGTTCTGCTACTCATTCTGTTCTAAGTCAGCCTACCAAACTGAACTTTGATACAACAGAAAAACAGTATAAAGGTTTAAAACAACACAGGTGACTGATGTCAGCTTCTAGGAGCAACACAAGGTCTGTAATTATGGAGCTTTTTTAATAGATACATATTTCATTTTACAGATGGTGTTTATTTTTTAGGGCACAACGTTATACCATTTGAATTAGCATAACACCAATCATTTATTAAATAATGTAACATTTACATTATTACTTCAGATAGGAACGTATCTTTACTAAATTACAGATGCACAAAAAAATCCCATAAATTAGATACAATGCTGGTAAAACTTCTTGTTAAGTCTGCTTTCTACAAAATGGAGCACACAATACTAAAGAACAGATCAATACCTGCAGTTTCATAACACCACAATAAGCTGCACTTGATTGCTTTTTTTATTTCCCAGAAGAGAGTTAGCTAACACTATTCTTTCTGGCAGAGATATGTATGCAAGTGACCCCATCACTTGAGGTTGATTGTCCAAGAACTGACAGTTACAAGCCATTAAACAAATGAGAAAAGAGCTGCAGATACTAGAATCACTGGCAGTGGAATATGCCCTTTAAGTCAAACTTTAGAGAAAAATCAAGAGAATAAAGAAAAAACAAAGCAGGTGCAGCTAGGTAGAACATAAATAAGGTTAAGTATTCTCCACATAAGCCGCCTAGAGTCAAAAAAAATCCCAAACCTTAGAAACCTGTTGGAAAAGGCAGCAAATATACAACAGATAGGCAAATTTCCATTGCTAACAATGCACTGAATGCACCTTGATGCATTCCAGGGTAAGCCTGCATTGACCAAAATGTCATATGTAATAGAGATCAAATCCAACAGGAAAGGGTCTGGTAGTTTATATTATGACACAAATATGACTGCGAACACAACACTCCAGGAAACTAAAGCTATCATCCCAATTCAGACAGAAGATTTTATCTGAAAACAAACACACCCAAGGTACAGTCTGGACTTTACGTACTAACAAGATCAAGTGTTCAGCACACAGAAGAACATGATGTGCATCAACACTGACAATACAAAAAGTCCTATCAGGTTCTGTAGAGTCAAGAGCCTGCAGAAAGATTAGAATAAAAGTCCCAGGAAGTTAGTCTCAATATGCGTAGCCTCAACTCACTTTAAGATTTTGGCCTTTTTAAATTATTAATTTTAACCAAAGAAATAAAATTATACCTTTAAAAAAAAACCAAGTAGACAAACAAAAACTAAGGTTGAAGAAATGGAGACACACATTCAAATCTAC
This sequence comes from Turnix velox, assembly GCA_013400935.1. Lineage (NCBI taxonomy): Eukaryota > Metazoa > Chordata > Aves > Charadriiformes > Turnicidae > Turnix > Turnix velox. Next base: position 97,004 of record VZTY01025206.1, on the reverse strand, counting down.
CTGTACCATACTGCAATCACAATAACCACTAAAAATAGCTGAAAAAGCTTACATCATGCATAGATTATAGACCACCTGAAAAATTAAATAAATATAACTGCAAACACATCTTATTCAGTAACAAGGTTTGGTCTGTGAAACTCCCTGAAAATAAACTCCAAAATAATTTGGCTTATTCTCCCCTACAATTTCACATCCTCAAAAACCACTTCCTCAATGAACTACATTTTTGAATAATGTTGTTCCTTCAGGTTCCTCCAGTTATGTACATCATTATATGTACTACCAGATTTCACTGTACATGTTACAATCCTGTTTTAGAATGCCAGAAGTGTCTTTGCTGTCAAATTTCAGTAAGAGTAGACAGTGCATATCACCAAAAGAAAAAAAAACAAATGCACCACATACTCTGTACATTTTAAACTGGAATATTTATCCCATTGAAACAAATATACCTGCTGGTTACAGCTATTTCCCTAGTAATTTCAGGCAAATACTAGTGTACTAAAAGCTTTAAGAACCCAAAAGAATTTGACATTTGTTTCCAGACTTCAGATTATTTACAAAACAGTTTGAAACACAAGTTTTACATGTGAGTTAAGATACATAGATCTGTCTTACTTTTAAACACTAAAAAGTTATAAGCTTCCTTTAGTTTTTCAGCACCTGATCAAATGAACAATTAAGTTCCACACCATTGCCATATCTACTGTATAAAACAAGAATCCTGGGACCTTATCAGACAGTAATATAGTTACTGTAAAAGAATGGTATTCAAACACAGGAAAGAACAAAAAAAAATTAAATATAAAAGGCCAGTTGTATATTTTCAAATAACCTATATTGTCTTTAAATAGACTGTATGTTTAAGCAGATTCTAAATGTATGCAGCCCTCAAATCTCAATTGTTTCCAACACAAAAATTAGTCACCCAGGCAGACATATGATAGGGATACAAATTTTCCTCCTCATTTTGGAAGATGACTCTTCCAAGTTTATTTACCTTTAAAGCACAAAATATGCATGCATCTCCCTGACACACATGTCCAGTTAAACCTCTCAAGCTTCGTCGAAATATGTCAAGTTGCCATAATACCTACAAAATCACAGAAAATAAGAGTTATAAAGGTTCTACATTTAACACATAAGAGGGTTTATTGCCTTTTTTTTTTTGTTAAACTTTGTCACCTACAACTTGAGCACAAGCATTTCTACAAGAGCTATGGTCACATTCCACTAGTGTAGTAATTTGTGGAAATGAAGTGTTCGTACTCACCACTCAATTTCCCTTTTAAAATAATAGCAAAATGTACTTTGCATGTAAAGAGAGCTGAAGTACTCCAAGAAATCAAGCAGCAAGCCACAGTGCACAGAGATTCTAATAGCTTTCTTATAACTTTACATAGGACTTCATTCAAATCAAAGGTAACATGGAAACTGAATTGCTCAGTAAAATGCAGATATCATCATATATTAAGTCTATAGCACGTTCTTACTGTCTCTGCTGAAATACATTTGATTTTCCAAAAATCAAAATCATTCTGATGCTTAATCAGGTATATTTCTACCTTTAATTTGTGTAACTACCATATGTAAAACATCAGCTTAGCTACACTACACTTTCAATATCTATTAAGTACACAAGCAGTGCAGAAGTTCAGAATGTAAAAAACAAAAACCCACGAGACACAGTAATGTAATAGCTGCAAAGCAAAAAAAGTTTTCATATATATAAATTTAGAAGTTAAAAATAATTCAGAGGCACATGAAAATGAATTTCCAAACCTCAGTTCTGAAGGCTAAACAAAGGTTAAAAGAAAAGAAAGACATTACTCCTTGAAAAAGGGCAGTCACCAATCATCAGCCACCATCTGCTAAACAGAGTAGGTTGAGCAGGAGTAGGATTGTCTGAAACTATAACTAAAAATGACTTAGGGTTTAATTTTAGGGTAGCCTCAGGGAAAATAACAAAACTGCAAGAGAATATAGGTCATGTTGTTCCTATTGAATGTAAACCAGCAAACTCGTTCCACTAAATCTATTGTACATTTTAATTTAAACAAAAAACATACACACCATGCAAATACTCCTCTCTCATCTCCTATATTTAAATCCATACCATTTCAGACTTAACTTTTTTTTTTAGGAAGTCTATGCATCTATTAAGAGTTCGCCAGTTTGCTCTTTATTTGCACAGCCTATAAATCTATTGTTGTTGCTAATTTCTATGTTTTAAAAGACTATAAACTGCCTGGTATTCCAACTTATGGACAATATGGAAAGGGCAGCACTGTTATGTCAGAATTAAGCAGATCCCTATATTTCCTGTCATAAGTAGGCTTTTAAAAGCTTGATTTGTCATGATAATGTCATTGTGCTGTTAAGCTACACTTGAGGCATCACAAGTGCCTGGTTTTTCAAGTACAATAAAAACAGAACAGTGTATTGGTAAACACATGCAAGAAGTTGATTGTAATACACACCATATACAGCATAAAAAGGAATCAAACCCCATATTTCTATGTTTTCTATTATGTCTCCTACTATAATTTCACAAGTCTTACCTAGGATTAGAAACAAAGCTTTCACCTGTACATGCATCTTCTGATACGCCCCAGTACCACAGACTCTGAGAAAACTGTGTCCTACTCAGTACAAGTAATAGCACTAGTAGACCCACATTAAAAAACTTTTTTAAGTTTTTCCAAATAATGAGACTTATGTTTGACAGAGACCTTAATATTAAATTCAAGTCGTTTCATACAATTCCAAATGCAAAATTTTTTCCTGATGCCAGTGTATGCAAACAGAACAGCATTCTATCTTGTTTTGCAAAATTAAATACTGAATACTGTCAATCAATTCCTTAAAATGAAGTGTCAAATAAAATTACTTCCACACAGCTGTCCTTTTTCTATGATAGCTACTTTTTTTTTTAAGGGAAGTCCATTCTGAAAAGATCTGCTATTCTGAGAACTGAACTTAATACCACTGAAAAATGTGCCATTTCATTTTCTGTAAAATACACATACTGCAATACAAACAGTAAAAACAGCATTACCAAAAAACCTCTTTCCCTTAAATGCTTAATAAATCAAGCTTTTTCTTACCTGAACAGCACTATTGAGAAAGCAGCTGTTTTGCCCGGGTTCGTTTAATAAGCCTTTTGTAGGGGCCAGAGACAGGATACTTCCAGGCTGATAAACTTTTCCAAGGTTACCCCCAGGTTTTCTTAAAAATTTCACCCATGCCATTATTTAGACTTCGTAACTGCAGTATTTACACTTAAATATTTAAGGATATGATGGGTGCAAGGCAAAGAAGAAGGTCCTATGAGAACTGCTTGAATGTCATGGCATTCCATTCAACTCCATGCAATAGGAACCACTCATGGACTCAAGTTCATTTTCCATGAGCAGTTGTCAGACATCTATCAAGAGCTGTCTCTTGGTTAAAACACAGCTATTTGAAGTTTTTAACTCTTAGAATAATAAAAAATAAAATAAAAAAGGTGTCTAGTGTCCAGTTACAGTTAAAACACGTTAGAAGTTATCAGAATAAAAGTTCTGATTAAGCAAGTCACACAGTAACTGACTTCTCCTTCCAGAGGGATCAATTAAGTATTACTATAAATCATTAGTTCTATTATATATATATATTTATATATATATAGAACCTTGAGATATTTCACAAAAATAGATAGTTCTTCACAGGCATTATACTCCTCTATGGTTTCGTTCCATCCTCATTTTACTTCTAACTGCGACCCACAAAATATATTCCAGTTTAGAAAACTCCATGTTTATTTCATTCTCTTTCCAGTGAATCTGAAATAGGAAAAAAAAATAGAAAAAGTTAAAGACTTTCTATATTAGAAAAGAGATCATGATCAAAAACTCTTAATCTAACAGCAGATGCAATAACAAGCGTAGAATAAGAGAAGCAACTGCCATCTACAGGTTGTTTTTAATGCAAAAAAATTACCTAATATTATTTCTCATGATCTTATTACACACTTATGGAGACCATGATAAAATTACTGTAAAGGTTCCATAATAATACGCAGCTACTTACAAAAAGACCACATAACACTAATTATTCTAACTTTCAATCTCTAAATCCAGTAAGATTGAAAAAAAAAAATTATTTAACAGTTGAAAGTCCAAGATGGTTCCAGTATTCCAGTACAAGGGCAAGTGTAGATTCTTATATATGGGCAATAACAACGCCAAGTCTCAGTATAAATTGGGGATTAAGCTGTTAGAGAGTAGTGTAGGGGGAAGAGGCTTGGAGGTCCTGGTGGACAGCAGGATGACCATGAGCCAGCAACGTGCCCTTGAGGCCAAGAAGGCCTAGTGAGTAGGTCAGGAGAAGTTCCC